>DF239100.1:157500-283341 GCA_000507305.1 Breviolum minutum Mf 1.05b.01 | reverse complement strand
CTGCTTCTTTTCATTTAACCATTTAAACGGTAAAAAGCAGCCAGCACAAAGGAAGATTTTACGCATAGGCCGCATTCTAAGTGTTCCATTTTGGATTCAAAATGCAAGACATTTACAGATTCCAGAGGTAGACGCGTGTGCAAATGGAGACAAGCCAAGAAATACATGTACATGTATTATAGTATTACATGTATATATATATATATATTTATATATATAAGATATTTGTTTATGCAGTTCCGGGCCCATTAGAAGATCACTTAGAATGACCACTGGAAATATTTGAGCCTGCGTGCACAACGGTTGCAAAAACTTAGAATGCGGGCGCACCACCATAACAACACTCTATACGCACAGTTTTCGATATATTTCCTGGTCTTGCTTTGTTGGTGCTTAGAAAACTGTTCTTCTTTCATCTTTCTTTTTGCTGCGTGTTTCTTTTGAAAAAACTCACAAAAAAAAGGCATTGATTTGAAGCTTTCTCAGGTTTTTGGTAGAGTTTTACTTTGTGGCTGGCTGTTTTTTTCCTGGAGCCTTAGTATGTGCGCGAATTTTCAAGTCAACGGGAGATTTGCATTCAGGACAAATCCTGCAAATTTCCTGCATTTCGAGCACAAAAAGGAACACTTAGAATGCAGCCCGTTCGTAGAATCTTTCTGTGTGTTGGTTGTTTTTTTCCGTTTAAAAGCTTAATTGAAAAAGAAACAGTTGAAGCATCTTCGAATTTTTGCTAGAATTTGTTTTTTTTGCTCGCTGGTTTTTCCAAAAAAAATCCAAGTAAAAGTATTAGTTTAAAACTCCATTGTTTTATGTAGGATCTTTCTTTTTGCTGTTTGTTTTTTCTTTTGAAACTTAACTAAAACAAAATCATTGATTTAAAACTTTCTCAGGTTTTCGGTAGAATTTTCCTTGTTGCTGGCTGCTTCGCTCGAATTTTCAATTGATCGGGGGATTTGCTTCCAGGAAACAATTGCAAATGTCATCAAATTTCTTGCATTTTCAGCCCCAAATGGAACACTTAGAATGCAGCCCATTCAAAATTAAAATCTTAAGGATATCTACTACAAAATAAAAACTTAGAATGCGAGCGCACCCCGATAAAAATGCGCTATACACATAGTTTTCTGTATATTTCCTGGTCTTCCTGTTTTTTGGCGCTTAGAGACTGTTCCACACAGGTCATTGAAAACCCGTGCTGAATACAAGGTTTTCTGCGGTACTTTCCTTCGTGCTGGCTGCTTTTTCCTTTTTAAAGTTTTAATTGAAAAAGAAACCGTTTGCAACATTTTCGAGTTTTTGGTACGATCTTTCTTTTTGCTGGCTGTTTTTCCTGGAGCTTTCAATAGGCTGCTCACAATAACAGATACCAAAACCTGAAATAGTCATTTTATGTAAGATAAGAATATTTCAGAATGTGAATTTTTTGAGTCTACACTTAGAATGTTTTATCTACACTTAGCATGTGTTGTTGACACTTAGAATGCATCTGTGGGTATGATATTACCTAATATGACCGTCATTCCAAGTGCAGCTGTTTTGCCAACATTCTAACTGTTTTTTTTTTTAATTAGGTAGCCCGTGCCGTCATTCTAACTTTCAGTCCGTCACTATAGATGAAATTTCCTTTTGGGATGGTCCATTCCTTTGGGGGTTTGGGTTTGTTTACTACTTTCAGAGAGTGTGAAGGTGATGATAATGAACATGTAATAATCATGATATCATGATATCTGAGTTGTTGTTGTTTTTTTTGGGTGGGGGTGCAAATACGGGTACGTGGGTTTTCCTCCCTTGGGTCCACATCATGCCCGTTTTGCATTGGCGACCTCGATCTCCTCAGAGATCACCACGCGAATGCATCCCGAAGGACTCAGCCAAAGTCAAGTGGGTGGGTGAACCCCCGTGAAGCAAACTCAGCCTAAACATGCATAGAGGATAGATGCAAATAGAAAGCAAAGGTCAAAAACCCAAACGACTTTGGATTTTTGATTCTTCTGCTCAAGAAAAGGTGGATGTGTTTCTAGCCATCACGTCCTCTTCATCCTCTTCATCCTC
This sequence comes from Breviolum minutum Mf 1.05b.01, assembly GCA_000507305.1. Taxonomy (NCBI): domain Eukaryota; class Dinophyceae; order Suessiales; family Symbiodiniaceae; genus Breviolum; species Breviolum minutum. The sequence goes on along the minus strand of DF239100.1, from coordinate 281,289 downwards.
TTCAGCAGAATTGCCATCATCACTACCACTACCACGACCACCACCACCAGCATCAGCGTCGTCATCATCATCATCATCGTCGTCGTCATCATCATCATCATCCTCGTCGTCGTCGTCGTCGTCGTGGTCGTGGTCGTCGTCGTCGTCATCGTCGTCATCCTCCTCCTCCTCCTCCTCCTCCTCCTCGTCGTCGTTGTCGTCGTCTTCGTCATCATCATCATCATCATCATCATCATCATCATCATCATCATCACTTGGGTGTTTCCCTGTCCAACGAAAAGTGACGTTTGAAGATTTAAAATGGAAAACTCTGTGAACATACTCTAGATCTGCATGGATCAAACAACATGACCGGCATCCTGAAACTGTATACATGGGGGTTGTCAAAAATTCCTTTTACTTTTTTGGTCGGATAGGACCCCTTGCACTTCGCCCTTGCGCGCGTGTTTTTTTTTGCCACATTCAAAAAACATATCCTCCAAATTCCATGGTGATTTGGTGATATGGTATCTCTTGCGCTCGCCCTTGCGCCCTCTTGCGCGCCCGTGCTTTCTTGATGCCCCTATATCATGCTCTCAAACTCCTATCTTCCCCGAAGATCTGATTGAAAGGACTTTTTTTTAAAAATAAACCCCCACATAACAAACCATCATGTTGATCATGTAATCATCTGTCCATTCACATGTTGTGAACAGACACCTCCCCACAGCTTCTCTTTACTAAGCACCATGACGTCTCGCTCGGGCGCTCAGACATAGCTTTTGCCTGCATCCAGCATGAGCAGCACATGGTGGATGTCATGGAAACCCGGAGAAGCTCAACTGAGCAATGCAAAAATCACCAAACAATTCAGGTACCTAAAATAGAGGTACTCACCTATATAAGCTATGTGTAAAGCTTATGTAAGGGAAAACCCACCCCAAAAATAGCCTTACAAGGTTCAGTACCCCCATCTTAAAAGGGTTTGCTGGTAGTTTGTTGGGTAAATATAGGGAATGAAACACCAGCTATATGGGGATTTAAAACTTAAAACAGTATTATAAGGACCCCTATTAAACAAACCAGGATTCAATGGAAAGTAGCAGTTGTTTTTCCCTTTGTTGGCTCAACTGAACTTGCTGCCATGATTGTTCACATTGGTCAAGTGAACCACTATGTCCCATCCATTGATGGCCACTATTGTTTACAATATCTATAGAATCTAATGATCATTAATACTAATTACGATAATATACTAGAATATGTCAATGTATGTACTAATTGTGTTGCACATAGGTATAGTTAGAGTCTGTAAAATACATGTACAATCCTGTACATATAAAAATATTATATATCATATATTTTCAAAAAAATACATATTATATAATTTATATACATATATATACTATCAGTATTAAATATTATATATGAAAAATAATATATATATATATATTCACAACTTTAAGACCACAGGTTATCTCAAAATACAACCAGATCCTTGACACCTCCTTATCGCTGCCTCAATCTTCTCCGGATCTGCACGTGCCAACCATGCCAGGGCACCACTCTCAGACTTCAAAGCCTCCTGCTGTTTTTGGGGGAGAAACAAAACCTAGTTGGGCTCTAATATAACCTAGGGATCGTGGCTCACCTTCTCAGATGGCAATATCCCCTAGAAGTCAACCTATTCAACAAGTATGTTTGAAAAAAATACAGGGGTCATTATGGGTGGTTTCCAAAAATAGTGGGTTTAAAACCCCCCAAATCATCCTAATTCATCATTATTTTCACCATCCATTTTGGGGTGTTTCACCCCTATTTTTTGGAAACATCCATATTGCATGTATATACCCTCCTGGGAATGAACATATATTTGAGCCATGGATCAGTAAATATTCCAATGGATCAGTAAAAACATCACCAACCTTAGGGATCCAATCACCTTCTCAGATGGTGATTGGGGTCTACAATCACCTCCTTAGAAAGGTATTTAGGTTCCATGAAACCATTCTCAGAAGGTGATTGGATCCCTAGGGATATCGCATGTATATACCCTTCTGGGAATTAACATATCCCATCAAATCCATCACTTTTGAGTCGATGATGTTCCTTTTCCCGTTTGGTGGGATATGTTAGTTCCCTGGAGGGTAATGATATATTTTCCGTCTAGCCCCCCACCTAGTAACAGTCACACATAAAGGTTTATAGGAATTCCCTACTAAAAATGGAATAATCCTGGTGGTGACTGTTACTGCTTGGGGGGTAGTTCCAAAATATATGATTATATCATCATGTCATGCATATATGTGTATCTATACATGTGTATCTCAATTAAAAAAATGGGGGATCAGGGGGAAAACACCAACAACGACCAAAATATGGCATACGTCACCAGTGGTGTATCTTTTACTACTTCGTGGTTGAACCAACCCATTTGAAAACTATTAGTCAAATTGGATCATTTCACCAAGTAGGGACAAGCATGAACAAAGTTTTGAAATCACCACCTAGAAAACAATAGGGCTCAAATATATACCAGGGGTATCCCAGTGGTTATTTAATATGACACCACCCCACACAATCCTTCCGGGAAATCATTTATGGCTGGTCAACCTACCCGCACCTAAAGTACCCTAAATCAGAAGTAAGGCCTTATCAAGGGCCTTCATAACCATTGGTTTCCCTTAATAAGGCCTTCTTAAACCCTTATTTCTGAAGGGGGTACGTTAGAGGGGGGTAGGTTGACTGGCCGTGAATCACTCAAAAATAATTACATGTCATGTTCATAAAGTTTCATCCCTCCAATATGGGCAATATAATCACCACTGCATACTCCCCGGCAGAAACAATTTTGTTGATGATAACTTTCGATTTGAGGGTGTCCGTGGTTTGAAAATGGGCGCTGTTGTGTAGACCAAACGTATTCGTGGTTTGATGCTGATGAATCCCATGGTAGAATCCGTCAAAAATCACCTTAAACAAACAAACAAGAGTCTACCACTGTATCCAACCATCCTACTGTGTATCAATTCTCCGGCCCTGTCCTGGAAGCTATTCTCTGCACACCAGAAGGTAAGAGCCACGCGCTCCTGTTGAACAAACGTGACGTGTAAACTTGTTGCCATCGCTATAGACGAGTACACCTACGGGATCTATACCATATTTGTAGTACATGTCTTCACGTGCAGGCATACTGCATTTCAGTGTCTGCCATCTTTTGTTCCGAGGTCGCCTACGGGGCATCCTCAAATTGTAGTGGTTTCTTTCTGTACAGTTTTTTTTGTTCTTGAGGCAAAATGATCAAAATGGCTACGGTAATATGTTTTAAACATATGGAACTAATCAAATAACAATAATAATTCATTGTTTTATATAACAAAAAATATATGTATTATTTATTACACATTACTTTAAATAATTACCATAGCTATTAGAAAGTCTGTAGACTTTCTAATATATTTTTATTAACTATAATGTCATATTATAATCATTATTTTTTGTTATATGTATTCTTATCTAATGTAAGATGTTTTCGGTATCTTATAGATGATAGAACAAATATATGAAACTTATTGAAAATTCAACAGATTGTTAAGATATAATTGGTAAATTGTGGCTATAATATCTAAAGTTATGATATTCCCCATTATGATTATTTGGTGGCCGTTGTTCCCAGACTTTTGACCGTTTCTCCTTGGGTGGAATGCCTTGTTCCGCGCGTGCATTGCGCACAGCAGATGTCACTGCACAGAACTTTTCAAACCAACCTGCCATGGTTGGAGATCCCTAAACATCCATCGTCATATTCTCAGCTCACAATTGCGGTGTCTAAAAAGACCTCCGAAACGCATAGGTTCGTTTAGGTTCCATGAAACTATTCTCAGAAGGTGATTGGCTCCCGAGGGTATATGAAATGAGGCTTTTAGGGGGAATCTTTTTTGGGGAAGTCACTCATTTTTGGGACATAATGATGGTTCGCATTTAGCACTGGGTCTATAGAACAATGTCAGGCATAGGGGTCATTCGATGATCGAAAGTCAATAAAACATTGACATACATTTATATCTATCCCATGGGATCAATGTATGGTATATGTAGGTAAATACAGCTAGTATACCATATCATACATGGATCCTATGGGTATATTATCTAATCATTGTTTGATGCTCCATGACGGTAGTGCATCACTCATCCCTGCAATATCCCCTGGAAGTCCACCTATTCAAGAAGTATGTTTGAAAAAATTACAGGGGTCAATATATTACCAACCCAAACAATGCATTGTTAGAAGGGAAATCCCTCAAAATTACCATAGATCTGTGTTGTTTGATTCCCCAAAAAATTGGTAGTTTCATGAAAATTCATGACCCCTGAATTATCATTGAATTCTCAACCTTTGCAAATTGCTGAAATTCGTGTCCACCACCAGCGACACAAATAGTATCTACAGTATGGGCTCTTGTGTACCAGTCACCTTTATGACAATACTTCAACAACGACAATTTTCCTGAAACGAGAATCATGATCAACAGTTACCCTAGACATCCAGTCATGCCTCCCGAGGTTCCGGTGTTTGATCGGTATGTTTTTTTGGGGATCCAAATACCTTACCTCAGTTTCGGTGGCCCCGGATATCTCGGGTTGACTTCATTCGTTACTTGAAGGTCACCGCAAAAAGAATTTGCTTAGCGCATCATTCCTGTATGCAAGACGTATGGAATATATTTATACCTACATTTACCTACATTGATCCCATAAGAATCAACCATTCATGTAGGTAAATATACCAGCCCCATGAATCCCGTGGGATATAAGGAACTCATCCAGTTTTTCAATTCTCTTGAACAAATTCCTTTGGAGAAATCATCCCACATCAGTTTCGAAAAAGTGGGGAACATGGGGAACAGCCTTCCATGACGAAGATTGATCCAAATCACTATACCAGGAATGACTTTTCGATACCCAAAACGCACTCCATTCAAAAAAAAGGTTCCGGATGTCCTTCCACCAGCATGGTCCATGGATGGTGATCTGTTTGTCTTTATAAGGAGACTTTGCAAATGATCACTTTGCTAATGATAATAATTTCACCAACCTGAAAAACCCTTGAAATAAGGGGTCCCATAAAAAGGCAGGGAACCTCCCCTACTTTTCCCCTACCATTTAGGAGCCCAGGTCGTGTCAATTGTCTACATCAATACCAACCTGCCTTCAGCTTCTGCATCGTGAGCAGCTGACATTTGAGGCCTTGGTGAACCGAGTCTACTGCAGATGCGCCAAAAGTGAACAAACCATGGAAAGCTGGAAAGCTATAGAGTTATAAATTGGAGTGAAATGGGTCCCCCTATAAATGGCCTTAAAAATGGGTCACCGGGGATATTAATATCCCCCTGTAAGTGAAGTTGAAAAAAACCCTGCTTCATTAACCCTCATCAATTGGAAGGTCCACAACCGTATGGTTGGAGGGCTTATTCTATAGGGATGCACAGTAGTCATACCCCGTCTTTGGAGGTGTGATTTCTGGACTAGGCGGAGCCAAAAAAGGCTGTTTGGGATCCTTACAAGGTATGACTGGAGAAACTAGCAAGCACCACCACCATATCCCTCGAAATCCCTCTGAGGATTTGCACCAGGAACTGATCATCAATGATTCTGGCGACCTCACCAATCAGGCAAGCAACTGACCAGTTTGATCATTTCATGCTTGGTATTCACGCGAGTCTTACCATATTCCTTCAAACATGACCTTGCCATTGGACCCCAAGCACCCATGGAAAAATGAAGGTTTTGGGCCCTTCCGGAATATGGGTGAAATAACCACTAGAAATGAAGGTTTTAGCTTCCCATGGTGATACGTGGTTTAACTTCATATTCCTCATCATCGCATGGCTGAGATCCCACCATCTCTGATTTTTTTTGACCACCCAAATTCCATCAGAATTTGACCATCAGAGTTGAACTGGTTGGTGGTTGAACCAACCCCTTTGAAAAATATTCGTCAAATTGGGTTCATCTTCCCCAAATAGGGATGAAAATAAAAAATGTTTGAAACCACCACCCAGTGAAGTCTTAGGGGTTTAAACCATCCAAATTAGGTTGGGTGTTGTGTCCATCTTTGTCACTGGCAAAGATTGCTCAGAAGTTCCAAATCATACAGGCACCTAGCTTTTAAAGGCTTGTGAACTAACGGCTTCTGCCTTAAGGTCTACTAGTATTGGACCATCTTATTTCACCATTACCTATTCCTATTCATTTTGAGTGAAATTATTTTGCTCTGGTATTTACCATCCGAATTCATCAATTAAACATGTCCTATTTACTAGCAAAACTGATATATAAGCCAATCTTCTGCCTCAAGTTGATCGAAATTTCACCACAGGTTTTTGGATCACTGATGTCGATGTCGGTTTCACTACGATTGGATCAATGTAAGACCCAAATCACTCAGGGAGGAAGTTTGGGACCAGCGATTTTTATAGGCAATTTTCCTTGCCTGACTTATAACCTTGCATCATGTGAAGATGTCTGCCAGATGGCTTGGGAAAAAAAAACAGTTTACAAACAGTATTCCCCCAAGTGGTGAAGTCAGCGTCGTATCTTTTGTTCCATGAGATATGTATGTACAGCGCAATATGTCATATATGACTGAGTCATATATGTATCTATCTCCTTGTCCAACTACTTATTTTTTGGAACGGAGTGGTTCATGGAAATCTAAGGGGTACCCTTCCAAATGCCCCACCCCCCCACAAGTTGGACCTCAATACCTTGGATTTGCATAAGAAAATCTCCCAAACGATGGTGATGAATCCCATGGTAAAAAGTAACAACAAGTCACCTGAAAAACCATATCCAAGTTCAAGGATTAATTTATTTACCCTTCTTGAAACGAACAACATTTTTGCATCTAAAAACAAGGATGTTTGGAATACTCATTCGTATTTTTTGTTTGAACAAAAAACTATTTTCAGCCGGTGCTAAACAAGAGCTCGAGCTTAGTTTCAGGGAGTTTTTTAACCACGAATCCGATCCCTCTACTTGGAGGATCATCCCAGGTATCGTAAGTAGTTAGGATCACCCCCATGTATAAGCCATAAATTTCGGCCATGTGGAAGGGGTCCCACAACCCTACTTAGGGGACTTACTAACCATGGTAACTCCTGAGATTCAACTCCTGAGACACCCAACTGGCCGGCGCTGTGAGGCAAGCGCTGCCACACTGCCTGGCAGCAGGTGGGGTGTTTTGCAGCTCGCTTCGGCAGAAATGGAGTGAAATGGGTCCCCTATAAATGGCCTTAAATAAATGCCCCAAGGATCCATACCCCCTCCCTAGAGTAGGTTTGATGGTCCCAATCCCATCCCCACAATAGGATTGGTTAGGGTTAATCCTTTTCTTAGGACACACCTGGATCCTTAGGGATGAATAACTGGGGCTATAATCCTCACAAGTCGCGTTATAACCCCCATATGATTAACTGGTTTTTTGGGCCCACCTTGTAGTCAAACTGGATAGGAGTCAAATTGGATGATTTCCTCAAGTAGGATTAAAAGACATATACTCTTCAAAACCACCAACTAACTAGTAACTTAGTAGATGGTGGTAAAGTTTGGTAGTACAAGCCCTATAATCTAACCTCACTCATATCTTTGCCTACCAAACTGGAGATTTGTGCTTTAGAGTCCTGCGGTCTTTCAACTCCGAATTTTGGATAGCATTTTAGGTCCCACCAGAAACAACCAGAAACAAACTTCTTACATCTTACAAGATGGGCCCAAAAAACCGGTGATACATGGGGCCCCATAACTCCACTTATAGGGTTGTAACCCCAGTGATTCATTTATAAGTGCCTGATAACTCGTAGGGGCCAACCTTGTAGGACTATTTTTGGTACACCTGTGAAGGAGGGCCCCCGACTTTGCAAATTCATCAATGTTAGATCCTGGCGGAGGCTACTATGAAAATTCAAGTTGCCACCACTTTTGTGGTACATGAATTTGTAGAATTCAACGAACCACAACTTCTTTCTAAACAGTTTTTATTACATCCTCCAAAAACATGGACCATGTCTTTCAATGATGGCAGCCGCCACTCCAACTCCTCCCTCAACCGGTGTGGGAAGAGTTTTTTTTTCGCTTCTCCACCACCTCTGTGACGAAAGGCATGAAGGGATGCAATAGCTTCAATGTTACCTGCTGATCGCTGGGGAAGGTCGGTGGCTCCTTATGCTTTTTTTTGTTGCTGATTTTTTGGCAGTTCACACCCGCTGAAAACAAACGCATGTCTCCTAAAAGGGGACTATGGTTCAATAGGACATATATCTTCCAACTATTGATTTTCACGGGAGATGTTGATGATCCCGGGGCGTACCTTGGGCAATTGTGATTATACCTACCCATTATAGGATCCTTATATCCCATGAAGGATCCATGGGAATGGTAGAAAACCTACATGAATGGTTGATTTTTATGGGATCGATGTAGGTGAATATATCACCCCCATGGATCCTATGGGTATATTTGGAATGATGCCTCTACCAGTAACAGGTGTAAGTCAAGGTTTAATCGGAATCCCCAATACTAAAGAGGTAATAAGAATCCTCCAGGGCCGCAGTTCCTGGGAGCAAGAGCGTCCCAAGATTTACCTGGATGGACCATAACTGGTTGGTGGTTTCAACCCATCTGAAAATATCGGTGAAAGAAGTAGGAGTGAAAATAAAAAATATTTGAAACCACCAACCAAATAATATATCTTTACATGCATGATTGGCAAATGGTATAGGTTAAGCTATATTTTGGACCAAACCAGTTTTCAATGAAGCAAAAATACATGAGATATGGAACACCTTGTAGAAATAAACAATATGATCTACATGTGGACCCGATCACTCAATCATGTCGAATTCCATGGAGATGTCTCATGTTCAGGAAGTGAACAACTACCTGAGCTAAAATATGGAATTCAGTTGGATCCAGTGGGTGTTTTCAATCCAACCAGTCTGGCCAAATTATGATATTTCACCAACCTAGATTTCTCTGAAGGGGATTTCCCTTACTAAACCACGATTTCGGGTGAGGTCGGTATAATTTGACCATGAAAGACTGGTTGTCAAATTGAGCGAGGTGAGAATGGTTAAATGTCAACAAGATGACCAGGGCTCCATGCCTTGAATCTGTCAGTAAAGACTACTTTGTGATTGCCTAGTCCGCTGAGTGCCCCCATCCTGGGTCTATGTTTTTTTCCAACAAAAATCTACAACAATCCATTCACAACAATTTGTTAGAAAGAGAAGTATGGTCTCTCATTAACTCATTCTGTCTCTTCCAAGAATGATACAACAAAGATAAAAACCATTTAGGCTTACCACTTTCACCAATGTCAAGATATGGCCCATACACTTGAAGATTAAAAAATTGAACCCAAAGTCATGGAGGTGGATGCTTCAGATGGTGGATGCTTCAGATGATGATTTTCTTTCGCAGTTTAGAGTGCTATTCTGTTCCAGTTCCAGCCATTCATCTTCAAGGGAAAATATATGTTCTATCCCATGACGCATCCATGGGACGAACGGTATATTTACCAACATTTTCTATACTAACTTACCATCAAAATCAACAATTCATATTGGTAAATATAAACATGCCCATGTATGGTGTATCTACCTGTCATCATATGTTATACACCATAATGAACATCAACTATTATATCTGGCCAAATTATTATATTCCACCTACCTAGGTTTCCCTGAAATAAGGGGATTTCCCTTACTTTTCACCACCATTTGGGGTGAAAACTCGTGTTTTCGGTCGCTATAATTTGACCATGCCATGGATCCATCATGAGTTAAACCAGAAAAAAAAAACATCTTTCGCCTCGAGGAGGTACAACAAGACTTTCTGGGAAGTTGCCGCCTGGTTTGGTGAAGAAAAAAGGTCCGAAAAAAAGGCCAAGAATTTCAGGATAAGGTGCCTAAAATGGAGGACACGTTTTTAACCTGCACCTATTTTGGTAAGAAAATGTTGGTACCTGAAATAACTCAATTTTGGTGGGTAGAAATGGTAAAGGCACCTAATTTACGGCTATTTTGGTAAGGTGGGTTTTCCTTCCCGTATCCATAAGCTGGTGAAATGTTTGGTGAAACTTATGCGGTGACTTTCAACTTGTATGAGATTTCTGATAGGACATCTCCCTAAGTGAATTCGACTGCCCTGCCAAGACTTTGTGAACTCCAATTTCCATTTTTGAGCAAACATGATCAAACTGCTTTTTTAATGACTCTGACTCTATAACATTGAGATGTGACAATTTCTGAATCTTATCCCAAAAATCCCTCCCAAAAAATAACATCAAGTTGGTCTTACTAGGTTCCAGTTAGAGCCATCCGCTCAGCTGTTCTGAAAATCGGTCTCCAGTGATCCGCCTCCGGGCTGCTTGGATTTCCACCTTGGGGGAACTTTCACAGGGCGGCCCTCTGACAGGAATCCATGTGGCGAACGCAGCTTCAAAACTTACATGAATGATTGATTTTTATGGGATCAGTGTAGGTAAATGATATATCATATATCTGTCTACCATAAATCAGAAAAAAAATGCACTTTCATTTGGTTTATCTTTATGCTATGTAACTGAATATATCAGTCAGATTAAATAGATCCCCTCATGAGAATCCAACTCTGACCACCTGAATCTTCCGACTTTCAGGTCTGTCAAGATTGAACTTCCAAAATTTCAGTCACAAGTTGAAGGAGACCTGTTGGATTGTTTCGGTGCCTCCCTCCTTTTGAAAGGTGGCCATACACAAATCATCACACAAAACCTTTGAAGAATTTCATGTCATTTCAACCCATTTTGAAGAATATGCTTTATTAAGTCAAATTGGATCATTTCCCAAAAAAATCGGGGTAGAAAATTATATTGAAACCTCCACTACTGAAAACTGCTGTGTTTTCCCAGTCCGACCAAACGACCAAACGGTTCCCCCAACTGAGCCGGGTGACCCAAATGCTCCTGCAGCCGCGTTTTTGAGGCTTCCACCTTGTGTTTTTTTCGAGATGTGGAATTTCCACCAGCCAACCCTGGATGTAAACCCAAAGTTATGGGAGGTTTGGTTCAGATGATGTATATATATATTTATAGATGATATGTTCCTTGGGTGATTTTTAGGTGAACACGCCGCACATTTTCCAAATAGTAACCTCCACCTGACATAGGTGGAGGAAGGTTACACCTACCTGTAGTATATATGGTTGATGGTTGGTTCAGAAATCCGGTAAACTGACCAACCGGTTGACCAGTTGGTAGTGAATATCTCCATGAATTACATCTGGTTGACTATATTACATCCCAGGTGGTTTTAAATCGCGGGATTTCTGAAACATCAACAGTATGGTTGAGTACTGCATGAGTTTCAACAAATCCTTTCATTTTTTGGAGAATGGGACCAAACGGTTGGAATTTCAGGAAACACCGCACCAAAAAAAAGGAGATTGGGATTATGATTCATGGCACTGACTTCCAGTATTACTGACTGGGTGTGCAAGCTTGCATATTCCCCTTTAAAGACTAACAGTGTTCAAGAAGACAGAGTTGAAAGACCCATTTTTGTTCTCAAAGGTTGGCTGTGGTTACCCCGTTCCTAGTGGGTGGAAACACCCTTTTGTTCTGAAGCACCAATGGGTAACCAACAAGGAAGCATCGAAGTACATGCAGCCGATGGCCACATTGAAAATACGAAAATGTAGAAGCTCAAAGTGACTGAACTTGGAAGTGTGCAACGCAACTCATCCACAAAGTTGTTACTGTAATCAATATTCAAAAACTATCAAACACTTGTTTTGTCTAGTTTGTGGTTTCAACCCAATTGAAAGATAGTAATTAGGCCAAATCAAAAAAGGAAGGAGTATGAATAGAAATCTTGAGAAATCTTTCAAGAGTGTATCGATGAGTGCATTCCATGTCCGTGAAAGTCAAAGCAGCAATATCATCGTCCAGAAGAAGGACCATGTTTTCGCGTACTGGTGCGCTCACTTCCAACAATGCCAACATCGTATTCGCCTTTTTTTCTTTGGGGGTCAATGTTCGTCCATCAAATGCAGCAGGATGACGTACCAGGAGGCAATGTCTTCTTGCAAAAACTCCTTGATGTCCTTCGTCGGAAGCACAAACAAGAAAAAACATGTAATAAATTACCAACCCGGACCCAAACAATACACTAATTTAGGGCCAGGGGAAATCTCTTCAAAAAGTGCCATATAGATTTGCATTGGTTGAATCTCCCCAAACAGGAGAATCTAATCATCCTGAAAAGACACATTCGTATTCCAAGTTGCTCCAGGAAGATGGCTTAAATCTACCGGTCGTTGAAGAGTCAACCAAAAACGACATAACGCCTGACATGAAAACCGAGAAGTAGAAGTATATATATATATATATACCAATCCCATGGATCCTATGGGTTAAACCGGATTTAAACAACTGCATGGTGTAAAAATTATGCAAAAAAATCAGGGTCTTCACCGTCACTACGATTTAAATGGATCAGCTCCTTGGTGGGCGGTGCAAAACGATTTTCAAGCAACGCTGCGGTCACGCTTTCACAAAGGCCTTGACACCTCAGGAAAAAACAAAACCAGGAGTCACATGAAGCAGTGAAACTTCACAATCTTGACATTCCATTGAAATACTGGGTTTTCTGCTTGGTTAAATCGAAACACTATAGCTTTACCAAAAAAGCACCATAAAAAAAACTGGTTAGTTATAACAACAAAAATATGGTGGGTTTTCTTCACTGACTCACATGGTTTCGCATCCATCAGAGTCATGGCAGGTCCTTCTTCGGGTGGAAATTTGGGAGTCCCATGGTTTTTCCGTCCCCTTTCCGGATCGGGGATGTTGTGGGACCCCTTCCATTCAAATGGCCGTTTTATTGTTTATAAATGGGGGTGGGCTCCTACCACCACTTACAAACAAGTCCTGGGATGATCCCATCCTCCAAGGATTCCAAACCATCCGTGGTTTTTCTTTTTTGGGTGTCCTAAAAGTTTCCTAAATAATACTTTGTCGACAGGTTGTTTGGACCACCAAGCCAGCACCTCAAAGCATGGGGATTTTCTTCCAAAAAACCCCGAAGTTTAACAGCAAAAGCCAGTGAGAGATGATGGTTGGAAGTTGGAAGGAAAAAGATCCCTTTCCTTTTGGGGTTTCGGCTTCTTTTCAGGGCTAAACTCGCTGTTAAACTTCCAGGGAGTAGGTCTCCCCATCCCAACAGCACCAGAAACAATTACTTCTCTCAGCTTGGAACTTTGAAAGTAACGCACGCTCCAACCAAGGCCTTAGGTACACTTCCATGTTGACGACGAGGGTGCTGTTTGATGTTGATCCGGGTGACATGGAAGCCAGGTTTGCCACTCAGGAAGATGGTCCCAAAATTTGCTGATTCATATACTAAAGGAATGATGCTTAGACTTTCATGGAACCTCCACCGTGTTGATGGCATTTCATCTTGGTAGACAGGTGTGAACCAGCCAATTGTTTGGAAGTTTCAGAATTTCAGGCTTGGATTTCCGCATCAAAAAAAAAAGGGACCATTTTGCTTACAGTATATTGGCAAAAAAAAGTGGTCTTCTAAACAAAACAAAACAACAACAAGACTCATTGATGAAAGAAATGTGCGACCGTCAACTTGGATCAAAATCCCCCAAAGTTTTGGGGTTCAAATTCAAAAAAAAATGAAACCACCAAGCTAGTAAATGTTGCCCTCAGTTTAATTGTTGTAGTTTTTTGTTGTTTCTTCCCCAAAATTGTGAATTAGACATTTCCATGTAAAACTTTACCCTCGGTTCATGTGTTTTTTTTGCGCAACCATTGATGCATACCGGTTTAAAACAGAGATCAAGTGACATTGCTTTGATCTCTTCCTCTGAAAAAGTCATGCCGCTTTCAAAGGCCTTAGGAAACAAAAACCAACCGCCCGAGGCAAGGAGGAACACTCCATGGGGATCCAATCACTTTCTGAGAATGGTAATGCAACCTAAATCTGGTTGGTGGTTTCAACCCATCTGAAAAATATTAGTCAAAATGGGAATCTTCCCTAAGTAGGGGTGAAAATAACACATATTTGAAACCACCACCTAGAAATACTTTGCTGAGGTGATTGGACACCCTAATCATTTAATCATCCTCTGACAGGATACCTCAGGATGTGTTTAGATGTCTGGGGGAAGAACGCAATTTTTCTCATAGGCATAGGATCCATGTACTTGGATTTGCTTAATTAAGGTGCTTGGAAAAAAAGGACATATTCCGCAAATCGTGGTTTAATGGTGATGAATCCCACGGTAAAAAAATCAAAAATCACCTTTATCGTACGTATATTTACTTACATGCAATTGATGTTCATTGTAAATTATTAGTAGGTAAATATACCATGCATGGATGCTGTGGATCATATACCTTAAGCATCAATTCTCTTAAACACCAGTTATTGGCATTGGAATCATGGGCAACCTAACAAAATTGGGAGGATTCATCTGCCGAGATACCCAAACCATGAATGTATTATACAACACATTTACCGGCATGTATCAAAACAAACATCCAATATGAAATGCTTTTGGTCAGCTGCGAGTAAGCAGGGCTTTTTTGGGATATCTGCCAAGCGACATCACAGGGGGTAAGTACATCACTCCTAAGGGAAAACCCCCGTGAAACTTGGAATGGTTGCCACCTATGATGATTCAAAACCAACCAATCAAGTGTCGAAACTGGAATCAAAACGTCAAGTTTTTGAACTCGGAAGCCCAACCTGAAACACAACATGCACAAAGTATCGAAGAATTCCTAAAATACCTGTAATGTTTTCAGAAAAAAAACAACAATCTTGTGGAATTCCATATTTTAAGGAAATTGCACAGAAATCTTCCATCCAGTCACACTCACGTCGTCAAAAAAAACACAACTTTCACACAAACATCCCGTTTTCTTTTTTCCGGCGCTACAATTGGATGCCCTGTTACAATCTGAACGCTACCCGCATTCTTCTCGTACTCGGTAATGATGAAGCGTCCCACATTCCAAATCTTATTGGCAAAGGCCTGGCGTGGTTTGGCGCTTGTGACTCAACAAGCCGAGTCACGGCAGTGGGGAACCCCGGAAATGCCAGGTGGGTTTTCCAAGTTCGGAAGGGGTCCATCCTGTGAGCTACGGTCCAAAAAAAACCTCCGAACTTTCCATTGAATCCGGGTTGGAATTGTAGGGATCCTTATATTGGCTGATTAAAAAATCCCCATACAAATTGGGTAGTATAATCAATCCCCTATACTATATCATCTAAACAACCAGGTTTTTTTTTCATTGCTCATGTGAGCTTAAATATATACCATACAATATGATACATAAGCATCCTATATGGCTACCCGTTGACCAACCCATCAATCAATCCCCAACGCTTCCCATGGGACTGGAATATTTACAACTACATGCATCCCATAGATTTAAGCTATTCCCTGGGATTCCAACCATCATTAAAACCAATGGGTGGATTTATATAACCACCATTGCTGAACCCTAAGGGTTTTAATCATTGGGTCAACAATTATTTTTTCATGGTGGTGGAAGCCCAGGGTATTTATGTAGGTATATATACCATGTCACATTTGAGGCAATGTGGGAATTGTGGTTTCCATACATTGTTTTGGGGAGATCTAAGAAATTCTTATTTGCAAAATGAGCAGCGATCAAAAACCCTTGGATATGACATTACTGGTTGGTTTATAAGGATCCTTATATTAGTATATGGCTCAAAAAAATCCTTATATATAACTGGTTACTATCCCTCGTGCTCCAATCCCTTCAAGTGGTTCAACACTAGGGTATAGTCCCCTATATATAATCCAACCAACCAGGGGTCCTTTGATGATCACCGCTCAAACGGCGTTTTTCGCTTCCTGCGAAGCTTCCCTCGAAGCATGCTGGATGGAGTCCCGGTAGATCCGTTGTAAAAGGGAGGTGTAAATCCTCGTGTTTCTTTTCTTTTGTTGAGGGTAGTTTACGGTAGATAGTCCCTTATGAATTAGAACATAACACAAACAACCAAAACATCACCCCAAACCCTTCTTTCAGTGTGCAAAAGTGTATTTGGAGGGTCTAAGGTCCATTACCTATCTGAATATCGAGAAGGCTTTTTGTCCAACAGCAAAGCCCCTGACAATTGCAGTGGAAGCTTAGTCAACCACAAAAAAACAAACAAAATGGATGACGTTTAGCTATGTGGAAAGTGATCCCAACCTTGACACCCAGGAAAATCAACTTTCGAAACCTAAAATTCACCTGTTTGAAAAGGAAAACCATCTTCCAAACCTACATTACTGTGTATCTTCCAAACTTCTATTATTGTGTTCCATGTTAATTTTCAGGCGTGTACCTGTTTAAAAACAATGCTTCTCTCCTGAACCACCACTTTTTAACAAAAACCAAGCGGTAGTAGTCAGGACTGGACTTCTCATTTTTGAGTCTTTCTCTCCAAAATTGACTAGTACCAGTACATAGAGATCCTATTCTAGAATATTATGGGGATATTGCAAATAGAATCAGAGTTATACTAAAAATCTGGAATATTCAATGGGCACGCACATTCTTGAGATTTATTTTGAATGAAAGCCAATATCAAATAGGGGCGATCCAATTTCAAATAGGAGAGCCAACCAAAGTGGTTGATTTTACTAAAGTGGCTAATTTTTCCTTGTTCGAATCGAGGGAAAATTGAAGTTCCTTGAGAAACATTCTCTACAAAAGTGCAGGGGAGTTATAAGTTATGTGTCGTTCGTCCCTTTTAAAGGGACGAAATTTCAACAGGAAAATACATCTTCCAAGAATCAATTTTCAGGGGTGAGCTGTTAGTTTCAGGCAGGATATAAGTCATGAAGCATCGAATCAACAGCAAGGATCCAATATGGGTGTTTCCAAAAATAGGGGTACCCCCAAATCATCCATTCTAATAAGGTTTTCCCTTATAAACCATCCATTTTGGGGTACCCCAATTTTTGGAAACACCCATATCCAATTTCGCACCACGTGTTTTTTTGGCCACGTGAACCCCACCTTTGCATTCTCCAACATACCTTTGCTGATTGGCACATCCATACCAGGCACCTGAGAAAACAACATCTTTCCATCATCGATTTCAAATGATTTCAAGAAATGTCAGGCAGGCAACAACTCAAACCTAAGCTTCAAATGATACAGCCCTGAAAATCAACATGTGACCTGAAAAGGAACCATGTTATAAGGAAATTTCGTCTTGCAACTCAATTTTTTAAGGGGATATGTTAGTTTTCAGAGGGAAACTATCATTTTGAATGGCAATTTGTGACCCAAACCGAACAGTTTTTTTGTAGGAATCATCCAACGGTCCAACTTTGCCATTTATATACAAAATATAGATGGTTGTTTCCACCGACCCACGTCTTTCGTTTTTACATATTCAAGAATGCATTTGACATCACCATGACGTCAAATGCTGGCTTCCATCTTGACTTGTCAGGATGCCAAAACCACTCCACTCTCCCAACTTACACACAGTTTCACCTTTGTTTATTGCCGTCACGGTTGGACTTTTGATGGAAGACATCCGGCCAACCAGTTGATATGGAGAATATCAGAATATCCCATTTTTCACAGGGTGTCATAAGTAACAGGTGGTGCAGGAATTCTTCCATCAACAGTATCATCCAAACAAATGGATGTGTTTTCTTTGAAAAAGTAAGGAAACCACTTCTACTGCTGGTTACTGGGTGTTTTTTGGAACCCAAGCGAAATTGAAAAAACATATGCTCAAGTCAACTTGGGAATCATTTCAGGGAGTCCCTGCCCCATGTTTTGAAGGGGGTTAACAGAACATCCAGATTCAATCCTTTGTTTCCACCGAACCACCAGAAGGAAACCTGGGATTCTACTGGCACCATCTGAAGTACAAAGTTTCTCCAAAATGCGCCACAGGAGAAACTTGCCACCAAAAAGAAATTTATTGCACCACCAGACTTTCTTGGTTCCATGGGATCTATCTACCTACATTTTTTTGATTTTTATGGTGGATCAATGTGGATCGATCCATATACCGTTCATTGTTTGGATGGGAATCATAGTCATAGCGGGTCCCTTCTGAATCGACTTGAGACTCTCAAAACTAGTTTATATTACCCACGTTACGTTGATTTTTTGGTGGTCAATTAGTAATTAAACTAAAATATACAAACACCTCTACCATGGCAAAATGATGCCCTAATCTTGAGGGTTCCAAAAAACCCGAATCGTTTCCAATCGTTCCGACTGAGACTTCCCAACACTGCTGGTCAGAAGAGCATATCTTAAAGCATCCGTTCCATACTCTGCGATGGAGTCCAAGGGGTCCACCACATTGCCTACCGTGACCCCACAGGTCGGCCGCCGTTTTCTTTTCGATGGATGGTTGGGGGTGGGCATCCAAACCAGAAATGGCCGGCCACTTTTTCGAAACCATAGGTTTTTCTGGGGTTTCATGACTTTTTTGGACATAGATTCAATTCACCAAGTTGCCAAACTATTGATTTTGGCATATTTTGGACCACCTTTTTTGGTCAAAGTCTTACAAGAAGACACATCATTCATATCATTCATCGCAAAGTTTGCTGGAAGATTGGAGGTGTCGGACATGAATCAACAAAAATATACAAAAATCATCTGCATCAAACATGGATGTAACCCTTCCAAGAGTCAGAAGGGCGGCAATAATTGTCCCGAAAAACACGGAGCTTCTAAGATTTGCTTGTTTCAGGTGGTTGGAAACAAAAAATGACACACATATTTCTACCAAATGGTGGGATTTTCATGTCTTTTTTTTCCTACCAAGACAAGGAAAAAATATGTCTATCTTTTGGTGCCCCTTCGTACGAATCTAATCGATTCAATTCAATCGGCTGGTTGGGGTTGATCTTACAACCCCCTTACTATGGACTATGATTAGTTTTCGTCCCCTAAGGATCGGGTTGTGAGACCCCTTCCATTCATGGCCGAAATTTATGGCTTGTAAATGCGGGTGATCCTAACTACTTACTAAGTGGGATGATCCTCCAAGTAGTGTGGGAAAATGATGACTCACTACACCTCAAACACGTCTCCCAGCGAAGGGACTGCCCATTTTGGTACCCGGAAGATTGCCCGATTTGCTGATTGGCGGTCGATCCAAACACTAATATTATAATTTAGTGGTGATTTGCCACAGTAGTCCTCCATAAACCCTAAGAATCATGGAATCTCAAAAAAACTGGTGGTTTGGAGATCCCAGACCCCCTGCTATACACATCCAAACTCCTCTATAGCAGGGTCCAATGATTCATACCCATAGAATCATGTATGGTATATTTACCTACATTTACCATGAAAATGCACCAAATGTAGGGAAATATACCATACATGGATTCTACGCGATAGGGAAACTATATACCTTCAACAAAAGCCATCGAACAAGTAGGTCCCCGGCCTTTGGTTTTGCTCATCTTCTGTCCCTTCTCATCTCTTACCAAGCCATGCAAGTAGATCTCCTTGAAGGGTGCCTGCTTTTTGTAACATGGCGAAAAAACAAATGACTCACAACTCACAACTGCAAATCAACAACTACCCTGGTGAACGCAGACAAGGTCAAACCAATAGGTCCAAAAAGCTTGGAATTTGTTGAAAAAATGGAGGTCCAACCTTTCCACCCTGTGATTTTGATGATTCCGAGGTTCTTTAATTCTTTAGCTCCTCATTTAGGATCGGAAAATAAGAATCATCCCGTTTGCGACCCAAAAACGCTCCCCCAATAGTACAGGGTAAAATGGGTAAACAAGGATACAATGTGGAGTCAAGAATCAAGTTGAGAGACTTACCCCTGATGAATTCAATCTTTATACACAAGGACCACCAGGTATCAACTGCATATCCCATAATGCTACAGGAATCATGGGACATTCATATATTCACCTACGAATTTACCAGAAGAAATCAACCAAATGTAGGCAAGATACCATACATGGATGTTATGGGTATGGGTAATCCGGGGCAATTTCATAAGATTTCCCAAAGACGCAACGACAGCAGCTAGCCTTGTCGGTGAGGGTCAGCCCCATCATCACCATTCGAGCCACCCAAAAGAAGAGGATGTCCTGGCCAAGAGTTTTCCATCTGTACCTGGAACGCCAAGTGTCCTATTTCTTTTAGGCAACCTTACCCCTAAAACCAGCAACTATTGCTTTAAAAATAGGGCACTTGGCTTTCCAGGTACTTGATATATAAACCATAGAATTTACAGTTAATACATGTTAATACACAAGCAGGATGCAATCACAATCATATGTGAAAAAAAAACAATCTTCTCACAAAAGCATAATAAAGTCACTGTTACTGTACCAGAGTCCAATCAAAGTACCTGACTTTAAGTGCATCACGCTAGATCATCGAGGTAATGTCAAGTCAAAGACAGTCCATATGTCCATACAACATCTAGTACCAGTAACTGGTGAGTGCTCAACTTTTAAGCAGTTTCTCATTTGCTCGTCATTGAGTAGCGAAAATGGGTCATCCTTTGCTGATGAACGCTGATCACGATAGAAAAAAAACACCAGCCTGCCAAACAGTCGTCGCAGGCAACTGCAACCCCAACCCATCAGGTACTTGGAGGATCATCCCAGTTAGCAAGTGGTTGGTACATAAATGTTAGTAACCACCATTTGGCATTTTGGCCATTTAGAAAGGGGTCCCACAACCCGATCCTTAGGGGACTTCTGATCACCATGATGATTAACCAAACATCCAAGTCCACATGGGATGATCAGCCCAGTAGCTTCCCAAGTCACAACCCTTTCCCCCCAAAACATGATGGGCTTACATAGCCAGTTTCCATCATCACAGCCTGGATTCACCAATTTCCAGGTGATTTCAAGACCCAAAAAACACACAAGTGTAGAAGGATGTTTGGAAAGTCTAGGTGCACCCAGTGCACACCAGGAAAATTTATCTAACATGGAACCCCAAAATGGTGGTTTGCAAGATGATTTTCCTTTTCAATTGGGTGACTGTTTAGGTCCCAATGTAAATTTTTCAAGGGTGTAGCGGTAAGAAAAGTCCAAAGATGTGATTGCATGCGATTATTGCTATTGGTTCCTTTCTTTTGGTGAGGGGAAACATTTCAATCTACCCTAAGCATCCAGGTATGTCCTGATGATTTCGGGATTACACCGATCCATTCCTATTCTTTTCGGATGGGATTGGAACCCGAACAATCCTATTCGATCGGGAGGGGTCTGGATTCTTAGGGCTAGGTGGCCGTTTCAACTTCATCCCAATTGCAAAATATGACATATGTGCCGACGGGTCGGCAAACTCACTAGATTGAGGATGGTCATCCCACCTTTAAATAGGAATCCTTCTAACAGGTATATACACTATAAACCTCTAGGAGTTTAGACCCTGCCACATATAGTCAAATTGGACATTTTCCCCTCAAATGAGAGGTCTAAGATACAAGAGAGATTGAAACCGCCTAGCTATCAATCTCCAGGTGCTTTAAAAAAGTGACCCCTCCTTTTACATGTTTGCAAACCTCAAAAATAGTGCTTTGCACACCAACAAAGGAATGTCTTCCTAAAAAACACAAGCTATACTAGTTGGTGGTTTTTCACCAACCCATCTGAAAAATATGTTCGTCAAATCGGATCATCTCCCCACAAATCGGGGTGAAAATTCCAAAAGTATGAACAAATATGTCAAGTTTCACAGATGAAACTGTAAACTGAAAACTAACAGTTCGCACCTGCCAGGAAGCCATCCCAAACGGAAACTAATTAGTATTCCAACCATCCATTTTCAGGTGCTAAAATGTTAGTTTCAGGGAGGGCAACTTTGTTTAACTTTCAGGGTATAAATGCCCCCCGATGCTGCACTGCGGTCAAATTTCCAAGAACCTGGAAAGCCAAGTGCCTATTTTTAAGGCAATAGTTGCTGGTTTTAGGGGGCCCAAGTTGCCTAAAAAAATAGGACACTTGGCATTCCAACAAATTACTGAGATGCGGACCGGGTAGTACTTCTTGTAATCCTCCGACTCTTCATTTGGCCATCCCACCGTAGCAAAAGGCCAAAGCCCCGACCTGAGCGAACAACGACAAAAAACCTCACGGAATTCCCATGGAATCCTGGTTGTTTAATAGAGATTCTTGTAACGGTTTATAATCCCCATATAACTGGGCAGTATAATAACCTAAACAACTTCATTGCTCACCTTTCTTTTGTGTGAACGGCAATACGGCGTCGCATATCCTGTGGTGTTATTGGTGTTGGTGTCTTGTCACCTTGGATTTAAGTCAACCTCTGAAAAAAAATGACCCCTCGTGCATGATTCAAAACCGTTGTGCTCGAAGATTTGGCCCGAAAAATCAAGCCGCCAAAGCCTGAAGACCAATTTTTGTTGGATCCAGCGGATTGTACTATTTAGCGGCGGATAAAATCGGATTGTTTCCGGAAATGAAAAAGAAAAATCTGCAACCTTGAATCAGGATTCAGTAACCAACATCTAAGAAAAGGTGGTAAAAACTGCGACTTCCAGGCAATGGATATGTCTGTACTCCATGGAACGCATCCCGCAAGAAACGCCCAACTTCCCAAACAACTGTGGAATATATGTGACGTGATCGTTGCCTGGAGGGCAAATAGATTGAAAGCCACATCTTGCACTTGGTCACCTTTGTCGGGAAAATGGTGGGGAAAACCCTTGGACCCCTTTAAAAATCAATCCCATCAATACACCTTATCCGACAGGATCCATGTATGGTACATTTACCTACATCTTTATAGTTTATTTCTTTATGGTCAATGCAGGTAGATATACCACACGTGGATCCTATGCGTATATAGTGGATATTTATTGGGTCATAATCCCCTTTTAAAGGGCTCCAACAGGGGGTGCCCCAAACAGCCAGGGTACTACGATGGTATCACCATCTCTATGAATTTGGGTTGCGGACGAGAACCAAGTGTCCAAGACATCTTCATCTTGTCTCAGCTCAACGTCCTGTGAACATCGAGTTCGTTGTGAGGTTTGAATCGTTTGTTAAAACCACAAATAATTGGTAACATAGTGGTAAGTGGCGATTGAAAACTTCTCAAAAGTATAAAAGCAGTTGGTGATTTCTGGCCACCCGGTTGAAAAAAACATTGAGAACGTCCAATTGGATGACTTTTCCCCCAAGGTTTTTGGGGTAAAAAACTGATCAAATCTTTTGTTAGCCGCTGCCTAGTGAGACTCCCTAGACATCCTCCAACTATATCTCCAGCGGTCCGGGTGTTTTTTAGTCTATTTTAGGCATATACCTTTGGAGGTGGCAATGGATACCCAAACCTCAGAAGGTGGCAATCGATGTTTATGGGCTGTTCATTTCACGAAGTTTGTTTTCTTAGATTTGCTTTAAGGTGGTTGTGGAAAATATTCCCAATATTGTGAGGTTTAATGGTCATTTATGGTCATTTACCACATTTTACCACTGTAGAAAGTAAACAAATGTAAAAAAAATACCAGAAACAAACACAAGTTTTGATCAATGGTTGCCAATTACCTACCCCAAGAACCCATGGAAAAATGAAGGTTTTTTAAACCCCCAATATATGGGTTATAAGTTATATAACCCCTAAAAATGGAGGGGTTTTGGGGTTCCCATGGTAGGTAAGCTATTAAGGGAACCGACCGGAAACACCATTGATTTGAGGCAGCAGTTCTGTCCTCGCCCAGCTCTTTCCGCGCCGCTTCCAGTGCCTCCCATTTTTCTAGCCACCCAAAATGCCCATTCAGAACGACGACCCACCCAGGATGAAATGGTGGTGAATATCAAAAAAATAAACATAATCTCAAAGTGAGAGGTCTGAGTGTGTAAGACCACTTTGGGATATATGCTTGTTTTGATGTCAGAAATCTCCAATGTGAAGATTCATACCCACAACATCCACGGGACTGATCTAGTTACCAACCAAGTTACCATAAAAATCAATTAATCATGTAGGCAAATATACAAGCGTCCCATGGATCCTAACGGATATACACATATCCTCGGAATCATGCTCCCTTCAAAAAATTGTTATTTTGAGGCCCGGACCCCTGCTAGGTTCAACCCCTTCCATTGGAGGGTCTTTGGGGATTCTTAGGGCATCAGTAGACATCACAAAAAAAAAAGATGAACACCATCATTTTGAAGCTCAAAATGGTGGTGAATAGCATAGCAAACTCCTTTAAAGAAAAATCATGGCGTAATAGTACCCACCCTAAAACTAACATAGCCACCAAAAATGGTGGTTTCCAAGTTCGGAATCTCCAAACTTCCTGGGGTTTATTTTCAGGGGCGAACTGTTAGCTTCAGGGAGGGTATACACCTACACGGGGGTTTCCTAAAATGGTGGTACCTCCAAAATGATCATTTTTAGTGGCAAAAACCCATGAGTTTGTTGGTGAAACCCATCATTTTAGGAAACCCCCAATAAAAAATCGTCTCCATGGAAATTTTCGCCATGGAGTCTTGCGCGCTGCTTTTTCCTCATTGGGCTGCAGACCTCGGTGGTTTTTGAATCAACGAGGACGAGGAAGGTCGACTTCTTGAGGGGTTTCACTCATCCATGACGGATCCATATATGGTGTATATTTCTATATATATATTGTATATATATATATATAAATTATATATTTTTTATATACCATGTTATATACCTACCTCTATAGTTGATTCTTATGGTAAATGTAAATGTACAGGTAAATATACCATTCCCATGGATCCTATGGGTTAGGATAAAATCTGGCTGATCATGAAATGACCTTAAGTCATGATGTGTTTTTCGTCATTTGACTGCTCTAAAGGACAGTGGTTCTTGGAAAGCATGTGCTTAGAATGCTAAGAGTTCCACTTGATAAATCTTGATGACATGCCAGTCCACTAGTTTTATAACACTCAAGTTATGTTGAAAACGACTGTGGATCATGTCCTCTGAATCAAATTCAATCCTCTGGAAAGATTCACTTGAATCAAAATGGATGAACATGCTTGCTTCAAGAGCATTCCAAGTCATGTACAATGACGAAATCATGAAGAAAAAATGGTTGCTTCAGATTTCAAACGTTTGGTAAGAAATTAAACAGGTTTCATGCTGAAATGAGAAATGAAGAAAAGAATCAGGGGAGTCATTATATGACCAACCCAAAGAATGCATTGTTAGAAGGGCAAAGTCCCCCCAAAAGACTAGCATAGAAGTTGCATTGTTTGATACCCCCCAACATGGGTCCCCCTGTAATGACCCCCAAACCAACCCAGTGGGCCAAAATAATCCAAGGTGCGGAATTGAGTTCTTCGCACCTTCGCCAATCTTGCAATCTTCACAGTCCGAGGTCGAGGGCATTGGCAGCTGCACGCTGGACTTCGTTGGGCCTCAGCCAGTGACATTCCATGACCCGTAGGATCCATGTAAGCATAGAATAATATGTACCTACATTTGGTTGATTTTTTATGGTATACATATACCATACATGGATCCGGTGGGTTGTATTACATACTGATTGGTTTAGAGGGATCGTTACAATGATTGTAATGGTTATTCCAATTCGTATTTAAAATCCTCAGTATATAGCAAAGAAGCAGGGTTTTGGTCAAGGACTCACCTGGACAGGCTTAATGATTTCGTGTCCTCCAGAAAAAAAACACATCAACCAAAAACAAACACATCCAATCATATACTAGTTGGTGGTTTCAACCCCTTTGAAAAATATTAGTCAAAATGTGAATACTCCCCAAATAGGGGTGGACATAAAAAAATATTTGAAACCGCCACCTAGTATAAAAACGTGGTTGATTACTAGGCTGGGCTTTACAAATTCTATAAACGCCTACAGGATATCAACCAACATCCCTACGAGGTGATTCCAAAAATGGCCATAGCGCTATGCCCATTCGGATTGCCCAGCAAATCACTTACGGACCAAGCTTGGAAAGGGGTCAAAGGGGTCACATTTCCACGTCATTGCCAGTTTCAAGCATCTTTTCGGGTAATTTCGCTACATCAGAAACCCATGACGGATCCATGGGACGAACGGCATATTTATCTACATGACATAGTTGATTATTTATGGTATATAAATGATATATATATATATAGGTATAGATATACCATACACATCCATACATGGATGCATCATGGAAAAAAAAACAACCTTTTAGCCGTAGTTCTGCTCGTTACAGCACCCTCTTGCTCAACTCTGAGATCCACGTGCGGCCACGGGCCACAGTAAACTTCCCACGGGTTCCGACTCATTTTGCCGAAGAAAAAATGATGGTTGTCAATTTCGAAACTCAACAGCAATTGTTTGAGTTTTCTGTGGGAGGCTTCCCCAAAAACCTTTAAAAAACTACTAGCAAAGCAACGAAATAAATGTCACTTAGAATTTCCTTTAGCGGGCTCGCTTTGATATCCTAGATTGTTTCCTCTACAATACTTTGTACCCTTGCACCTGATGGATTGTTAGATAAATCATCCAAAACCTATGGGATCCTGTATAGTCTATTTACCGGCATTTGGGTAGTTTAGTGGGTTGTCATCCCTTGGACCCCAAAACCATGAAAAATGAAGGTTTTAAACCCCCAATATATGGGTTATAACCCCTAAAAATTAAGGTTTTGGGTTCCCATGGATGTAGGTAAATCCAACCACCAAATGTAGGGTCGCCTTTTGGTATTCGCATCCATGTGGCTTTGGTTTCCCATCTCACGTACTCGCTGGTGCCAAGAGACGCGAATTCGAGACACCGCCACGTGTGGACTTGGGATTGACTCGTGCTTCCAAATCCTGGGTACAAACGGATGTCCCGCTTGGAATGTAGGATCAATGGTTAGTAAATGGGTTGTGACCTACTTTTAAATAGGATTTTATTAGAGTTGTAAACCACTGATCCTAACCCCTTACTAACTTCCTGGGACATCCAAATAGTTCGGTCAGTCACCAAATGTCACGCAGGGGAGATTCTCAGATACACTACTGTAGTCAACTTGCCACCCATAAAACAAACGTTTGCCTTCAACCTTTTGGAAAATCGAAGGACATGAAGTTTTCGAACCTCTAAACTGTGTTTTTCATCCTTTTGGGACGAACATCAAAAAGCCATCTTAAAAATACGGTGAAACTCGAAAGCAAATATAAAACCAACAACAACAACAACAACAACAACAACAACAACAATGAAGGTGCTGAGACTTGCAAAAAAACACCAGACATTGACAAAATACTGAAGTGACAACTAGGCCAAAAATAATAAAAGGTCCCAAACATGAAGGATTTACTAGTTGGTAGTTTCAACCCATTTGAAAAATATGCTCGTCAAATCGGATCATTTCCCCAAATAGGGGTGAAACTAAACAAATATTTGAAACCACCACCCGATATGTACCTACTAATGGGCCATTAAAAAAAAAACTCAACAATTCATGTGGGTATATACACCATACATAGAACTGATCAAATTATGATATTTCACCAACCTAGCTTTCCCGGAAATAGCCGGGGATTTTCCCTTACTAAACCACGTGTTTGAGGTCGCTATAATTTGACCATACATAGATCCTATGGTCACTAGTGACCTTGTGAACTTGAAATTGTGAACTCAGAAACCCAACCTTTAAGACCCTGAAAATACTGGCGGCTGATCGGCCACCAACCCCTGGCCATAAGTAGTACCGCCCACAGATTCATAAGGTTTCTTTTTATGTCAACCTTATTAAGGGAAACCAATACCCATAGCATCCATGTATGATATATTTACTTACATTTACAATAAACATCAACCATTCATGTAGGTAAACATACCAGTCCCATGGATGGCATGGGAAAGGTTTTGCAAGCAAGATGATGTTGCAAAAGCAACTTTCCGCACCTTTGATCCCATCAACAAACGCTAAAAACGGCTAAGTCATACAAATTGATCTATTACTATATATACCATGAGCCCCCCGCAAAAAAAAAAACATGAAAAATAAAGCTGTTGGCCCACGTAAAAAACAGATTATCTACCATACAAAAAAACCTACTAAAGAATGTAGGTTTTTGGGGCCGATGGTATTTATATATATATATACGTATAATTTATGTATAGCTACAATCATTGCAGTAAATTTACCAAGTTGCAAAAAAAAAGTCCTTGCAGTTTCTGGCCTGTTACTTACAAATTTGAAAAGTAAAATCATGACATTTCCCTAGTCTTCCAAATACCTCCTGAGGTTCGGTGTTTGAGGTATGGTTTTGTGTCCCCAAAAACGTCCTCACCAGGTGTTTGGAAGCCTAGGGTTTCAACAACCCTCAAGGAGATGTCTTCTCATCGCCCAGTATCAGAGACACTCATCACACCTGAATGAGTGCTTCCATCCGCAAATGTCCAAAAAGGAATCGCATCAACACCAGCTTCAACACACCTGAGCCACGCAAAAAAACACTGCCATTCCATTGAAAAACAAGGTATCTCGGACGAAGCAAAAGCCTCCCAATGATATTACTAGTCCCTCCTTCTTTGAACTGGGGTCATGGGTCATTACCAACCCCACATACACTTTTATGTTTTTGCTCTGCACATCTTAAAGATCCTCCCACAACCCACCATTCAAAAACCACTAGAAAACCTCTGGTCAACCTAGCTTCCCTGAAACTTGCAGCGAGTTTAACCCCTGAAAATGGGGCAAAAACCACCCAAAAAAAAGGAAACACATCCTATTTTTGCATTTTTTGGCCAACCTGGAATTCTTCCGACGAAATCTGCAAGATGCTAGCAAGCCTGGAACCTGGAACCTACAGCTGCTAAGGAAACCACATACCCTTGGACCCCAAAACCATGAAAAATGAAGGTTTTAAACCCGCAATATATGGGTCATAACCCCTAAAAATGAAGGTTTTGGGTTCCCATGGTAGGTAAGCAAGTTGGTTAGTTTTTTGGGATGCACTTCGATGAACGCCCGAAACCGTTTCGTGTAGACTTGACATACTTTTGATTTTGCCCAGGGCACCGCTTGGGTTCTCCGCGGGCATTGCCTCTGGAAATAGGCCGAGTCCCCAAAAAAGGAAAGGAAACCACTGGGATGTCCTGCTGGTACTTAGTAAATATAGATTATAACCCCCTAAGTAGGTTGGATACGTCCCATAAATAGGTGAACTAAACGGACTTACAGGATAACTAGTTACTAACTTCCATGGACACTCTAGTAGTAGTCTTCCAACATTCCATTTTGAAGGGCTATTGCTGTTCAATTTCGGGGGTGTAACATGCTACTTAGGGACCCTGCGAAGGGGTACTACCGTTGATGGGTATGCATTGAGAATTTCCGGTGGACCAGTTCAGATATGTTTTACAGCTAGTCAATCAAATATAGGACATTTACCAATCAAGTCAGTTGGCTATTAGAGCAGTTATCGGATGATTTGTTGGGGAGCCATTTGGGTGGAAGATGCTTCGCTTCCGTTCGAAAAAAAAACAAACAGACTGCCATCACAATCGCACATCTATGATGAGATCATGTGAGAAAACTTGACCCGAAGAAGCCCCCCTCGGAATGTCATGTCATTTGGTCAGCTATGTTTTCATTTTTCTCATCGGAGTTTTTTTTTGAAAAATTGATGTTTGGGTCTTAAGTTGTCCTTGGGCAAGGTCAGGATGGCTGATGGGAGGATTGCAACACCATTCATGATAGTCATTGGCTGCCGGATCGGTGTGACTCATACAGAACTTGAGTACTAAGTACCCTCCAGGAAATTAACATATCCCACCTGGGGAAAAGGAAAATCATCTTCAAATATGCCTTATCCGGGGGATATGTCAATTCCCTGGAGGGTAAGCTTAAAAAAACAACTCACCAATCCAAATGTTCAAACATGTTCCAACTTTTGGGGTCGTTTCCCTCACACTTAAAGTGGGACTGGGAAGGACTCGACCTACATACAAATATCCATTTAGATTCCATTTAGATAACTACGCTGTTCATGATATATCGCATTGCGGATATATTGAATTTCTTGGGATCAATCAGTATACGTAGATACACCAATCTACCATGGATTTGCTATCATTGTTGATACATGGAGCCTTCGAGTTTATCATACTTCAATCCCAAAAGGATTGCAGTGGTTTGGCAAGATACAAATCTCAATGAAAACAAGGTGGGCGTTTCGAGCCAAACGTTATCAATGAAATTCCTCACCCCTTTTTTTAATGGCCGAAAATAAATGGTTTTGCCAAGGGATATTTCGCCCCGAAATAAGTGGAATTATAACCATAATTATATCTGGTAGGGGCCCACCTGGAAGGGCTCTTGTGGATAGGAGAGTTTTTACAACATCAACGCATATCTCAACAAAAAAATACCGGAACAGGAAAGTACCACCATTTATTTAGGATGTTCCAAAAAACATCACTGGAAAAAAAACAAGCAAACGCAACATGGAGTTAAACGTTGCTCGTATCTGAGTGCCCTTACGAGCATCGCACTCGACATAGGGAACCTGAGCAAATGGGCACCCCGATCGAACTCTATTGGTCGAAGGGATCAACAAAAACGTTTGGGGAGTTGGGCCAAGCCCCCCTAACGGAGTCCCCCATACACCCTGATTCTGAGTCAGGGTATGTTAGGAGGGGGTAGGTTGACCAGCCATGACCGGAGGAAGTTCCTGTTGGATCATGATAAAAGCATTGATATATTCACAAATGTTATGTTTGTTCCCAAAAAAAATCAATAGGCCACCACTGAAAAAAACATGGGCACCTGAACAAAAGTGGCCACATTCATTCCCAGTAGCGGAAAAAATATCCCAAGCAAGCTGTTTGATGGACCGAACATGATTCTTTGTTGATTTTCAGATATTTCCGGTGTGCCCTACAATCAAAAAAAGGACTTGATACCCAACAGATATATTATCCCAAATAATCCATGTCTATATAACTATACATTTGAGTAGTTTAGGGACTTTTCATGTAGGCATATTAACACACATATATCAACACCATTTTTCCCCATTTGGATATGTGGACCCTCCCCCCAAACGAACCTATCGGGCACCCTTTACCCATCCAAGGCTCACTCTGCCAGGCGGGCATTCCAAAGAGTTGGCGTTGAGCATCGCAAGCGGGACACCAAAAGGTGCCATAAAACATGGCGCCGCCTGCGTTTCCGACGAAGAAACATCCTTTCGTTGTCGTTATTTCCCATGACGGATCCATGGAAAATGGTATATTTACCTACATGAATGGTTGATTTTTTTATGGTAAATGGTAAATCTAAGGAGTATATATCCATTTTTTTTTGAAAACTTAAGGTGGGTGAACATCTACAAACGCATTAATTACGGATTCCCATGGGAAAATATGGTATATATAGTTACCGTTACCTACTGCTTGATCTAATAAAAATCAACTATTCATGATAGGTATATATGCAATTTTCCATGGATCCTACGGGTATTTGGATGAGGGATGTGAAGTTATGGAGGTTAAACAACCTGTAAACAGCAGAACATCAATAAAATGCTGTTTTTCTTGGATTGGGGGTTGGAATAAGCCTATCTCAATAGGTGATTTTTTTGCAATTCTTTGGATGTCTTAACCCTTTTTTGTGGATCCAATGGGACTGGTTATATATTTTTTTTCGTACAAAATGCATCACCGAATCACCAACTCAACCAGTCCCCATGCAAGATGGGAGTCCCATGGATCCGTACATATACTGAAGTCATACGATGTTGATGGCAACCAGAAATCCGGCGAACTCACCAGTTGATATGGTAAATATATGCCTTTGTTTACGGGGTATATTGTACATCCAAACGGTGGTTGGCCTTGGGATTTCTGAACCATCAACTTCGAACCATCAAATTTTGGTAATCCAAAGAAGCGCCGAGCAAAAACGGATCTCAATTTGGATCTCCTTCTTCATTCCAGTCATACCTCCTGAGGTGTAAGGTGTTTGACCGGTATGTTTTTGGGGTCCCAATACCGAAGCTTGCAAGGTCTTTGCATGCCTGCTTGGAGGATCGGGCCCCCACTTAGTAGGTAGTTATAACATCACCCCCATTTATAAGCCATGAAAAGGCCATTTGGAGAGGAATAACCCCACTTGGAAAACAAAAGACAACCATGATGGTTATTAACCACGATTCCCACGTCCTGGGAGCCCATCCTCCAAGCAAAGCAACCGCCACCCCCCCACTTGGATGGTCCAGGAAGTTAGTATCAATGGTTAGTAAGTGGGTTATAAATGTTATAACCAACCTATAAATGGTATGTATTAGGGTGAAGTTACAACCCACTGATCTGCCCACCTTTGATCCTAACTTCCAACGGCGGGACATCCAAGGTCCAAGCCCTTCCATCATATATCGCCTGACCGCAGCTGCCGGGCAACTTCGATGGCGTTCGTCTCCGAGACGCTGCGCACCGCTGGCGCTTCCAGGTCCGTTGGTCTGGTGGTATTCGGGGCGATGGGGTCTCAAGGAGGGGCAGGGAATGTCGTATGCCAAGCGGCATAATGGATGGTTGGGAAAAACTTGTGTTTTTTTCATTGTTTTGCATGGTATGTAAAATGTTCAAGGGCTACAAGGTGGGGGGCCAATAAACCAGTTTCAACTATAGGGGAAGAAAACGCTACTTTTTGGGGGTGGAATATCCACAGTTACACATGTGTTTTCGGCCATTTATAGGGATTATAACTCCATGGACCCACCTTGTATGTTAAACTTCCAGGGAGCACACAGAATAAAAGCTTCATTGGCAGGAATGATACATGGGGGTAAATTCTCATTGGGGTGTGAAATAGGGTGAAAACACTACCTGGATGTCTCAGCATGTGTATAGAATATATAAAACAAAGTTTGTACAGTAAGTGATCCCTTCTGGTAACATTTTAGTAGTGGACTCGGAGTATACAAGTTGGAAAATAGCCTTCCAGTAATTTCTGGAAATCCCAACGCCAGGGTAATTTTTTTCATCCCCAAAAAATGCTGGGTAAGACCTGCAGAAAAGTCGTTCAGTCCTATAGATTTTCCCATCCACCCAACAGGTGCCCGACACCTTGAAATTTTCCCACAAGTCTCTCCACCTTGCATCTGTAACTTTGGGTAAACCTTTGGCTGCTCGAAGTTCTTCTTCTTCCAAACGTTTCAACATCTCTAAAGGCATGGCTTCAACGGGTGCGAAAGGCCACAAGCTCCTTAGAGAAAGGCGAAAGGATGAAACGCTGGGGGGTTTTGTTGCTAACCCCCTAAGCATCCGTTTGTATGTCCTGAGAAAGGTAAATTACACCTACATTATCCTACATTCCTATTCTTTTCGGATGGGATTGGAACCCTCATTCCTATTCTAGGGGTCTGGATTCTTAGGGAACCACAAAAAAAAGGACATGTTGATCGGCAGTTTGCTTGCCGAGGAGCGTCATCAGCAGAATAGCTCCCAGAGTTGCCGTCAAGAACCTGACAAAAGATTCGGATGTGTTTTTTTTGAACCACCCGTCTTTTGCAAAAAACATAGGAAAGTGAACTATACCCATAGGATCCATGATATGTCCTAAGAAAGGGATTTCCCCTATAATCGATCCTATTCTGGAGATGGGATGTTTCGACCATCAATCCTACTCTAGGGAGGGGTCATGAGGGGTCTGGATTCTTAGGGATAGGTAATCTTCCCCCAATTCAAAGGGTGAAAATAAAAAAAACATTTGAAACCAACATCTAGAAAATATTTGACAACAAGTTGGCGAAAAACATGTTCAAAACAAGGACCTAGAGAATTGTGAAACCATCAATGTAGGTGAAAAACCACCCATTTCCATGAACATTTGGAGGGTTTCCACATTGATTTCGTGTATTTTTTGACAAGACGTGGGTAAAAAAAAACGGTGTGAAACCACCGTAGTTTTACTCACCCCAGGGCCCTTCATGCCTTGGATGGAAATTTCGTTTGTTGCAGTCTTTTGTTTTTGGTGTTTATGAAGCCCCTATACCTTCCAAACGATTAAACTTCCAACTCCCAACCCCCCCAAATATATATATATATATATACAGTATATACAATATATGTNATATCATATATACCTGGGGCCTGGGAAGGCTACCAAAATAGATCCAGACTGTTTTACACATCAAGGTACGCCCCTCTAAAACATGTACGTCCCTATTGAAAAAGTACGCCCCTGCTGAATTTGACTGAATTTGTGGCATGAGAGGAATTCTTAACAAATCGTTTGAAGATGGTATAATATGAAGTACTGGTTGAAATTAACCATACAGAATGTTGATTTTTGATGGGGTTTTAGGGTGCTTGCTCCCCTCAGCCCGCTGCGGCCCATGTTTCCTGCGAAGCCGATTTCCTTCACGAAGTGCCAAGCTCAAAGCCGTTGACTTTTGACAGAGGGTCTCATTCTTCCAAGACACTTTTAAAGTAGTTTGCCATCATAAGTTGTATGATGAAAAAGCATGCAAAGCAACTTTACTTTACATATCAAATGAGTCCCCTCTCATCTTTGTCCGACGCCAAAATGGCATTATAAGCACTTATGAGACTGCGGTCAAGAACTCTCCTATGGAGTTGGGGCACAGCCACCCTGCGACTTAATCTACTGGGACGTCCCACCATGTCCTCTTGAATCTGTACTGATGTTGCAAGTGGCGACACCAGCCACTGCAAATGTTCTGGGGCATCCACTAGTTTGAGGGCTTCATGATGTACGAAATGAAGTTTTGGGATGAGAGAAAATCGGTTTTTGGCTTCTGCAAATGATAGCGATGCACAATGCCCGTAGCACTGAACAAAAACTAGAAGCCACTGACCCAACTTCACCCCTCTTGAACGTGGCAGCCAGAACCCTGCCGAGTACATGAACTGCATCGCAATGTTGATGGCCCTGGTACCGCGAGCCTTAGCATAGGCAAGACAGCTACAAAAAATATAAAACATATACTTGAAACTCATTTATACAGCAAACAATTGTCCACAATATTGGGGTCGAAAAAGGTATGCTAAACAATTTTAAGAAACAATGGTAGACATCGCCTCATCGTCTTTGATTTCATCTTTGTGTAAGTCACAAAACGATTCCAAGTATTTCATGAAATTCGTAGTGACGGAACCCTTCGACCATTGACCAATGGGGCATGCACTTCCCTGCGGAAAACCCATCGTTGCCCTGGAAATCTCATCCATGTGAGGGGAAATGTGATTGTTGCGGCAAAACTGTCTGAAACCATCCGTCAAATGTGAAAACTTGCTTTCCACTGATGCCCCTGGCCAAAACGTTAACCTTTCTACGCTCTCAACAAAACTGTTGGCAATCCAATGTTTTCCAACGCCCAGATGGACATTGTGCCAGATGTCAGGAGAAAAGAAGCCTGCTACATTGGACCTGTCAAGGAAAACCCCCTCAAGGATGGCAGGAGAAGCCTGCCATGGAAGCACCTTTTCAACAGTAGGCAGCCATATCGGCTTTGTTGAAAAATCCTCGTAGGGGTAAGCATCCTGAGTAGCGTTGGATTCCTGGCCAGCTAGGCATAAATGACATATGCCAGCCGATGCTGCTTTGCTGGAACCAGCCCTTGGAACGTGGCTGAACGTCCGGGTCAATCCCCCTAGCTTCGCTAGTGCTGGTAGATCCCCTTTCGTATTCAAATGTATCATGTGGATTTTCAAAGACCCATCAGCATTGGAAATTCCGTCAACAGCTAACTTTCTTGCATCTTTCGCAAAAAGTTCAACAATTTGATTCATAGCTTCAGGACATCGGTACGTCACTGACCGCATCATTGTAGCGATGAGAAACTGAGTGCTAAAAGTATTCCCAATAAAGTTGCAGCCAAACTCCATTGACTTGATGGGACCCACATTCTTGCCTCTGCGGAGGTACTCATGTGTGCCCCTCCCCAGGCATCCATGAACTGTAAAGATCCAAATCCCTTGATGTTTGTAACCCCTCCCTTCGTCTTGATGCGTGTAAAAAGGAATGCTCACCGAAAGATCGATTCCAGCTTCAAATACTTCGTGAAAAGGAAACAACGCTCTGTACCGTTCCCAGAACTCACTCAGTACTAGCTTCATTGTTGGGTATGACTTGCATCCACAAAAAAGACGCCAGATGCGATTGGTATTCAGCAACCATTGGGCCCATGAACTCAATGTCACATAGGGAAATTTGGCAAACCTTCTCCCACCACCAAGATCAACGGTTTGAATTGAAAGTGGACACGTGTACCCATACTTCAGGAACAATCGGGTGCAACCAACTTCAGCATCAGAAGGACTAATAGCAGCAAACTTTTTGAACACTTCACTTGCCCTCGGGTTCAAACTCACCTGGTCCTTTGCAAACTCCACCACATGGCAGCATGCGGCCTCAGAATGGATCAGCCAAAAAGAGTAGGAACAAGGGAATGTATTGCATGAGGTGCTTTCATGTGAGGGGAACATATTGACACCAAAGTTTTAAGGGGACTTGTGGTTAAGAAATTCAAGGATCAAGAGAAAACCAGAAGCACGCGTTTTCCCACCTTTCTTACCCGCTGCGCTATGCAAATTATGTCACCATCTAGCAGTTTAACCAACCCATCGGGATTGATCAGCTCGGCCTGCAACAACGTAAACAAAGAATGGTGGCCTTGCAGGCTTGCGCCTGTTCAAAGCTCCCTCACCACCGGACGATGGTTTGTTTCTAAACCCCACAGTGCCTTCATTTAGAGCAATCAGGGCTGCTTCTAGCATATGTGTAAGCCCTAAGTCACAAGAAGAATGGATGAGCCACATTTTGCTGTAGCCCAAATCCAGGTAAGAAGCAAAACGCAAAAGGGGGTTTGAAGTAACTCCAATTTTGTAAATGCACACACCAATTCCAATGTGATGTTGCATGTTGACAACTTGTTCTTTGGCGTGCGATAAAATCTTGCCAGAAGTGGGATTGCAATTGCTTGTATTCAAACATTTGCGCAAAAGCCCATAGGAACTTACACTGTTCCAGTCAAAAATGGCAGCATCGAATTTCAAGCCATACTCAGTAATCACTTTCTTCCCAGAACCATGTTCTTTTTCCTAAGCTGCAAAAATTGAAAGGGAAAATGCAGAATGTTGTTCATCTTGACTTTTTGGTTGAGAAATGCAAACTGTTCTTTGGGAATGTTCACGCTAAGGTGCTGCTGGCCGCTTTGGAGGAGAACCGCTTGGGGCATTCAGGTCTCTGAAAAAGTAATCAGCATATAGTTCCATTTGCATTTCATCAGTCGGATCTGTGATGATATCTTCATAGATCTGTAGCCTTAGCAGAAGTGTCTACATTTTAAGAGGGATACAGCGTTGAACACTTCAAGTGTGGAAACATTCATTGATCGATACTATACTTCAAACTTTTTGCATCCAAGGGCTTTGGAACTTTCAGCAGTTGGTCGCATGTAGCTTCAGCGTCCATCCGTTTCAACATAGCTTCGGCCACAGCTTCTGTGTTGGCAATCAAAACGTTGGTTTATTTGATTTGTCATGTTTTCCCAGGCCATAATATGGTGAACATACGTTTATTAATTTGCTTTGACTCCTCCAAGTAAAGCTAAATGCTGCAGAAATATACTCGCAGTTGTTGCCAGTGACTAAAAGCTGAACCCCCATAGCCGAGTTCCAGGGACCCGGGCACCACGTGAAATCATGAGGGCAAAGTGCTTCAAGCTCTTCTCGTTGTCGTTCCAATCAGAATCTGGCATGGTTGGGGAAGACAGTATATATTTTTCATTTGTGCTTTGACATTTAAGACGGCCATACAGGGGCTGAACAAATTATTTTCACCAGCTGTGTTGTTTCTTGAGTCTGTCGTCGAGCAAGTTTCACATATAACCATCACATGCTTTGCACGTGGTCACACCCCTTCAAGTGCTCACACTTGAAAATTTTACCAACATTATACCTACGGGAAAGCTCGACATCAAAATCCAAAGAGCTGAGAAACTGAAAGCCGTGTCATCAACATGCCCTTTCCTAGATAGCAACAAAACATGGCTTGAATAAAGAAAACACTCATGTTTATGTGTGCCATCCTTTAACTTGTTTTTTAAACACATCAGTAGGGCAACGGCCAGTTCCCAGTCAGGTTTCAGACCAAGGATACAATCTAACTGCTGGCTTTCATCTTCTTGAGTACATTCCTGGGTCAGGAAAGGCTGCCCTAGATACCCTGGTTTGTGGGTCCAAACAATGGGGACGATTTGGGACCCACAAAAGTTAGAGCTTCGGGTAAGGAAGGGGAATCTAAGATTTTCAGATGTTGGAAGTGAAAATCCCTGAAATTCATGAAAAAGTAGACACTGCACCCCAACTTATTGCAAACAAGTTTCTTCCCAAGTGTTTCAGCCGTGGTCACCTTGCTGCACCTAGGTTTATGTGGGGGACTATCCTTCCCAAACCCCAATGTCAAACACCAGTCTCCTTTTTACAGAAGCCAGTATACATGATGAACTGCGAACCTCTGCCAGGACAAAAGATCTTTTGCGTGGCGAAGGCACGCCACCGTGGTCTTCTTGATCTGCATCTCAACATCTCCCAGCATCCTGAGATGGGAGTGAAGACTAAGGGTAGTTTGATATGTTGGAAAATCTGCTGTCTTAGCTTGATGTTTGCAGGTGTTCTCACTTAGTTCCTGACTTCTTGATAGACTCCGAACAACCATCAAGTTTTTTCACCGATTGCATGGGGCCAACATCAGCCTTCAAAGCCTGCACCTTCTCATACTCCGTCTCTAGGATAGAGAGGGATGACTCCAAAGATTCAATTGACCTCAAAAAATTAACGAGTTGGAAGGTTTAAAGGATCCATATTTCAGGATGGTTGGACTCACGTATGCACATATCAAAGCACAACTTGAAAACTATATACATTTGAGTCTTGAGGTCTTTGCTTCTTCGCTCGTGTTGCGTCCGAGCTGGTTGGGTTTTCTGACATGTACCCCTCAAGCTCCCCGATAAGTTCCGTGATTTTACCAGATCGGGTCAAAA
This sequence comes from Breviolum minutum Mf 1.05b.01, assembly GCA_000507305.1. Classification (NCBI taxonomy): domain Eukaryota; class Dinophyceae; order Suessiales; family Symbiodiniaceae; genus Breviolum; species Breviolum minutum. Next base: position 242,240 of record DF239100.1, on the reverse strand, counting down.
GGGCATCACCGAACTTCTTGAAGTTGATGTATTCCTGGGAGGAAGTTAGGTTCTAAGTTCTACTACATGCCTTTTCCCAACAAAAAGCAATGAGTGGAATTCAATTACATGATTTTTGATAACTTAGAGTCCTGTGCAGGACCACAGGCATCTGTGGCATGCTTCCCTTTTCCATCCGAAGACTCACCACTGTCCGAAACCTCCGGTGAAGGTGCACGACCATGGAGCATTTTGGGCTTGAAGGCAAGGATGTTCTTCGCCTGGGCCAAGAGATGGGGATGGTAGATGATACAGCAGGAAGAATTCAGGTGAAGGGAGTTGCACAGAATCCAACAAATCAAAAAAAGTAGAATGAATTTATACTGTATACGACTATATACGATTATACTTTATCAAAAATATAGTGACTATAGAGTTTACTAAACAAGAACTCCTGTTGATGCAGTCATCGAAGACTTAGTCCCTGGCATCCATGGAATGCTCCTCCGTTTCCCGTTCCTCTTCGATATCAACATCCTCATCCTCCTCGTCAATCTCCACATAGTATTTGGTAATCTTCTTGTTGTACTTGTCCCGCCTTGGCAGTCCAATCATACAAGACCATTTTGGAGGAGCTGGAAGAGTAGAGGTGCAACCGCAGTGGAGGATTCAATCAATGTGGAGACACATATATTTCTTCATACTTCAAAGTTAAAATTTCAGTCACTATTAATGTACTTCAAGACCTTGAAGATTAGTCACTTCGTCAGTCGATCAGCATTGCCCTTCTTCTCACAAAACTTCACGACACCAGCGATGTAGGACCTTGGATAGGGGTTATATTGGATTATCTAAAAAAGGGCCTCCATACAGAAATATTGCTATTATATGCTATTTTGATATGTATGAAATCTCTTTAGGACATCTACTTGTTGCCATGTGAAATCCTTTGAATGTTGCAAGCAAGTGGCTTGCTCCAGCCCAAAGATGTCTTCATGCGTTCTTGGGTGTACCATCCACGCTTTTTCTTAGATGCCTTCCTAGCAATGGTCTCTTTGGTTCGCTTCACCTTTGAAATGAAGGTGTCCTGCATTTCCATTCAAAAAAGGAATCATGATTCGGGGGATGGATAACTAATAGAGTTCACATCAAAAAAAGATATGAAAGGGTCCTGATCCCAACCAGACTCTTCTAGGATCTTGCACAGCTCATCACGTGTATGGCCGCCCTTCAACCACATCTCGTGTATATTTTCGGGGACTTTAAGCTTTCCCAGACTACTGCGCTGACACACCCGTCGCAAGCGTTGCTTCTTAGCTGCCTCTGAAAGAAACTCATCATCATCATCATCATCACCACTTGCATCATCAGGTGCGCTATCTTCATCATCATCGTCATCAGCAGATTTGGACTTGGACGTTTTGGAGGCTGCCTTAGACTTCGGGTTCGGTGTTTTTTTATGGGGCTTGGTCAAAGATGGCGATGGCCGGACAGTGGTTTTGGTTGTCTCTTCAGGACCTTTTCCTTTTTTGGAAAGATTCAAAGCAGCCAAAGCATCTTGCATCTTGGCCATCTTGTCTCGTAGCTCATCATTGTCCTGCAGAGCCAATGGAATATAGAAAGCATATCGAATCCTATGACCATATTGCTTTGCGCTAACTAACATGTGGGGAAGTCAAACACATGGGTGACACTGTCCTTTTTAAGTGAATCAATCTGCCTCTCTGGGTCAGGGTCATGTCCCTTGCTAAAGAGACGTCGGGGGGCAATCTTTTCCATCTGAACCTTGGCCTCTTTTTTTGGAGGGGATTTCACAGGTGTTTCGGTTTCCCCCTCAGCTGGCACGGGGCGTTGGGTCTTGGCCTGACGGGGCTGAGCAGGTGGTTCATGTCGGGGGGGCTTACTACTCTTAGCCTTCGCTTTAGCAGCAGTTGCAGCACTTGAGCTACTTCTGGGTCTAGTAGACTTCGCTTTCTCAACCTCTTCTGCGGTAGCCTCAGCTACAGGAACTTTAGGCCTAACCTACCGCAGACCGGCATGGTATACTACAACAAAGACTAGACTGTAACTTCACCAAATCAAAATCAAACACAATCTAGACACTTCATTGAAAATACAAGTGGCTTCTTGGGTCTCAGCTTCAGCAATAGCCTCAGAAGAATTTTGAACCCCCGACTAGTATCCAAGGGTCATGAACTTCTAGTTGCATGAGAAAATACATGCACTCAGTCATATGATTCAAATATAGACGAAGTATATTAAACGGTTCGGTTTATGTGTTGTTGAAACATGATTGGCAAGGAACCGTTTCGTGGCTGGATTGCGAGCCAGTTTTTCTAGACTGACCAGGTGCCATTGCCTGCAACTTTGCTATCTTCTTCTCATAGTCCTTCCACATTAAAAAAGGGCAATAAATGTGAAGGGGGGCATAAAGCGACATGATGACCACAAAATCAAAAAACATGGTAAATAAACAAAACAAGCCAATCCTTGATTTGTTTCTTTAACTCTTCCTCTTTCTCAGCTTCCACTTTGACTTCCATCAGCTGTTTGGACCCATCCGTAAGTTCAGAACAGCTATGGACTTTGGAAGGCATCTTTTGTTTTCCCTTGAAACCCATCACTCCCACTGGCAGGCCACGCTTCCAGCGTTGACTTTGAGCAGGGCACGGCTCCAACATGGAGGGATGGTTTAGATGTGTGTGGAAAGGCATGGAGGCCCCCAATTAGGAGAAACATTTTAAGCAGAATTGAGAAACAAGATATCATGTAGTAACCTTGTAAGGAGAGTAAATACACAAACATGTTATATAAATATATCCGGTTGTCAACAGATGTGGAAGAATGTTCTGTAGGTACACCGTCTAGGCTCTTGAATGCCCTTTTGGAGTGTAAAGTGTGATAAATTCTTTCTTTTTGGATGTCCCCAGAAATCCTTGAAAGTACGTATTTTGTACGTGTTTTTGTACGGCAATTTACGTCCCTTTTACGGGTAAACACGTCCCTGGTACGGGGTACACTTTGGGGTACGTACAAAGTACGTACTTTGTACGTACTTTGGACGTACTTTGGACGTACTCTGGGGTACGGGTGTGAAGTGCAATTCTTGCTCTAAAAATTAACAAAATCACATTAACTCAAATCAGTAAATTGGTAAAGTCTCAAACTGAATCTATAATCTCTTCCGTGCCATCCCTGGAAACAACTGCGCTGGATAAAAACAGGCAAGATTCAATGCCAAAATGGCACTGTAAACCCATTTCATTCAATTTAGATGTGGCTCTCTTAGGAAGCAACCATAGTTTGTCGCAGTAACCAAGTAAACAAGCAATCCCAAATACATGCCATTTTAATGCTACTGTTGATGGAAAAAATCCTGCAATACTTGGGGTGCCCCAAAAAGTCTTGATACAGGGGATAAAACACCAACAGTTCAGGCACCCCAAGTAATGCAGGAGTTTTTCCATCAACCGTATGAACGCTGCATTCTAGACTCTAGACGTTTCTTTCCAAAGGATGTCCACTAAAGAAAACAATTCGTCTAACCCCAGTTCACCTCCAACTGCCCCAACATGAGCCAAATCGGGATTTCCAGATTCCTTTTTGCCATATGTGCAGACATCGTGTTTAAGTTGCTCCACAAACGTCGGCATTGAATTTCCCAGCATTAATTTCTCTGTTTTTTTTCAAACAGTTAGGTCAATGAATTGTTCACTGATCAAAGTTCAGTTGGAAAGAATTGTCTCCAATTACCAATGCTTAGGTGGTAAGAACCACGTAAATATGAAAGGACCGATGTCATGTTTGCATCAGGCCAAAGATCAGCCCATGGGAGGGCACCAAAAAATTCCTCCAAACTTTGTTCCAACATGTCAGCAGGCAAGTCCCATTTGACCACCCTTCGTTTGATGAACCTGCCATGGAGCTTCTGTAGGACACGGCCAAAACCAGGAGGATAAATCCTGACATTCATTTTTTTGTGGAAGGGTGAGTAGGAGGAGATCAGAACCAGAACATATTGATCAAATCAACTGCTAGAAACATCAACTGTGATATGTGTCATATCTATACACTCTGATTTGTGTTTGCAAGATGAAGGAAGTAAGGTTCCCACCCCGTGTCTTTGAGAAATGGCGAGCCCTTGTAGGATAGCCGTCCAGATTTCGACTTGTAGGTACTTGCAGACTTACTTTTGGATGATGCCAGCTTCTTCCGAACTGACTTAGCCAATTTCCCCAGGTCCAATTTACCCACGGTCTCCGAGTTGGATATCCCAAGGTGGCGCTTTGCGGTGAGCCCACCGAAATGCTGCATCCACCAGTAGACCAAGCAGGCCTCCCAGGAGCAATTTGAGATGACCAGGACTGTGTGGAAGTTCCAAGTTGAAGTAGGGCCTGTTCTTTGGAATATGAAACCTGACATTATAAAGCCAATGGCTTTTCAAGCTAAACATCTTTGAATATTACAGATTTTTTGATGTCACCACAGAGCCCTTTGAAGTTCAGTTCTTGTGACGTTGCAAGAAGCCAGCCTTTGGGAGGCTTTTGAGGAGTTCCCTCATTCTAGGGTGCCAAATCACCATGGAAGATCTCGGTTGCTCCAAGATAAAGCATCCCCCCATAGCTTGCACAACCCAGATCAAAAGGCATGTCCTTAAGGAATATTACAAATTCCAACATGGGCTGGGCTACAACGGCATGAACACCCATGAAGAGAACAGGAAATGTCAATTTGATTGACCCACGGCCACGTAACTTAAACATATATACAGTATACACCCTTCATGGACACCAGAAATACTGTGTTAACAGGTGCTTTGCAATCCATCGATTTTCAGAAAGGAAGGTGTTGATGCCATATTCTATTACACTAGCTAGTATCCTCAAATTTCGAACATTATGATAAGCACCAACCTGGGGTCTACAACCTATAAAACTGGCTCATGTACAAACATGGACCCTGACCACCCAAAAGTAATCCAACATATCTGGGTTTCCCTTCAAAAGACGTCATGCCCGTCCCTTCACTCCAAATCCAAGATTCCGTGTGGTCAGCATGTTACCTGTTCGAACCCCTTCGTAAGACTCATCCCCCAGTGGGCTGAATGGATAGCGTCTGTTTGTACCCCTGTTGATAGCCACAAAGGAGCTGCAAAGTAATCCAATAAGGACTAGGCACTCGTCCATTCGACAATTCAATATGGTGATGAGGGCCAACCTCAACTTCATTCAAGGGGGTTCAAAAGTATAAGATGTATAAGAAATCAGTCCACATCATGAGTGACTTACAGCAGCCACAGATACCCCCGAGTCCAAACTACCAAGCCAAACTTGTTGACAAAATGATTCTTTTTCAGCATGGCTTTGGTCCCCCACAAAAGCCATAAAAAAGCCTTTACTGTAAAAAAAGGGAAGCCAGTTGAAAAAATGCACTTGTTTTTTAAATGTTCTTGTAAAATTCACCCAAAGAAACGAAAAGCCGGCATCTGATAGCATATCAAATGCATTTTGTTTGCCTTCTTTGGGATTTTGCAGGCGGATATCCAAGCTAGCAGTTGGGTGCCCAGAGGCTCTCATAACTCGAGATACCCAAGCATCACCGCAAAAGAGTTCTACGAAGGTGTAGGCCTCATACGTGCATGTATTGATCGATTTATGATTGTATGTAAACATGTCACTGTAAGACTGGTTGTTTCATTTCATTTGCTTGGCCATGTTTCTTGATAGTTTGCATCACAAATATAGTCATATCATATTGGGATGGAAGGGGGGGGCTTTGGAGACGTTTTTACGTGTTGTACCCCACACTTGTTCAACCCAGCCACCTCAGAAAAGATTACCACGTTGGACGATAGCGCCAAAAGGATTATGGCAGCACTCAAGATCTGACAGGGCAAATCAGGGCTGGTAAGTCAGGTTTGGCTATTGAAAAGTGGGGTTTTCACATGTGCAGTTTTGAACAACAAAAAAAAGAATCCAGACCCTGCCTTAGGGGCACCTAAAAAATGAAGTCGCTTAACCACTGTTTCCAGTTTGCGGGCTGCATCAATGCCCAACGCCATGGCAGAAGAAAGAAGGGAATCTAGCAAGTGCCCTGTGGCCAAAATCCTCCAAAAAACCCGGATGCAATTTGCATTGCGTTTTTTATGAGCTGGGAAAAGATTCCACTATGACAATTCCCAATTCTGTTCCCGAACAACATCTCATGAAGCTTTCCTGTTCTTCAGCTACCTATGGCTATCAAACGGGTCGGGAATACGTAGGAATTCATCATTGGGCAAGAGTCGGCGCTTCCATGCCTCGCCTCGCCCTGCCATCACAAGGTGACCTTGGGCTGCGATGATGATGTTGCTATGAATCAGCAAGGGCCCCAAGACAAGTTTGGCAGGGCAGGATGCAAAAAAATTGATTGATATACCTATAGCTTCGGAGTTTTGTCAGATTGATCAACCGCTTTTCTTGTGAGACAAAAAGATCACCAGAGAAAACAAAATAACAAAGCCTTTTGTATTGCATCATTTATCTCTTTTAATGAGGATGGAAGGGTAAGGGAGCTTCAATGGATCAGGAGTACCGGGATTAAAGGCTTGATGTATTCAAAGAAGTCTTGAAACGGGGTACCAAGTTGAGAACAACACTATATGTGATGCTGAACTTTGTGACATTTGCAGTAAGAACCCTTTTTCTCGCAACAGCTTTTCGTCCTTAAAGATCTAGCCGCTCGCATGCCACCAGGGCTCCATCATGTGAGGTGTGGCCATCCACTCAAAAGTTAAAAGCTTTTATCCCCTGTGATTACAACAGGAAAGGGTACATCCAATCCACAAAAACTGGGATAGCACTCAAGGATGCCAAAGAAATTCAGCAGTTAGAAACTAATGAAGAGGCAACGCAAACTGACCACACCTGCACCTAAGAGCGGAGCCCAAGTCAACTTCAGAGCGTGGCCCCACAGACCACAGAAACCCCAAAGCAAGTGGAATCTGACTCACTTGCTATTTCTCTAATGGTCCAATGGTTGGTATGATGGACTCCCCCTCGTGTCCAAAAGGCACCTAAACCTTTTCTATGATAATATGGATTGCCCAGGGTGTGAAAAAGTAATATGTAACTTCTACCTTTCAAAATTTGGGCTCAGTAAAAGGCACCGACACATGGGGAATGGTTTGGTCCAAGAAATCTAAGCTTGGCCTTTCAATTGGCGCAAGTATGATGCTGCAAGACATTTACGATCCAAGCTAGCGATATAATGGGATGCAGCTTCACAAGTCTCCTCCCACACATTGTCCTGGCTGATCTCCTTCTTGGCCCACCGCTTAGAGCAGTACGCCCAAAAGAAATCCTGACAGGTTTGGTTTTTGATTTGTTGTGATTGGGGCCCGGTGGGAAATAAGTTTTAATATTGGAAACACGTTTGGAAACAATGTAATATATGTAATTGGCAAATTGACCTTTTGATCCTAGAAAATAATGCCCCGATATCAACTGATATGAACAACTCCACTTTAACAATTTAGGCAAAACAAAGGGTCCTCATGTGCCGAAGGAGCAGCCAAATATGGACGGATGCGCCTGCCAAACACAGCCTTCAAAGTGTCCCACTTCAGCGCCCCAGCTTCACTCTTCGGGCGGGTTCTTCTGGCCCATGTCAATCTTTCTTCCGAACCGGGCCGAGTCTCCTGGTCTTCCTGGTCACCCTCCCCAATCTCAGCCTTAGTCTTGGATCTCTTGGCCCTGCTAGGTTTGCCCTCATCCCCCACTGCGCTAGCCCCACTTGGTGCAGCCTTTGAAGCTTTGCTTTTCCGCTTTGGCTCCGCTTTGGGTGAAGCCTTCACTTTGGGTGAAGCCTTGCCTTTGGGTGAAGCCTTGGCTTTGGGTGAAGCCTTCTTACCCTTTCCTCCGCGGCCTTTCCCTTTCCCTTTTCCTTTTTTCCTTTCCCTTTGCCCTTCGTCTCACCTGCTTCACGTTTGAGAGAAAGCTGTTGCCTGCGAAGAAGAGGTTTTTCCTGAAGCGAAGCCAGTGCAGGGACACCAGTTTATGATGACTACCAATGGCAAGGTAGAGGGCATAGCTCAAGGGTGTCCATCGGTATAGAAATTAATTTTAAGATGTTGGTGGTGGAAAAAAATGTTCGTCTTAGCAAAGCCTGGGCGCTGGGCTCAAAGGCTCAGCTTCTACTCCAGGGGTACCCTCAAACCTCTCCATCAACTCGTCCTTCTCCATGTTCTTAGATGTATTGCGGGCTGCTTCATCCATGACTGGCTCGGGCACTAGAAAGGTATCAGCTTGTTCATCAGCAACTTCAAAATGAGGCAGAGAATCCTGAATTTCAATGATACCGGATGGCACCCTGGCTGCCTTCTTTGCATTCCTAGGATGGCTGGGAAGAGAAACCTTGAAAACTTATCTCAGGAAATTGGAAATTGGGGAAGCTTGCCATAAAACATGTGGGTTTTGAGGGGCCTAAAAAACCAAGTACCTAGGTGATAGAAGGGAAAAGCAGGAATACTATTCACAACAAAGCATCAACTTCTCCTGTTCCCTCTTGAGATCTTCCAACTTCTTCATTGCCAGCTTTAAGTGACGACCCTTCTTTGCTGGAAGTTCAGACTCTGGTGCGTTATTCACCCAACCCTTAGACTTGGACTTGGGGACTGGATGCAAAGGTGGATGCAAAGGAAGGGCTTTGTCCGCAGGAGTAAACTGGTCATACTCACTCCCCTCCCCACCGTCTTCCTCCCCCATCTCCTGGTTTTCCTCTTCTTCTTCATCCCAATGCGCTGGGAAGGCAAGTAGTTCAGGCTGGGAACTGGGAATCTCATGTTCAGGCTGGGACTCGGGAATCTCATGTTCAGGCTGGGAATCGGGAAGCTCAGGTTCAGGCTGGGAATCGGGAATCTCATGTTCAGGCTGGGAATCGGGAATCTCATGTTCAGGCTGGGAATCGGGAAGCTCAGGTTCAGGCTGGGAATCGGGGATCTCATGTTCAAGATGAACTGATGGTATGTTCTCTAAAGGTTCAGCCTCTACTGCTTCGGGTTCTTTCGGTACATCCTCTAATGGTTCGGGTTCAGCACCACTATGACCTCCTCCTTCCACAGCCACAACAGCGTCACTACCCCCCATGCCAAGGTCAGGAAGAGCGATTGGAGCGCCAGGGGCACCAAGAGAAGGATGGTTTGGAGGTCCATCGTCCTGCATTATAACGATAGTGGCGATATATTTTGTTGGGCATTGGATATTGAAGACTTGAATATGTTTCAACAGGAGGTTCTGAAAGCGTAGGATGGGTGGGCAGCTCACAAATACAGCAAATATGACATATTGCACTACTATATATTTTACCAAACTTACCAGAAATTTGAACAGATATCTTGTGGACCTAGGCATGCAACATCAAAAGTTTTTATTGATTTATGTCCCACGATCTCCTCACCGCCATCGCTTGAACTTGAATCATCAGTAATGCCCAAAACTAACTTCATCAGTTGCACAAAGTTTGCATCCTTGGGCCATTGCTTACGTGTGATCTTCTTCTTGATCAAGACGCATGACTTTTTGATGAACCAAGCATCCACCTTCAACTTTCGAGGGTCCACCGGAAGCTTAAGAAGTGAATGCAATTCAGTAAGCCTGGGCAGTTTGGACCCAGTACAAATGGGAAAGGCTTTTGTCAATTATATGATTGTAGGGATTCCCTCAACAGTGATGTCCCTTTATATTTGCACAACGTATTTGCATTAAGATGGCAACATCAAACATCCAAGAAAATGTCAGTTTTGCAGAAGCCAAGATGTTGCCAGGAAACTGTTTCTCAAGTGCAGGGATGGTCACCATACCAACTTGCCCATAATCAAAGACATCAGAAACCCACAGCTTTGGCATAAGGGGCCCCAAGAGTGGCAGGTTGACCCCCACACCAGCAACTGAATCAGTAGGATGGTACTTCCCAGGCAAATTGAAAACAACCGAGCCAGATTCTAGCAATAAGTTTCGAATAGCACGGCAGCTTTCCCAATCGCTTGCAAGACCCGAGAGATCAACGCCAACGACTTGTTCTGGGGAGTCTTCCATTGCGGTAAAAACGCAAAGGGACACCAAGCAAACCAAATTTGAGACCAATGGCTACCATGGATTGGTCCTAGGTAGCGTCCTAGGTTAAGTAACCCACTGCATCATCGTCATCATCATCATCATCACCATCATCACTGTCATCATCATCATCATCATCATCACCATCATCATCATCATCATCATCGTCGATCATCATCCTCAAAACAGTCATAAGTCATCAGTACTGTCATTGTTGTCGGGGTGATAGAAGTAGTTTTAGTAGTAGTAGTAATCGTCGTAGTAGTAATCGTCGTAGTAGTAATCGTCGTAGTAGTAATCGTCGTCGTCGTCGTCGTCGTCGTCGTCGTCGTCGTCGTCGTCGTCGTCGTCGTCGTCGTCGTCGTCGTCGTCGTCGTAGTAGTAGTAGTAGTAGTAGTCGTGGTGGTGGTGGTGGTGGTGGTTGTTGTTGTTGCTCTGCAGTTTCTTCCACGAGGGGCCCCGCCAAAGTTTCAGATCCCCCTTCTGAGGTTCCAAGCCTCTTGTCACCGGAATCAACAGCTCCGCATTGATCGAAAAAACCGCTTGCGGCGGATGGACGTTTGGAGACTGTTGGGGAAACCACCCATAGTGGTAAAATGTATATGGGAAATTACGGAACAATAAAGTACTCCAAAAATATGTGCTATCTTAGCACAAGGAAAATGGTCAAGGTGTTGTATATGGAATATATTCAGTACTGATTCATGATTGGCATTACAGCATTCCTTCAAAGTACGTCCCTTTTCCAAAGTACGTCCCTGGACATGAAAAGGAAATCTTTTGTATTAGAAACCTGTCTTTCTTGAAAAGTATGTAGAATCGCAGCCCTTCATGGTTACAGGTATATATACGTATTATTATATATATATATAATATATCTAATTATATCTCCATCTATCGCCATCCATAAACCATCCCCACCACCCCCCAAAAAGAAAAACACATGCCAGACCCAAAGAAGCACCGAGCCACCGCGTGACGCTCAAACGATCCGTGCGTGCTTCCATGAAGGAGTCCTTCCCGAATAAAAAATCATTGGAACCTGCAACAGGTTCGTGTTTTCTCCGTGAGACTCCCTCCAAGAGAGAATCGGGGGGGAAACCTCACATCATATTGAGTTTAACTAAAAAACGACAATTGTTGTTTTTGATGTTTTTGTTTGGCTTTGAATTATATACACATACCATATACCATATACTGTATCTTATACTTATACTCTTTATGATTATTTTGGTTGAAATTGGTTGATGTACGTTAATGGCACCTTTGTCTTTTCCCAATAAACGTCTGCAACGAATCCCTAATGCTCAAGTGTAGTGTCGATTTGGGGAGTTGGGGTAACAAGGGGCGCGAGAAGCACCACCTTCTCACAAGGTATCTTTCAGCACTACTTGGAGGGTCATCCCAATTAGTAAGTGGTTAATAACCATGGTTAGTAAGTTCCCTATGTAGGGTTATTCCCCTTCCAAATGGGCTAAATGGCTTATAAATGGGGGTTACTAACCACTTACTAACTGGGATGATCCTCCAAGTAGGGTAACAACAGTGAACTGAAAGAGATGTTGTCTGTGCCTGTGTTCCAAACAACTTGTTGGCTTTTAGCATCTTTAAAGGTGCTAAAAAGTCTGTGCCCCCGCCCCAAAAAAAGAGGCACGGGCACAATTCTGTAGGCATCAGGGAAATATAGTTTTCTGGAGGTTTAACCTTTCAAACCAAGTTTTCCAAAGGAATGGAAACTAGAATCAAACGGAACATGCGGGTACCCTTGGGAGAGTACACGGTAGCAGCTTCTTCCCCAGAACGAATTTAGGGTATCCTCCACAAACCAACAAACCGGAAAAGGAACTGATCGACTCAAAAATGCCAAATGGGGATGGAATATGTGACCGTTTCCAGGAGGGTACTCCCCCAAGACCTAGCCACATGTTCTATTTGATATTGATGATGGCAACCAGAAATCTGGTAAACTCACCAGTTGAGCTTAGCAGTTGAAATTTTATGATTTACAGGGGGTTTTGGCACCATCCCAGGTGGTTTGCTCACCGGATTTTCGTAGAACCACAACTAAAATCCCTCTTTGGATTCACGAAATGGACGACTTTTTTTGCGTAATATTCCCGCCACATCTTTAAAAAAGGGACGTTTACAAGAATGATTCCAGACAAGAAAAACGTATGTATATTTTTTTCCTACATCAAATATATCCCTGGAACCTGTTTGTCCTGCATTTTGGAGGTTGAACCCTCCAAAACAAGGCCCTTTTCAAGCAAAACAAGGGTCATTTGGGTTCCAGGTCATTATATCCTCTTAAACAAATTTGTTCCTAAAGCTAGTTCCTTTTGAGAAAACAACATGACATAGGTTTCAACCTCTTGTCCGTGTCTTCAAATTCCTGGGCCAATTTCCTCCCCCTGCCTTGGCGAGGCGTCACATGAGGCCTCATATCTGTGATACGTGGCTTCAACCCCTTTTAAATACCCATACCGTCCATGTATGGTATATTTACCCACATTTGGTATGGTAAATGTAGGTAAATATACCATACATGGATGGTATGGGATATAGTATATATAATCATGTAATCAAATCAGATCATGCCATGGCAACCCACGTTTCCTTCATTTGTTGGTGGTTATTTATGTTATTTCACCCATATTATTTTCAAAGGATTATATACAACCTTCCATTTTTCCATGGGTTTTTTTGGGGGTCCTTTAGGGTGTACCTTATACAATTTCTGGGAAAAGACAATGCTTATCATCCCCCAAAAATTGCAAATATATATTTCAAGTTTAAAGGAGCCACCAAACACGGTTTAGAAAGTTTTCTGTTCCACTCATCTTTCACAACCACCCCTAAGAATCCAGACCCCTCCCGATCGAATAGGAATGAGGGTTCTAATCCCATCCTTAGAATAGGAATGTAGGTGTAATCCCGAAATCTCAGGACATACAAACGGATGCTTAGGGCACTGTAAAAAATATCTACCAGCGGATTTTTGGCGGTTTTTTCTTCTCAACCACATGGGAAGGGTTGGCTGAGACACTCTTGAAGGTTTTAACAAATCCTCAAAATATCAAAACAAACACCAACTTTCCTGCGTAAAAAAGTGTTGTTGGTAAGTATTTTCTTCCAATTCCCCTTCATTAATTAAGTGAACAAAAATGTCACCTTTCTGAAAGATCTCAAGAAGACATTGAACCCCAAAGCCTTAAAACACACAAAAAAACAATCCCCCTTTGTTGGAGACCAAACAAAAAAACCTCCAAAAACTTCACAAAAACGCTGCCGTAGAATCCCGAGACCCGGCCTTTCACTGGATGGTATGATGAAGAGCTGTTGACCTTGCAACAGCAAAGAAGGAAAAATCTCGGCCGGATTGATTTCCTAGTTGGTGGTTGAACCAACCCCTTTGAAAAAATATGCTCGTCAAAATGCTTCCCCAAATAAGGGGGGAAAATAAAAAAATGTTTGAAACCACCACCTAGTTTCCCTGCCCGGAATCTCTCAAACTATTTGCCGCTCTTATTTCTGAAAAAAAAAACTTTTCCTAAGACATACCTGGATTAGGGCCTATAGGGCATATCCGGATCCCAAGTGATCCATTCAGTCATCAACTCAAATTGGAGAGCTATGGGTTACTAAACCTAGGCAAAACCCGAGGTCCTCAACGATAAAGAGGCTGATTATGCAGGCTATATGCCGGGGATTCCCCATAGGTTTGCCAGGGTTGGAAACGACTCCAACAAGAAGGTCTCAGCTCCAACCTAAAAATAATTCCAAGTAATCATTTCAACCAAGTGGTGGTCAACCAAGCACCCCTTTTTTCAAAAATATGGTGCAAAATTCGATCATTCCCCAACTAGTTGGTGGTTGAACCAACCCATCTGAAAAATCTTGGTCAAAAATGGGTTCATCTTCCCCAAGTAGGGATGAAAATACAAAATATTTGAAACCACCACCTAGGTACTTACCTACATTTACCATCATTTACAACAAAAGTCAGCCATTCATGGATTCGTAAAAAAGAAAACCAGTGCCAATATAGGGCTTATTTCACATTCCACCCGCCCAAACCTTCCCAACATGTTAAAAAAAACAGCTCGCCTGCATAGAGGAGGAAACAGAAGCTCCACAGGTTTCGCAGCCATCGCACTTGCGACATTCTTTTCAAGATCTTATAGGTTTTTTGTTGCTTAAGAATTTGGTCATAGTAGTCTAGTCTCTCCAGCACCGAAGAAACTAGATTGGACACATACAAAATTGGCACGCCACCTGAAAGATTGGCATCATCGAAAAAATTGGTACAGGATTAGACCCGTTATGACCCAAACAACAAAATATGTTTAAAGATGTTTTGGATACGAAACTGCCAATTACTCACCTTTTGATTGTTCAACTGCTCATGATTGCGCAGTCCGTGCAGGAGATGCTGAGTCATCCATCTTCCAACTCTGCAAAATGATCCCGGCAAACGGCTGAGAGTGCAGCACAATGGATTACTGGTTGGTAGGGGTGAACATTAAAGAATATTTGAAACCACCACCTAGATTAGATATCCTTACAAGGTTGAGTTCTGGCCACCAATTTAACGAGCCATATACTTAAAAGACTCAAAGACATGTTTTAAAGACAAAGTCCCTGGAAAAAAAACCTCATCTAGGTCCTACAGGTGGTGGTTTCAACTTTCAACTCAACCCAATTTATAAACAAAAACACTGGATAAGAAACAAACATTCCAAAACCATCCAAAACCACCATCTTGGAATCTAGTTCTAACACTCAATATATTTTTTGAAACACGTGTGTTCCATGGATGTTCATGACCCATCTGGGTAGAGTTGAATCTCACTCGGCTGGATGATTCTTTTTTCATATTGGATTTGATACTGATGATGGAAGAACTGCAACAGAAACGCTGTAAATCATGGGATGTACATATCCTGTACCTATCAAAGTGGTGAGTTTACCGGATTTCGTCGAAATCCATCAACAGGCGGTGTCCTTTCTCGCCATCTTGCCCGAGTGAAATTTTCTCACCCGAGTGGTGTGAGGTGTCAACTGTCTTTTCTCACCTTGTCCAACTTCCTAAGACGTAGGAGTATTTCACTAAACTCGTTCACAACTGGAAAAAAAAAGTACACCATAGCCAATTTTGCAGGAAGATGGTGTTCCCTTAATCCATCACCCATATAGGATGCATGGGACTGATATGTTTACCGACATTGATCCCATAAAATTCATCCATTCATGTAGTTAGGTAAATATACCAGTGAGTGAGATGGATGTTATGGCTCATAATCCATCATAATCTTTTATTAAAGCTGGCTACTTTCTCTTAAGACATTTTAAACAAAAAACACCAACTCGCAAAACAGGGAGCATGGCTCAGGCTCGCCTCATCTGTGGAGCGTGCCACAAAATATTGGTCGCTCCCCGGTTTGTTGGTGGGATAAAACCTGAGTTGATCGTTCATCTGCCAAGGGCTAACATACAGAAAACCACCCATCACTGCCATCACTTGGAACGGCAGCACCGAAGCTGGTTGGTTTTTTTCTTGGATGCACTTGAACCTTCAAACATATATCTAAAACATATGTAATGTAGTGTATTAGTTTGTTTCTTCGTGATGCTAAGGCAGCATTCTTAAAAAAAAAAGCAAATGCTGGAGTGCAATTCATTTCTTGGCGCTGCGTTAGACACGGATCACAACAAATGTTGAGTTTGAATCGCAAATCTTTAACACCAAAACATGAGAAAGGTTGGATAATCACGGACAATCCGCACCTAGCTATGGCTCAAAATTCACCCCAAACATTGGCTGGAAATGCCGTCAAAAAAAAACTCTACGATTACTTGACTTTCCTCCCCCCAAGTATGTTTTCTGTTTTGGGTTGTTTCTGCCCCGGACTTTTTTTTGAGCTACAAAAATAACTAGTTGTTGGTGGTTGAACCAACCCATTAGAAAAATGTTATCGTCAAATTGGATCATTTCCCCAAGGGCTCGGGTTGAAAAATCAAAAAATATTTGAAGTTTCCACCACCTAGATTAAAATATCCATGCAAACCTTGGAAGTGTTTAGTTCTCGACGTCATTTTTGAGCCCCAAAAATTAAATAAAATGCACCACCTATTTGAAACATATGAAACCACGACCTAGAAAACCCATGGTTAGTAAAACCCCCTTTCCTTGGGGTTGTCCCTTCTATTTGAAACCCCACCACACAATGCACCACCCAAGTGGCACAGGAATGCGATGACCCCACCAGAGTTGCCTCAAGGCGAAACTCTCCGAAACTGCTGCGAAAAACGAATCCATCAACGCCGATGAAAGCAGCCAGGAACTGGCAGCCAGGAACTGGCTGACAATCAGAACATTTATGTGTTCCATTTGAAAGATGAAATTTGGAAATTTGGGATTTGAAATTGTTGATGTTTCATCCATAAAAGCTGCAAAAATGGTGGTATCTTTTGTTTGAGTTGTGTTTGGTTTTGTTGTATATCTAACTATGTCTTCCATGATTTGGATGAAACATCCTTCCAAAACCAAAATCTTCAAAGTTTCTTCTGGCCCCGTGTTCCACCTTCACCCCCACATCTCATGGCTGGTCAACCAGGCCCCCCCCAACGTACCCCCCCTCAGAATCACAGGTTAACGGTTTAATAGCCGGCCTTATTAAGGGGAAACCATTGGTCAATAAGCCCTTAATGAGCCCTTAATGGATGGTTCTAGGAGATTGTTTCACCGTCATATATAGTTTAGGGGGTATATGACCCATATATGGTTAATAATTTTATATAAATTTAATAAGCCCTTGTTAAACCCTTATTTCTGCGGGGGTTATGTCAGAGGGTAGGTTGACCAGCCATAGAGGTTGATTCGGCCTAGAGATACACCAAGGTTGTTTCTCCTTCAGCCAGTCTTTCCACGTCCTCCGGCAACGAGTGGAGGAAGTTCTTGGTGTCAAAGGATAGAATACAACTCTGGGGGTGATCAAATCAGTGTCATATGGATTCATATCCCATATGTATGGTATATTTACGTATATTTACCTACATTTACTTACATTTACCATATAAAAAAAAATATATATATAAACAAATCAAGTAATCGCAGGCAAATATACCATACATATCCAAACATGGATCCTAGATTCATATGGTAAGTAAGTGTCATGATTAAACTCTAAAAACCTTAGCAAACATGTTAGGCTAGAAGTCTTGGGATCTTTTGATATAGTTTACTAACTAACTGACTGTTGGCAACACAACTCATCCAACAGGATCCAATCACATTAGGGAGCATGTTTGAAAGCATGGTGGCAACGGTTTGACTTCCAGGGTCTCAAAATCATCATCGTCATCATCATCATCATCATCATCATCGTCATCATCACCAACACTATATCATTAGTTTCAACTTCTTAACAACAAAAAAACTATCTCGTCAAGGTTCAAATCATTTCACCCAAATCTTCGCCATGAAACAACAAAAACAAGGCATCAAAAGTGCCTAGGCCATGACTCGCTCTCAGGAATAAAAACATGCCAGGAACACTTCACAAATCGATCGGGCTGAATGTTGATGTCGCCAGACCTTGACGACAAACTTTCGTCAATTCCAATCAACCAAGTTGACACACATCTAGGCAAATTACTATACTGGTTGGTGGTTTCAACCCATCTGAAAAATATTAGTCGAAACGGGAATCTTCCCCACATAGGGGTGAACATAAAAAATATTGGAAACCACCACCTAGTAAAAGTATCACTTGGAGGATCATCCCATGACTTGGATACGTGGTTAATCACCATGGTGATCCTTTACGTCCCCTAAGGATCGGGTTGTGGTATACCTGCCATTCATGGACGAACTTGATAGCCTACAAACGGGGTCGGCCCCAACTACTTAAGAGTCTTGGGATGATCCTCCAAGCAGGAATTACCCAAGGGTTTTGACATCCTCAAGTGCTCAGAACTAAACTTTCATGGCCTTGTGAAGTGAAAGTTCCGTGGTTGTTGGTATTGAAAGCAACCCCAATCTTGACAAATAGGAAATGGCAACAGTTTCCCCAAATCATTTATACTAGTTATTGGGGAAAACAAATAGCTTGTTCAATTGAGAATCACCTCCACCATTTTGGGTGTAAACATTCATAGAACAAAAATCTGAAAACTACTGCTGATTTTGGGGTTTCGTCTCTGGAAGTTCTGTAGTGATTTTTTGTTAACGAGTCGATGTTTTCATTAATGGTTACCTTGTTGTTTGGAGTTCAGGAGGTGCTTGGTAACAACTTTTCTGTTGCCATCCAACAGTCAAGGGTGATTCCAGGGACTCCCAATAATGGGACCCCCTGGTATGGTAAGCGGGACCCATACTATTCCCATCATATCTTTAGGGATTCCTATGGGTGTGGTATGGGAATAGCATGGGAAAGGGATCGTCCCTGAAAATCTCACTGAAACAGCCCGAACCTCGGGTTTTTCAAAAAAGGACATGCAGCTAGGGCAAGTCATGTTGTAATCTCCTGTACAATTGGGTTGATTGTTTTGGGCGGACAATTTGAAGCGAAATACATCGTATGTGGTATGGGTATGTATGGGTTATACATATACCATATATGTATATATGGTAAATACCGCTAACTATGCTAATATATAATTATGCCACTAGAAAAAAACAAATTCATCTTGGATATTCCAACCAGCCATGTTTTCAATACCCTCAAGGTAAATCGTAACCACGACTTCCAAAACATCCCCCCCATCTCCATGGTCCCACTCGACGGCATCCATCGCCCTTTGCGCCATCACCTTTGCAGGAGCACGGTGGTTACTTCACGACTGGTCCACCACCCTTCCCCTCGGTTCACGTACTCCCCCCCACAAATAAGGCCTTATCAAGTGCTTATCAACCATTGGTGTGCCTTAATACGGCCTTATTAAACCCTGATTTCTGAGGGAGTGGGTTAGGGGTGATAGTTGAACCATCCATTTCAACCACCCATCTCATGATTCAGGTCATCTCTGGTTTCGTTTCAAGCAGTCTTCTGCAGGTGGTGATTGCAATTCAGGTTGAAAAAACGTGCTGGTCAAAATGCGTTCATCGTCTTCTAGTTTTTGCGGCGGAAAGAGAAGCAAAGGTGCACCATATTTCACCAAAATTGTCAGCCACACAAATTGACATTTGGACAAATTATGATTTCACCAACCTGGATTTTTCCTGTTCCCTTCCAAAAAGCTACTAAAATCGGAGGGCCCAGGTCGTTATTTTTCGGTCGCTATAATTTGACCAAAAATTGACATGTCAATGTGGCAAGAAAAACATCAACTCTGAAAGAATCCCAACAAAAACACACTGGAAATCACGACTGGTGACTTCGTGTCTCGCGTCATTGGTTCCATCTTCAAGTACGGCTTTGGGCCTAATAGTTACAAAGTGTGCCTCTACATGAAGTTATAGCCCCTATAAATAGCCTTACAAATAAGTAACAGGGGTTTCAAAACCTACTTATAGGAGCTATAACCTTTGTTAAAAACCTGTTTTTGGGAGCCCACCGGCACCTCTGTAGAGACGAACCATTGATCGGACAACATGGGCTCAATGACTTCCCCGCTCCTGGCAAGTTCTGGAAAACATGGACAAGGTGGACACCGTCAGTCACCAGTTGTAACTATAGGGTTATAACTATAGGGGTGAAATAACCCCAGAATCCCCATCAATTTTCGTTTTTTTTGTAGGGGCCCCATTTCACCCTATTTAAAACTGGCGATAGGGCCCCATCTTGTATAGGAACGTGCCAGTTTTTTTTGGGGGGTGACAACTGGACAGGTGGGGTTTCTTTAAGTTGATTTTAACATCAAACAGCAAGAACTGTTTTTTTAGGTATATCAGTGGTACCTACATGTATCATGAACATCAACTAAATGTAGACCTACCATACATCGTATGGTATGGGTAATCTGGTTGAGATACCAGTTAGTAGTAACCATCGTGCTTTTTTCTATTTCTAACATAACTGTTGAAAAAAATATTCACTCTAGTTTGCGATGGTAAACTATCCCAGATGCTCAATGTATGGCCTATCATTTACCTACATTTGGGTAGTTTTGAGGTACATGTAGGTAAATATACCATACATTGAGCATCTGGGTATAGGTACTGTATGGTCTTGACATTCCCAACTGGTGCATTTGACTGTATGCTAGCAATGGTCCATTAACCCGACTGCACCAACCCGCGCCTTTGCGACAACGGCACACGCTGCATGTGGTCCTATCGCTGAGGCAAACGATACAAAGCACAGCGGCAGGTCTGCTGTTGCTATCTGCTATCGTTGTTTGCAATTGTGCGCATGATGATGATGATGATGATGATGATGATGATGATGATGATGATGATGATGATGATAACTTCACAAAGTAAAAAAAATCACTGTATCAAAAAAAAATCCATGTCAAGTCTTTGGCCAAATCACTTCTAGTTGGTGGTTTCAACCCATCTATAAAACATTAGTCAACAGGTAGGGTTGAACATAAACCTCCCAGACTTGAACCCGAACATCCACCCTTTTCGTCTCAACTTCCAGCTGAGAAAATAACTTAGGGTGATAAGGGACCCTCCGGTGGAAGAAATTAAAGTTTCCTTGGATTAAGAATTTTGTTGGCTATGAGTAACTTTTTGGAGAGAGGGAACAAAAAATCAGCTTCAGAAACAAACACTCAATTCAATCATGTGGTATTTACTTACATTTACCCTACTAAACTACCAAATTGTTGGGTCAATAGCTCCTATACATTGAGTGTTTGGGGTGTTTCTTTATGTACACTACATCTGCTAAACATGATCCCGAAGGCGGCCATCAGTTGCTGTTGAAATTTGGCCAACTCCCTTGCGTTCCCAACTTAGACCCCCTGCACAAAAAAAACATAACCCTTGGAAGTCAAGGCGACCATTAAAGCCGAATATTCCCGTGGAATTGTTGATTGTACGCTCTTACCAAAACAATAATCCTTCCGGAAAAACCCATCAAAAATTAGTCGTCTTGGACTTTCAGGGTAACTGAACACCTGAAAATATGAATGGCTAATGGGCTCATCTTCTTTCATTTTCAAGGTGGAAAAAAATCTTTGAAACCAACCTAAAATGACATCACCAAAAGAGGGATCCTCAATTCTCAATCTTCCATGTTCCCACTCTTTTTTCATGTAACTACACATTCTCACCTTGCCTCCACTTTCAACGTGAGACCCGCATCTTCCAAGTCAGCCCACAATGCTTTCCGACCTGACGTTGGGTCCGGTCACCACCATGTGGTGAAACGGAGTGTGCTGTAACGACCACGGGCTGAAGTTAACTCCTGGGTGCCCCCAACACGTGGCTCGGTCCTGACCCATGTATTGTGGTGAGCCTGGCGTTTTGCGCTGTTGGGAGCCAAGATTTCTCCGATCAAAAAATGAATCCCGAAGTTTCGGGGATGAAATTCCCGGTTTGGTATAAAGGCATGGGAAGTTTTTTGTGGATAAGACGTGGGACGGTTTTTCGTTCTTTTTTCACACTGAATTTCTTCACCAGGTTCCAGTTTGCCCATCCAGTTTCATCAATCTCAATCTCATTACCCATTGGATCCATATACGTCCATGTATGGTATATTTACCTACATTCACCATAAAAAACAACAAAATTCATGTTGTTAAATATATATTCCCACAAAATCCTATGTCAGTTATGTTTTAACACCTCGTTTACCCCAACATTTTCCCCATAAGAAAAAACGGCCACAGGCCTAGTGCTTCCAAATTCACCATGGATCCGTCAAGGCCGATCACCTGAACGACGACCCGAATCCCTAAAGATATGTGCCAGGGTCGATCAACTCCTTATATTGGGGATGGTCATCCCACCTTTAATAGGGAATCCTCATAATGGGTATATAAGGCCCTACTATTGGGTTGATGACCATCCCTTATGGAAATCATGGGAGTTTAAAGACTCGTCGAATGCGCGCAAATCATTCCACACAGTGAAAATGCCGCTGACGCAGGTGGTGGGGTCACATCACATATCGAACAAGTATCATACTCATTCGAATGGGAGTTTAGACCCCAGCACATATGAGAATGGTATGGGGACAGAATGGGTCCCGCTTTCCCCACAAGGGGGTCCCATGTCCTTCCTGCTCCCTGGAATCACCCTTGATATGCTTGTCAAATTGGATCATGCAAACCCCAAGTTTTCGGGGTAAACCTTCGAAAACAAAAAAAAAAAATCATCTTTGAAAGCACCGCCCCTATCTTTTGGTGAGATGTTGCTTCACTTGGATTTGCTTGTTCGATGCCTGAAACTAACAGGTCGCCCCTTGCTGGGAGACTAGCCTTTGCCTATTGGAAGGGGATATCTTAGTTTTAGGGGAGGGAAAAATGCCTGAAAAAGATCCAAACATCTCCCCAAATAGTGGTGCATTTCATGGTGATGAATCCATCCCATGGGATCCCAATCCTTGAAATGTCACCTTTATCCAAGTTCCGGTAGTTAACAATCATACCAATCTTCTCGGGTTGCTTTTATATTGGACCGACTTACAAATTGCTGTGTGAGATGGGTGGGTGAAAAGGCAAAGCTGATGAAGCCTCTGAAAGGTGAGTTACAAAAATATCCTGGGGTGATTGGAAAACCACAGAAACGGGCAGGCAGTAGCCGCCCACCTATCAGGGGAGGAGGCCGAAATTGTTTTTCTCCACTTTTTCCCGTAATAGTGTTCCAAATCTTGAAGCTAGAACAGAACGTAGGTCCTTCACTAACGGTTTAACTTTTACATACTTACTTTAGTAGGTTTATCGGACATTGCGGTTGCAAGTAAAAAAACGTAGAAAAACATGCTCTCCCGAAATTAAATATACCCCCCTGAAAAATGATGGTTGGAAGACTATTTTCCCTTTGGGATTGTAACTTTTCAGGGGCTATGTTAAACTTTGAGGGGGTATCTCATCTAAACAAAACACAACACACAAGCCTTAGGCGTTGCCACAGTCAGCCAAAACTTCTTGGTGTTTTTTCAAAGTGTAACTGCGCCATTGGACTTTCAGAGTATACCCTCCCGAAAACTAACATAGACCCTGAAAATAGGGAATCCCAAAAGGAAACTAGTATCCAGTCCATATTCTAGTGCTTGGTGAATCAAGGCCTAATTATGGCGGCTTATCTCAAATTCCCACAGAAGTGGGCAATAAGATCCAAACAAATCAGTTCCCAAACATGCAGTTAGTATGGTCTTTTTACCCACATGCGGGGTACCATAATGGGTTTTCATGTATGTATATAAATACAACATACATATATAGAGTGTCTCGGGGGTTGTTTGTTTTTTTCACATCTCAATATATAGCCTCTTGGATTTCCAACATTCGAAACGGGAACCTTTCCGAAACCCCGAATCGTCACCCACACTCGACTCCCCGGTGACCGACCGGGACCCGCACCGTGTGAGTGTCGAGGCCGTGTCTTTGACCAATCTCGAAGTCATTGAAATCGTGAGCTGGGGTGATTTTCAATGCACCAGTGCCAAACCTCATAGGCGGAGGTTTGGTCAGGCAGAACTTAAATGTCAAGGCAGTGATCAAAACCCACAATCGTGCCATTCCATTGAAATACTGGTTGGTTAAGGTTCCGGGATCCTTATATTGGCTTATTACAATCCATGGCAAAACTCATAGGAAATTCCGTGGCAAGAGTCATCAGACTTCATGGAAAAACACTAAGGATCTGATCGGTGTGTCCTAAGATTTCGGGATTGGCCCTACAATCAATCCTATGAACGACCATCAATCATCATCAATCAACCCTACTCTAAATAAAGGAAGGGGTCTGAATTCTTAGGGAAACAAAAACTGGCTGGTGGTTTCAACCCACCTGAAAAATATGAGTCAAAGTGGATCATTTCCCTAGGTATGGGTGAAAATAAAAAATCTTTGAAACCACCAACTAGAAAATCATGGAAGATTTACGCCACAACAGGACCATCCATCTATCGAACTGTGGCTGCAGGCTCACGATCCACATAGGCATCCGCAATGACTGGGATACGTCGACCTTGGCGGCGCGGGACATGTGGTCAATTCAATGAAAACTAACATCCGGCATCTGGGATACACATAGTATCCCATATCATCCATGTATGGTATATACCATGGTCTTTTGGAGTTTTTTGCGGTAATTTTGTGGTAAATAACCTTATTTTCCATTGTGGTGGCTCATGGTACATAAATTCAATATATTCACCTACATTTGGTTAATTTTTGTGGTAAAGCAGTAGGTAAATATACCAGTCCCATGGATCCGTCATGGGTATGGAAATGAAGTCTAGAGGAAGAAACATCAGGCATTTTTTTCGGATTCTTTGGATGGGATCACCCCATTGTCAGATTTTTCAGGTTATTTTGATCAATAGCAACTTGGGGATGACATGGTATAGTATATACCCTTGGACCACAAAACCATGAAAAATGGAGGTTTGAATCCCTTAGTTATAGGTTATAACCAGTAAAAATGAAGGTTGTGGATTCCCATGTTACAAACGAACCCAGGACCCGGTTTTCTTGGCGGGCTAATAGGGAAAAAAAAACAAACTCCTAGACCAACATCCTTACAAAATGGTGTTTCAACCAAGGGACCCACCTCACCGTGGCCTTCACCCCTTTAGGAGGGCCAAGGAGTTGTTTGAAGTGCGTCAAATTGGATGATTTTTTTTTCAGGGATCCGGGGTGAAAATAAAAACATTCGAAACCACCACCTAGTGAAAGTGCTTGTCACTATTCAACATATTTAACTTTACTGCTCCCACAATTCAACTTTCGGATGATTAGAAAATATCATACTACTTTCAACATGCGTTTTGTGGGGGTCCCAACATTTTTTTTTCTTAATGGTGGCCACGCACTTCCAATATGTCGGCTTGTCTTTTCTCCAGTGTCTGCAGTGTCAACTGCGGTGCAAAACCAGCTTCTGGGACTTCCACTGAAGCCACGAGTGTGACTCTTCCATCTTGTCTTCGGATCTTTTCTAAGAATCAACAAACCATTGTTTAGAGATGTGTTTTTTTAGGTACACCCCAAAAGTTTAACATACAGCCTCTGAAAAAATGGCGGTAGGAAGAGTACTTTTGTATTGAGACGATAACTTTTCAGGGGCGAACTGTTAAACTTCGGGAGGGTACCAGGTAATTCAAGCCGTGACTTTTTAAGCCCCTATAGTTGGAGGTCACTGCCAATGAGTTTAGGATCACTAGGTTCAAGAACGACATACGATTTATTGCCCATCTATGAGGTGAACAACTGATATACTCGCCATTATTTAAAGAACAACTATAGATAGTACCTTGGCCCATTCATATCTCTGAAGATCCGCAAATTGTAGACCGTATTAAGTTATAGTGTGACCTACCCTCTGGTAAACCAACATAGCATTGGAATATCACCATCTTAAATAGGAAATACATCTTCAAGCCGGGTCCATTGTCCGGCCTGCTATGTTAGTTTACCAGAGTGCACATGTATCTATATAACTACCTCATTTACAAATGGGTGAACAAAAAAAACCTGTTGCAATCACCCCTAGGCATCAATCGTCATGTTCTCAGAGGATGATTGGGGGTGTCCAATCATCTCCGAAAAACATAGATTTTAGGTTCCATTATATACCATTCTCAGAAGGTGATTGGTTTTGTAGGGTTTGATGAAGAATTGTTTATACTATGTTTTGGAGGGTTTAGGTAAATGTAGTTCCATATGATTTGATTATCTAGTTGGTGGTTTCGATCGTCAAATTGGATCATCTCCCAATTTGAAGGGTGAAAATAAAAAACATTTGAAATCACCAGCTCCAGGTGATTCAAAGTGACCTTTTTGGGATGGTTAAGTGACCCTCTTAAAGGGTTAAGTGACCTCCAACTAGGGGATGAAAAGGTCACTTTGAATCACCAGCTAGGGATCATTCCATTCCAACACATCCTACTTTGGCAAACCCTGAGTGTCCCACCCTGAATGGGCACCAAAACATCTCGACCAATAAGGTGCTTGTAGCGATCATCCTTGCGACCGACCATATATTGATACCGGGTCACATACCATTGGGTGACGAAAGGGTTGGAGAACAAAACAGATTTTAGATGAGATTTTAGATACATTTATAATGATCCAGGAAATACAATTACAGTATCCTAAATGTTGAATTGTTTCTCTGATCTTACTCTTCCCATATTGAACAAATTCAAACCTCGATTCTGGACATCCCCAAATTCACGTGAAAAGTGTTCAAATTTTCCCCACTAGTCACTTGTGTTCTTCAAAATCATGTCTTCTTTTGTGTTACATCACCGGCACCAGTTCACTTCATCAGCCCCAAATTCTAGCGGCAAATTTCCTGGCGAAATCTTCCCACCTACAAGGATTGGGCAAGTTCGGGAAACAACTTGAATTTGGCAACTCTTCAATGCCTCAAACAAGTTCCAAACATCCCCATGCCAAATGGTGGTGAAATCACTCAATGACTCCCATGGAATCACCAAAAAACATCCATCCAAGACAACTGATTCTCGCTTCTACCCATCTACCGATCATCCCTGGCGACCCAAATCAATCAGGTTTTTCCTGTTGATGCTTCAGAAATCCGGCGAATCACCAGTTGATATGGTAAATATATGGTAAATATCCCCATCATTTGCAGGGTTTCATACATGTTAGGTGCGAACCAGATTTCTGAACCATCAACAGTGTAACAGGCTTTGTTGCACCTCGGGATGTACACAGACCGCTGCATCACCCAAGATGGTCTCAGGTCGTGTGGTCGCCACAGGTATGAACTCCTTGGCGGGCTGTTGGTGTTTCGGGGCGATGGGCTCCTGTAAGAAAATGGTAAAAAAAACACAGCATTGCTGGCATGTTGCAAAGAAACATCTTGCTTGTTCAAAAATGCATGTTTTGAATCATCTCTTTGTGCTTCTGAAAAATACATGTTCCGAAGGGTGTTGATCATCTTCGGTTCATCTTCAAAAAACAAGGGGACAATGGGTGAGATCTTGCAATTGCGATCATCGTGCTTTCATGGCACTTCATTGTTTCGTGAGGCTCGCAAATTTCTCAGAACTTTTTCTCCATTCTCGCGCAATGTTGGAAGTCTGCACGCCACCATACCGGTGACTTGTCTTAAAACAAACAAGGATCTATGATAAACCAACAGCTAAAAGTTAGATTTGTAGCCCCACTTGATGGACTTTCATATATTTCTCAACTGTTTTTTTCTACCAACGGATCAACGGTCACGTAATTATACAGATCTCTCTTTTTTCGGCTCAAAATTTCCACTCCAAAAATTGCATCCCAACCAAACCTTTGGTCCGGGTTTTTTCGTTGTTTGCACGACTTCGACTTCCAAGGGGGAGGACTTCGACTCCCACGCCTGGCGACAGCCGCCTCGTTTCAGACGACTCACAGTCCCATGCAGCTTTCCAGCTTTGCCTGGTCCGCGAGTGGAGCTGAGGGAAACGCAAGATCCATTTCTTTTGAAGATATGGAAGCCTTCCGGGTGTTTTTTGATGCCTATTTATACCCAAAGGATCCATGTATGGTATATTTACCTACATTTGGTTGACTTTCAGGGCAAATGTAAGTAAATATACCAGTCCCATGGATCCTAAGGGATAGAACGCATTTCTGCAAGAAAACACGAGGGTTTTCCACGTCATTTTTACGGGGAGGTTCACCAAAAACTAAATAACATAACATCGACTCAAAATGACCCGTTCCCAGCATTTCCGGCTGGCTGGTAGTTTTTGCTTGTAATTCTTGAGCCACCCAGAAATGCTTGCTGAAGGGAACAAGAACGTTTCTGGAGACAAAAGTGGATTATAAAAACGGCAGATGAAACATTCTAAACGCACTGATGAAGTTCAAACGTTTTGCAGAATTGGCTGACTCTGATGAAGCCGTCGCAAAATGTTTGGACCATGATTCATGATATAAATCAAACTGTGCTCCAAAAAGTGCGTAAAAGTCAACCAACCAACATTCCGCAAACGGCTGAGAGGACGAATTGCAAACTTTTGACTTTAGACTTTCTTCGCCTGACTCTGCCGCAAAGACCACTCCTGCAAAGAAGCATAGAGGTTTGCTTGTTCTGGTTTCAGTTGCGTATAATCGGCCCCGGATGGAAAGAAGGTGCCCAAAAATGGAAAGAAACCTGGCTGACCACCCAGACTATCCTGAGAGATTCGTGCCGGAAACAAATTATCCAAAAAATCCAACAACACAGCTCAGCCACTAGAAAAACAGTTTGCAACTGCTGGCATGCCATCTTCAAAATCGCTCAATTTCAATGGTCGACAAAAATGTGATCTTCCATCATGCGTTCATGTTTCAAACTCCGAAACAAAAAACATCATCGATCTTCAGAAATAATGGCTAATCAACCACCCCCCCCTAAACGTATCCCCCCCCAGAAATGACCGCTTATTAAGGGGGAGGTAGGTTGACTAGCCATCCAAGTGGATCCAAGTCGCAAAGTCTCCATTGTTGATGGCAGTTTGCGTCTCATTTGGTAGTTCATCGAGCCACTTCTGCGTCTTTTCATTCCAAGCGAAGACGACACCAACTTCTTTGCCAGCTTTGATACCCCAGTACCTGATTTCTGTAGCTGAGATGAATCCGAATCCTGAACTCGTGCCACCTAAAGATAAGGTGGGCCCCTTATAAACCATTGAAAAATAAATGGGGTGATATATATATATATATATAGATCCCCTGTAAGTATATATACTTATTGTACCCCAGTTTTCCATTTATTTTCGGCCATTTATATGGGTTATACCCCATTTTAATAACTGTTTTTTTGGGGGGCCCACCTTGTTCTGATTGTATTTGCAGGAAAAACTACCCCCAAACAAAAAGATATCATCCGAGTCTGCTGACTCGACCATGGAAAAAAAAAACAGACATGTTTCTATTTTTGGGAATTTCAAAAGACGTAGGAAGGCCACGCGATTCTTTCAACCATATGCTATATATCTGGCCAAATTATAATATTTCACCAACCTATAGGTTTCCCTGAAATAGGGATTCCCCTTACTAAACCACCATTTGGGGGCCAGGTCGTGTTTTCGGTCGCTATAATTTGACCAGATATATGCTATATGATACGAAAATCATCCACCATGGGAGGTAAATCGGACCCATGGGAACCCATGGGATCCAATCCTAGGGGACGTCCACCCATGGAAGGTAGTAACGCTATAGGGGGTTGTGACTGGTGTGAATTTCACCGTGGGAAACCGGAAACCTACGGGAAGACTACGCTATAAACATAATCGCTTAAAAAACCATCAAAAACTCCAGACTTACCAACTTTTCATCAACTTTTAGCTGTTTAGCAGTTTTTGGGACGCTCACCCCTACAATTCAAAGGTTGGTTGTAATTACCCGAAATGTTGTGCTTGTAGGGATCCTGGCTCACCTTGTCAAATGATTGGTGTGTACAATCACCTAAATGAAACTTTAAGGTATTTTAGGTTCCATGAAAAACCATTCTCAGTTTCGGTGAGCCAGGATCTCTAGATTTGTATCGATTTTAGTCTCTTTCCAAAACCCAAATGCTCAATGTATGGTGTATTTACCTACATTTACCCCCTAAACTACCCAAATGTAGGTAAATAGACCATACATTGAGTGTCTGGGAAAGCGGATCGAGTTACTTGTTCTCCAAAGTGGTGTAGTTTCGATAGACCACCACCGCTTCACCCTGTTCACGCAAGGTTTGAGCTTCGCAATAGAGACTGATGATCTCTGAGGTCTCAAAGACTTGATTGTTGGCATAGTCCAGGCCCTGATTTCCCGAGAAAAGGCCACAAACCCTGGGGAATTTTGAAAGTCATAGAAGCCCTAAGCATCCAGGTATGTCCTGAGATTTCGGGATTACACCTACATTCCTATTCTTTGGATGGGATTGGAACCCTCATTCCTATTCTAGGGAGGGGTCTGGATTCTTAGGGTATATGCTTATGATAAAAATCATCCACATGTAGGTAAATCTATCAAACATGGATCCTACAAGAAAAGGGTGTCCATGGAAGTTAGCAACTAGTTCGTAAGTCGGTTTACAACCTATTTACGGGACTTACAACCTACTTATAAAGGGGTAAAAATCCATTTATTAAGCACCATGGACATCCCAGCATGGGTATGTAATACATTGGTAAACAAAAAACATGGGATGATTCAAACCCTACTAGAACAATTTAGTCGTCATTTCAAAAACCACTACATAAAATTATATAAATTGACAACATGATTCATAATTACATCCTTTGAGAAAAGGTACTTTCCAATTTTCCAAACCAATTTTTGCCCTTTTAGATTCCCCTTCAAAGCCGTAGGATGCATGCATCATATATTTGCCTGTTTTTGCCTATACTTACGACAAACATCGACCTACAAACACCTTTTTTGCATATATCAATATACATGGATCCAATGAGAAATACATCCTGTATCTTGGAGACTGCGTTCAAACAACCCGATGCCAGAACTAAAGTCGAAGCTTGATATTTTTTCAGAGATTCTGCTGTTGCCTGGAATCCTGGGGTTTCCCATCCCAACACTTTTCTTCTGGAAAATTAATGGCTGAAACACAAAGTCATGAAGGTGGATCGAATCAGGGATTTTCCGGATTTCAATTTCGGGTGCTTTTAAGTTCCAGCCCTGAATCTTTGGGGCTGTTTCTCTTGGAAAAAGTACAAGAAACCCTTCCAACAATTTGTGAAGAGGTCTTGTTTCCTCAAAACAAGATCTTGGTTTTAGTAAGAGTTTATAAACAACAAAACCGCAGGACTCCTTGGACTTGCAGAGTCTTATCTATCATGATTTACAGCCTCAACATCCGAGCTTAAAAGCAATAATCATCAATCTGCTTCTTCAAACAACTGATGTGTAGGATGAATGTAGGATAGTTATATACAGAAAATCCAGGCATGTATCTAGCACAAAGGAAATCTCTTCAATGAAGACTGAGTCCAAATCAGATTACGCGTCCGTTTTTGGTGAAGACATGCTTCATCTTGAAACTGCACTGTGTTTGCTATGTTTTTTCTTGTTTCTTCACTTTTACCCCTTACAAAGTCATTGAAAATCCAATCAGTAAAACATCGGTGTTGTGTGTGTGTGTGTGAAGCAACATATTGAAAATTGAACTTCCAGGTTTTTGTTTCTACCACTTCTGTGTCTTTTCTTCTTTTGGTTAAGACATGGTAAGTTGAGGGATTCCTTAAATCAGCCCCCAAGCTCCCCTCCATGCGCCAAGTGGCAGCTTTCAAAATGAGATTTGGCACCTTGGGAGTTGTTGTTGGGCAAAACGTGTCTTTTTTTGTGCCTGGCAATTCTTTTGTGGCCTTTTTGGGATGGTTAAGTGACCCTTTCAAGGGCTAAGTGACCTTCAACTAGGGGATAAAAAGGTCACTTTGAATCACCTGGTTAACATGGTTTCATTAACTGTTTGTTTCTTTGTTTGCATAATAACATTGTAATACCTACTCAATTTTTGAAGATCCACCCAAGATTAATGTGGATAGGTATAATATGCATAATTGTATAACATCAAAATAACAACCAGGTTCTTGCCAGTGACCTGTTTGGGTGTTTTAAGTGACCATTAAGGAGGGCTTGATGGTGACCTCCAGTTGGGTGAAGCTTGTTACTGTTTTTTGTTTACAAGTAACATTGGATTTGGCTCAAAGAAGTGAACTTGATGTTTGGAAAAAAAACAGGAGCTTTTATATGTTCGAACGTTCAAACTTGGGGTCTATTTTGGCAGTGATTGTTTTACAATGGTAGAAATCCGCGTAAAAATAATCTTACACTCCCGAAAACTAACATGGAACCTGAAAATACGTCCTTGGAAAAGGAGAAACATCTACAAACCACCTATTTTGGGGTTCCATGTTAGTTTTCGGAGGAGTACCCTCCTGTAAACAAACATGCAATGGAAATTTGGACCATTTCAAGAAGTATTTCCTATTGAACATAGAAATATTTCAGCCAGCCAAGCCATGTTTTATGGCTGCTCCGCCTAACCTATCCCCCTTCAGAAATAACTCCCTGGCAAATATACAATCGTACATGAATCCGACAGGCAAGGGTAGCCCAGGAAATACGTATTCAGGGATTTTGGAAGGGATCATGGTGGTGGTTCATAATCCGCAATGATCATCATAGACTGATTGTTTATACCACCTGGAAAGGATCAATGGCGCTTGTCTCCCATGTATTGGTTTATCATGGCCCCTTACTTTTCCCTACTTGGATGTCCCAGGAAGTTAGTAAAAAGTTAGGACCAACATGTTATAACCCTATCTCCCATTTACAGTATAAGTAGGTGAAAACGATCACCCTTGATCCGAAATTCCGTGAAACAATCCTATGGATCCTGCTACCGACCCAAGGCACTGCCACGCCAAAATAATCATAGACTGATTGTTGAGGACCGAGTCCGGAGGTTGTTGCCAACAATAACAAAGGATTCGCCAAGATTGCTGCCTGTGTCGCTGCCTCAGATTTTTTTGTTTTGGAAAGGGTGTGGAAACACCATGACATAAAGGGGATGGATCATGGTGAAACGCTGTATATAGTAGATGTTAACTCCAGATTTATACACGTATATACACATATATAATAATTCAGCGTATGGTAATATATAATTATACAAAAAATATATGCATCATATACTTTTAAACGTATCCTTGGAACATACCCTGCCCGGCCCATTTTGGACCAAACTTTTCGCGTTGCCAACCAGATATGGAACCCAGTTGCAAATCTCACGGAGAAATATTCGCCAGCTAGTCACCCTACCCCCTCCTAAGGTATCCCCCCCAGAAAAAAGGCCGGCTACTAAACCCTTATTTTTCTGGCGGGGGTACGAAACGGGGAGGTCCCCGGTTGACCAGCCATAAAAATAGCGAAACCCAACTTAAAGGTGACAATAGCACCACCTACAAGATGGGCCCAAAAACACCATGATTTATTTTTCCTAGGGGAAAAATAAGTTATATATATAACTCCTATTTTTGCAGGCTAATTTCACCCCCAAGCAAACCCATGAATATTTTCGGCCATTTTTCTTATCGGGGCCCCAAAATAACTTCATTTATAACTAGTGACTTGGCCCCCGCCTTGTAGAGGCCAATGTGTTGCTCAAATCAGTCAGCTGGGAGGAAAAGGAAACATGACTCAAGGAGAAAAAAAACAGTACGGGGCCATTGACAAAATTCTTATCTAGTTGGTGGTTGAACCAACCCATCTAAAAAATATTCGTCAAAATGGGAATCATCATTTCCCCAATTTTCGAGGTGAAAATAAAACATATTTGAAACCACCACCCAGTTATGAACATGTATTGGGCAAATTACGATCATTCCTAAACCATAATTTAGGTGGATTTGGGGGGATGCCCTTACTTTTCACCACCATTTAGGGTCACCGAGGGGTGGTTTGGTCTTTATAATTTGCTCAGACGCTAGCCTCCCTGGGGCCCTGATATTTCTATTTGAGCCCGGCTAATGATCTTCACAATTTTCCAAGAAAACGTCAATGACTCGGCCCTACTAACCCATACCATCCGTGTATGGTGTATCTACCTACATTTACCATAAAAAGCAACCAAATGTAGGTAAATATATCATACATGGATCCTATGGGTAATGACATGAACAACAAAAAAATATCAATATGATATACTCTCGGAGATAGAGGGTAGGATTTCATCCATAGAAGGTAAACCCGTACCAGTCATACATGGATTTATGGGGCCCAAAAAAGTGAGCTTTTTTCACCTGTCAGTTACCCATTGATTTTTGGCAATGTATAGGGGCCCCCAATAACCGCCATGTATCATTGGGTGACGAGACCCACCTTGTATGTATACACCTTTATTACGGTAGGAATGTTAAAATTACCGTTGATGCAAGACTTCATTACACCAGTTTCATTCCCAAAGGATCCATGTATGGTATATTTACCTACATATACCAAATGTAGGTACATATACCATACATGGATCCTATGGCATAGGTAGTTTCTCCCATCCGACTATTATACATGATTCTATACATCCTTGGTCCTCCCAGATTTCGTTGCAACCCGCCACATCGATGAAGATTTGATGGCAACTTGCCAACCAACAACAATTCAAGACTCACATTTTTCTGGCCAAACTATTTCACCAACCTAGGTTTCCCTGGAATACAGGGGATTTCCCTTCCTTAGCTACCTTTTTTGGGGTGAAAACTCGTGTTTTCGGTGGCTATAATTCGACCAAATGTTTGATGGACCAAGAGACGTCACAAAAATTCACAGTGCCTGATAGGGATCAAAGAAATCAATGCCCAAACTCTGCGTGGGGGAGGGGATCTTGATGATCCCAAATGCTCCATGGGACTGGCATATAAATACCTACACTTAATAGATTGGTAAACGTAGGTTAATATACCAGTCCCATGGATCCCATGGGGATGATGATTTTGGTGATGATGATGCGCTGGATCTCCCAAAACTGCTAGTAGCTCCCCCAGGACGAACGGAGAAAATGCAAACTGAAAAATCCATAGCTGGATATGATGGAGCAATCCTACACCCACCAAAACTATGTACTCCCCCGAAAACTAAATTGACATTGGAAACTCCCAATTTTCCATCTTCATTCATGGTGGATATTCTAGCGATCGTCATGTTAGATTTCGGGAGGAGGTAAATCATGGGGATAACTTGTATCAACTGCTCATCAATACTACGACAGAGTTCGGACTAATAATCACTCACTCACATGGTAAACCCCTTCAAGCCATATATTAAAAGTGTAGGAACGTATAACTATAACAAGACCCCCTCCAACTGCTTTATAAACTTTATAAACCTATCCCAAATCCTCAATGTAGGAACTCTTTACCTAGATTTACTCACCCAATCAACGACCATATCCAAATTGTAGAGTTAGACCTTTGACCTTATTTTTTGGCAGCATCAGTCCCGTGGTATGATTCATGGGTTTATCTCCCTACAAATCTGAAACAAAAAAAGAAGCTCCCTAAGGACCCTCCCTAGAGTAGGATTGATCCCATCCCCAGAATAGGATTATAGATTATAGGGCAAATCCCGAAATCTTAGGACATATCTGGATCCTGGCTCGGGGGGGTTTTCACAACTTCACGACCGAAGTTCAAGCAGCCCCGCCTTTACTCTCGATAGGCCAGCCGTTGTTGATCAAAACAACTACACACTCGGCACCACCACGAATGCCTTCAAGCATACCAGTGCTGTCAATGCCTTGGGCGAAAATTGCGACATCTCAAAGACCACTTGGTTGTACAGTCATTCCCATAGGATCCATGGGACTGATATATTTACCTACATTTGGTTGATTTTTATGGTAAATGGATGGTAAATATACCATACATGGATGGTATGGGATTGGATTTCTATCTAATCGGCTTTTTTGAAACATTCTCGAGAATCCACGTGTGGCATATTTACGTGCATGTGCATCTTGTCTAAGGTACCAGTACACGTGTTCGCAAATGTAACATTTATAATATGTCATGGATTCTCTGACTTTCCTTTTAAAGTACAACGCATCCCCGCAGAACCCTAGTGAAACATCACATCCCTATGTAAACAAAGCAAAGAATAGGGATACAGTATGTAAAGGGGGAATTAAAAAATTGTATATCTTGAATATCTTGTGATGCGCTACTTTCCCAGTTACTGGATGGGGAAAAAGCACCCGGATACAACCTCCACATCATCCCCACAGCCATGCAGTCTGAAGGCACCTATGATCTATGTCTATATCCCATAGGATCCATCGGACTGGCATATAAACCTACATGTAGTTGATTTTTAGGTAATCTGATGGTACAAATATACCATACATGGAATCCTATGGGTATGGTTGGGTGGTTGAATTGAAAGAAACCCGGTTTCAAACATCTTCCACCAAAGTTAGTTCATCTTTCAGGTACTTGTAAGGTTGAAAATAACAAATGCACTTGAAACCACTATACCTTGTTTCCAATGTGGATTCAAAGTGACTCAAGAAAAAATCCGATATCGTGGAGATTCCCTAACAAAATCCAGGCATTTTCTCAAATGATGATTAGGGTGTCCAATCACCACCGAGTTATACAGTTCACTCTTTTCATTTTTCCATCCCCCACAAAAATTGTCCAAATTTTGCCATCTTAAGAATCATCAACTCACCATTGTTTATCCAACTCAGAATCATCCCAAGAGCCACGAATCAAACCCGTGTTACGCTAAACCATACTGGTTGCTTAATAGGGATCCCTTTAAAAGTTTATGAAATAATCCCATTGATCCCCACAAAACGGGGGGGATTCGGACATTGTCCTATACCCTCCTGCAAAGGCAATTTTGAGTCGATGATTTTCCGAACTTCCCAAGGTGGGATATGTGATCGTTCCCTCCATGGGAACCCAAGTTCCCTTCATTTTTAGGGGTTATTTCACCCATATATTGGGGGCCTAAATGGGCCTAAAACCTTCATTTTTCCATGGGTTCTTGGGGTCCAAGGGCTGGAGGGTATACAATACCCTAAACAACCAGTCAGAAGCAAGAATCAGCTCACAACTTTGATTTCACCAACACACATGGCCCAAAAAAAAGGTCTTGCCTACAGCCCATGTTACTAACCCTATGCCCCGCCCCCCCAAAAAAACGGGCAAAATTTGTTTTAGTACAAAACCCATCAAACATCCTAAGTGGCTACAGACAGATCCCTTCAAATTTGAAAGCCAAAATGCTAGCACCATCGCCAATGTAGAACTCCTTCGCCTTGATATCTCCCTTTGGTTGAAAACGTCCAGCCACCACAGGCCAATAGGTGCGGCGAGGTGCAAAAAGATATGGGTCCTGCGTTTTTCACAAATCCCATGGAAGGAAGCTGGATGAAAACTGTTGAAAATTGAGGAAAGGCCTATAAAACCAAAGTCCTGTTACTCTAGAAGTAGTTGTATTATTATCATTAGTGGTAGTAGTAGTAGTAGTAGTAGAAGTAGAAGAAGTAGTAGTAGTAGTAGTAGTAATAGTAGTAGTAGTAGTAGTAGTAGTAGTACTAGTACTAGTAGTACTAGTAGTACTAGTAGTAGTAGTAGTAGTAGTAGTAGTAGTAGTAGTAATATAAAGTACTGTATTGTTTTCTTTTCGAATTGGAGCCCGAACTTTTAATTCTTCAGACCGAGACTGATCAAAATAATACGATGTAACTGACCCATAGGATCCATGCGTGGCATATTTACCTGCATGTACTGTAAAAATCAACTGCATGTAGATATATATATATATATGAGGGTTGTTCTAAATTCTTTCATCTGGAAAACGTCATCTTCGCCAAAAAAAAAATTCTTTCGCCGAACTTTCGCGAACTCCATGTTTTTCTTTCGCGGTACATGTTGGCGAAGATTTTTAAGAAAAACGTGGATGTGTGATATCCCCAAATTGTTCCAGGCGTCTGATCCCTCGTCACACTTCATTCTGCGGCAGCCGCACTTAAACATTTACGTTCTGCTTTAAGATGTTGGTCCTTTCTCACCTTCATCGGTCAGTTCTGACACAACAAGTCCACAGTTTAGGCCACCTAGCCTTCAAATGAAGGTCGTCTTTCGCCAAGGCTTTTGCAAAACTTTCGCCAAACTTTCGCGAATATCTACAATGCAATTTAGACATGTGTACATGAACTTTCGCCAAAACTTTAGCCAGAAAAAAAAATTCTTTCGCCATTTCAGAAAAAACTTTAGCCGAGACTGTTAATTGCATACCCAAAGGCTTACGCAAAGGAAACCCCATTCATGGACCTTTTGCTCAACTCTCATATATATATATATGCCATACATGGAGCATTTGGGTGAACAATCTGATAAGAAGTTTTGTTAATCAAACCCGCTCTAAACAGCGTCCAACATTAGTCTGGACGAAGGATGTATTCCAACTTTAAATTGGGGTAGGATTCTCTTTGATGTCCCAGGAAGTTTTGCTAAAAGGTTAGGATCAGTGGGTTATAACCTTAATATTTCCCATTTATAGGTACACTATGTTAAATTAACCATTGAACGCAAATTCCTGGAAAATCCTAGCTCTCTGGGGTTGCAATCAGTTTTGCTTGGTCTGACCATGTGCGACCCGCCGTCTTTTGGTCATTAATAGACGATGTACAAAATTCAAAAAGGCCAGCTACTTGCAGGTGAAGGGTGAAGGGATATCACAAGATTCAGTAGGTAAAGATTAAGAAATTAACTTCGGATTCGTAAAGGGAATTAGGAATCGCCAAAAAAAAACAGGTTTTCCGACAAAAAAACATGTTTCCTTTAAAACCATTGTGTTTTTTTTGGGGGGATGGACATATTTTTCTTCGCCATGGCGGCGTGCAGAAGTTTTGCGGAATTGAGGAACTATGTCTTAAACGGACTTCAGTCTGAGGAGATGACAGTTTGTAACAGAAAATTGACTTTAATTCGCAAAACATTCGTACAACATGGTACAAGGAGGCATGTTTTGAAATTTTTGAACAAATTTGCCCATCATTCAGTATCACTAATGAATTTGTTCTCAAACAGCAACCTCTTGAATCTTTTTCATATGACAGGGAAAAACATGTCCATGAACAGGAAAACAATTTCACTACCTCCTGGTCATGCCCACCCGCATAAGGCTTTCCAATTCTCCCGGAAAAACTCAGAAAATTCAGAAATGAAAAACGTCAGTTTTTCACTTCCTTTCACTTTGTTTTTAGTGGACCCGTTCTTTTCATTTCAGTGCATGCCCTAAATCCAAAAACAACAACCTGGAACGCCAATTGTCCTATTTTTGTTAGGCAACTTTACCCCTAAAACCAGCAACTATTGCCATAAAAATAGGGCACTTGGCTTTCCAGGAAGACTTGTAACTTGTAACATTTCTCTTGTTGATATTCTGAGACGTGACGAAAACAGTTTTTGACAGGAGATCTCCTCTGCAAATTCAGCAGTGAGATTGCGGCCTGAAGCCTGTTGTATAGGGTCAATGAAGAACTGTTTGAGGAAATCAGGCGAGGACACCTCAGCCAAATACGTGCCAATCGTGTATAAGTAGGTGTTTGAACCCCCAAACATCTCCTGAGAAGGTTTTTTAAAAGGTTCCAAACACCTGCTCACCAGGTATTTGGAGGATTTTGGATGTCTAGGGATAATGTGGAATGTGGGAAAAATGTTTTTGAGGAAACAGCAAGTGCATCTGTTCAAATCTGGTGGAGGTAGCTTTGGGGAAGCTACCGTAGCATACAGCTGGAAGATTCCCACAGTTGAGACACTTTCCGAGTTCCAAATCGAACCCAGGGTTTTGCTATATGTTCCCAATAAGATCAATAAGCCTGTGTTAGTGGATGTTGCTGTCCATCATTTTGTACGGCACCTGGAAAAAGCCAGCCTAGACTATCTGGTTTGGTCAAACACAAGGTTGTCAGATCGGGTGTCTTTCAACAACCATTCAATCCGTGTATGAGGTGTGTGCGTGTGTATGATGAACACTGGAAGCAACTATTAGGCTGGTAAATGATATAAAAAAATGAGATCAACTAACGGTGAATTGGTGGTTTGGATTTGCGGGTTAGATTCCTAGGATTCCCGAAAATGAAAGGGATTGGGATTCCTTAGGGGTATCCCGATTGAATCCCAAACCACCCAACTGACCAAAATCGCAGCCTGAGCAGCCGGCTTAAAAACACGTTAATAGTTTGCTCAGGGTTCCAATTCGGGGTGGCAAGGCAGGTGTTTTCCCCCAATTTTTTTTCGAGGAATGTCTGTAGAACTACATCCCTTCCCCCGAACATGGGGGGCCTCTCGAACTACAGACACTTGCAGGCTGCCTTCTATTTAACATTGAAGCACACATTTCCGCCAAGTTTTTCCCGCCAAATGGCACGGTTAACACACCGGGAAATCGATAAAATCAACACCCTGGAAGATTAACGGCTGGAACCTACAAATCACTCATTTTTCGAAAGGAAAATGATCTTCCAAACCTCCATGATGTTAATCTTCCAGGGTGAAATGAAGTTTGCCGGTCGAGGTTGGAGTTGAAGTTTTTCCCCATGGATTTCCCCGAACTAATCCTATGACCATCCGGGATGAGATGTTTCAACCTTCAAGCACCTACGGTTGAAATCGGGAGGGTCGATACATTCTGAGGGTTGATACATACTTTTTAATAGGATACAGGAGTCATCCAACTTTACTAGAGGAACATGCTTTTTTCCTGACCAAATGGTATGGGACATGGTTCAACTTCGCATGCGAGGAAAAAGTATACATACTGCCCAAATTGAAATAGGAGGCTCGTGGCAACATATCACTTAAACTATAGCGCCTATCAATCAGTCTGAATGAAAATTCGAACAAAAATCACCTGCTGACCTTTGCGTCAAAGTTTTGAAGGCTCCCCTATATCATGGGAATCTAGGGTACCCCCCCCAAAGCTACCCCCTCCAATAAATAAGGCCTTATGAATGGACTATTAACCATTGGTTTCCCATGACTATGCTAATTCTACTATATTATACTTAGAAACATTTGGGCGGTTCTATCCTTGACACTTAAAATGCCCAGTTGTGGATGCATCACGCATGAGAAACCTCTCAGATTCCTATCAGTCTCGTTATGGTGTGAACCAACCACTGCAACAACCTTAGGCCCCACGGGGGGATGTCCCGTTGGAAGTTAGGATCAATGGTTAGGATCAGTGGGTTATAACCCTAGTATATCCCATTTATAAGTAGGTGAAATAACCCATTGATCCTAACCATTGATCCTAACTTCCAACGGGACATCCAAGTTGCAAACTACCATCCCAGGCCATGTCACTCCGAGCATCGCAAGAATGGCACTGCTCAAACCAACCGCCTCTTGAAGCGGCAAAATCCCATCATCTACCACTTCCTCAGTGGACCCACGGAAGTGCGTCTTTCACGGAAAGCTGGCATTGTGATTTGATAGGGGTGAAGTATTTGTTGATGGAAGAGAAATCCCAAACAATCACCTGGCATGTATGAAACCCTGCAAATCATGGGGATATTCATCATATTAAACTGGTTTCTGAAGCATATAAAACACCTGGAACCCCAAGGCCATCCATTTATAAATGGTTGAAACTCAATTGGATGATGATTCCAAACCTTTATTACTAGAAAATGGTTGGAAATCATCATTTCCATCATTTCCATCCATTTATAAATTGGTTGGCCTTGGGGTTCCAGGAACACGTATACATTGACTGGTTCCACCGGTTTGGCCAGGAATGCGACCACTAGAAGAGCCCATACTGTTGATGGAGGGAAATCCGGTGAGCACCCAGTTGAGGTTTTGTTAAACCACATGGCAGGAAGTCCAAGTCAACCACTGAACCACATGTTTTTTATTTTTCTAGGTGTTTGTGTGCGCAGTTTGCACTTGTTGTGAATAGCGGTTAATGTTAATTTCGAAGAACAAAAATCAACCAATATTCAATCATCCCTATAGGCATCCAGTTCTCAGAAGGTGATTGGATCCCTAGGGAATTGAGAAAAAACGACATCTGAAAATCATGCAATGCCTGGGATGCTTCCCGATACATGTTGGACCTGCAGCGTTTGGGGCTGCAGGTAGGCCTTTCTCATGGTCAAACATTGGCCACATGAAAGGAGGAAATTGCTGAGAATCCCTCGTGGTTCAACTTGGGATGTGACATGACAGGCCTTAATCCCATTGGTCCACAGTTCATACCCGACACCAAAACACTCCTTCCTCGGAGCTGCGAAATATTCCCTTCCTGTAAATATGTTCTCTAGAAAGAAACCCGCGAGAAAAGGTGCAGGTGTTCAGTGTGTTCAGTGCAGCTAAAAATACCGGTTGAAATCGAAAACATAATATCATACAGTAACTAAAACTACAAATTCGGATATCATGGAGAACTGCATATTTTCCACTTCTTGCACTCGCTGAATCTGCTGCTTAGCATCAGCTTTCACGAGGCCGCGATCATTCCGCTGGTGATAGGATGGATCACGCCAACTTCCCCGACGGCCACGGCGGGGAAAGACGCTGGACTCGGGAGGATTGGTAGCCAGAAACGCAAAAGTTTCCATAATGCCACCTCCCACAACCACATCGTCCAAAGGTGGCAGAGAAGAATTCCATGGCTCCTTGGGCCGGTTGGCTGTTGCAATTTTTTGAAAAATATTCTGGAGCATATAAAATTCCGAAAAGGCCCCTTTGATTCATGGGACGATTGTAGATTTACCCAACATGTTACGTATACGTAGTTGATTGTTATGGCCATCAATGAGGATCGCTACATATACCGGACCCGTTGCCATGGGAATCCGTCATAACATGAACACCACAGAAATTTGGGAGTTAATGAACCTTGACATCTGCCTGGGTTGACCACGTCCATGGCTGGACGTCCCGGGACATCAAGTGCTAGAGTTCCTCATGTTCCTACACTATATGAACCAAACTTCTAGTAAAGTTAGTTTGGGGCCAACATATGCCAGAATTCACATAGGATTTTGAAAACATGTCTTGAAATGCCAATCGTCAGCATGTCTCGTTTTGTAAAGTCTTTTTGTTTTTAAGGGTCCATATTTTATCATCCAAATATCTTAATATGGTTAACAAGGATTCCTGGAATGTGTGTATCAAGGATTTGGATTGCTAGGTTAACTATAACGGTTTCCAAAACATTTACCTGGTAGCCTCTGCTGTTGAACCAAAACATTGGCCCGTTA
The DNA here is from genome assembly GCA_000507305.1 of Breviolum minutum Mf 1.05b.01. Classification (NCBI taxonomy): domain Eukaryota; class Dinophyceae; order Suessiales; family Symbiodiniaceae; genus Breviolum; species Breviolum minutum. The sequence goes on along the minus strand of DF239100.1, from coordinate 199,322 downwards.
TTCCCGGTCACTTGTGACGCTTCAGGTGGAACCACATATTATGCTCAAGACATTTAGTGGAACGAACCCCTTCCCAGTACCCATTGCATCCATGTATTGTATATTTACTTACATTTACCGTATACCTTGAAAACCAACCAAATGTAACAAAGGTAGGTAAATATACCATACATGGATCCTATGGGGTACAAAAAACACTTCTAGCGCCTTCATAGATCTACTGGGAAAGTTGAGAAATAACTTGCCCACATTTTGCCCTGTATGACTGTATGAGGGGTCAAGTTTGCCAAGCTGCCTGTTATCAATGACTCAAGACTCAAAACCAATACTCCAAAACACAGAGGTCATTATATTACCGACCCAAACGATGCACTGTTATAAGGGAAATCCTCCCAATTTACTAACCATACATTTGCATGGTAGCGTTTAATGAGCCCTGAAAAAACATGGTGGTTTCAAAACAAAAACGTCATCGACCCTCAGCCTCCAGAAGCTCCTATGACATGAGCGATCGGTAGGTTTTTGGATGGGTTTTTGTTCGACTCCGGGCGTTTGACAAATAACAACGCAGGTAAGCAGTGTGATCATTACATCCAGTTCAAAGAGGGTCGTTTTACGCAAAATCTTTGAGGTGTGATTTTTCCCAAACGCTCGATTTCTTATATCTACCTATCTTTTGCCATTAAGATTAACTAAGTGTAAGGTAAATATACCATACATTGCTAGTTGGTGGTTTCAACCCCTTTGAAAAATATGCTCGTCAAAATGGGTTCATCTTCCCCAATGTTCGGGGTAAAAACAACAAATATTTGAAACCACCACCAAGTGTAAGGCAAATTATACCATACATTGAGTTACATTGAGTGTCTGGGATTCGTTTAAATATCCCCTTTTGGTGGTCTTCTGAATTGCAGCATCTTTTGGAACCACAAAAGTCCTCCATGTCTCCAAACTGGAGCATCATGGGTTGCATGTTCCCAAAAAAACAGGTTTCCCCGACAAAAACTCCACAAAAAAAAACACACGGTTTGACAGTTTCGTTGAATTTTTTTTTGTGCAAAAAACAGGTAAGGTTGGATGTCAAGAATGGATAGGCAGGGATGTACCCCGATCCCAAGGTACCGAATATGGGAAACCCCTATATATAAATCCCTATTTAAGAGGGGTATTTCCGGGTTAATAATTATTAAGAATCCCAATCGCAAGAAAAATAAAAAAAACATGGGTGCACGTACGTTAGTACGGTACACCGTCCCACATGTCCCTTGAGTCATGACTACACCCTGGAAGATTAACATGGAACCTACAAATCACTCATTTTTAGAAAGGAAACTAATCTTCCAAACCTCCAGGGAATAATGTTCCATGTTAATCTTCAGGAGTGTAAAACTGCCAGGATGGCCGAATAAGTCAATTTCCTTGATACCTCTGATAGTTGGGGAGGTCCGATGTGAAAAATCCACTGGGAGGTCCGGCAAAAAACACCTATCCCGGTCACCGTTTTTTTTCAACCAAAATGGCGATCGTCTGGAGCTTGTTGTCATCACTCAAGAAGTAACAAAATCACATAGAGAGTGTAAACTTGATATGATTTTGATATGATTTGTACGTATTTGTAAAGTAAATGACTTAAGATCCTCAAGAGGTTAAAGGTTGGCCATCGGCTAAGTATGGCTAAGTTATAGTGTGTCCTTCTCGTCATCCCAAAAACACGGGGTCATATATTCATTGCACACTTTCCGCAACGATCTTCCACAACCATCGTGGTATCAAAGGCTCATAGTCCACCGTGCGACAATCAGCGTAGTAGGGAGTACCGGAGAAATCGCCGCTGAGGCGTATGGAGACAATACCTCCAACATCTGTGGTTTTCTGCAGTTTTTCAGCTGTGTTTAATGACAGACCAGGTCTGTTTTGTTCCTGAATGTCCAGTGGCTTTAAGGGAAAGTGCTTCGCAAGTAAAGATACAATTAAAACTAAGGACTGGTTGGTACAAGCCAACTACTAAAATATAGTAACCAATGTACATACCTCGCAGGGAAGGTTCACATATCTTTTCTTCAAACTGTTTTTTGATTTTCCGGCTTTGCCAAATTTGTCAAGGAAATTTCCATTTTGAGCAGCGACAGAAGCGAGATGACTTTGGGTTTGCTTGCCCTTCGTTTTGGTGTAATCGTTGGGCTGGAACATAATTCCCTGGAGGTTTGGAACATCATTTTCCTTTCGAAAAATGAGTGATTTGTAGGTTCCAGCCGTTAGTCTTCCAGGGTGTAACCTTCCAAACCCTGAAAGTCAAACGTAAGTTACTGTTTTTGTTCGTGAAATGTTTTGATTTTCGTTCTGTTTTCGCTGAAAACTCCTTCAAGTCCAGGTTTCATCATCTAAACTATTGATGATTTACCAACCTAAGTTAACTTCCCTAACAATCCAGACCCCTCCCGATCGAATAGGAATGAGGCTTCCAATCCCATCCAAAAAGAATAGGAATGGATCGGTGTAATCCCGAAATCTCAGGACATACCTGGATGCTTAGGGCTTTGTTTTCTGGTTGGTGGTTTCAACCCATCTGAAAAATATTAGTCAAATATCATCATCTCCCCAGGTAGGGATGAAAATAAAAAATATTTGAAACCACCACCAAGTTTTTATTGGAAGGTTCCCTTACTCAACCACATTTAACACAATGGGGGGGCGACTGGGTCGTGTTTTGGATGGCCGAAAAAAATTCAACAAATTGGCTCATCTCCGACTCATATCCCCAAGGATCGAGGGACAACCCCCCCAAAAAAACGTGGTGTATTGACTCCCTTTTTCAAGGCAACACCATGAGCCCCCAAAACCATGAAAAATAAAGGTTTTGGGTTACTTAAAATCCAGGTGATTTATCATAGAAACTTCTAAAAATGTAGGTTTTGCGGGGACCATGGCAGAAACCACAAACACTGTGGATTCCCTCTCTTTTGGTTTCAGCTACTCATGGCAGGTCAAATCCAAAAAAACAAAACGGGTGGGTGCTTGGCACGTTATTTTCCAACAAAACTGACAACCTCAATACGTATGGAGCTGCATTTTTGTTCAGCAATCAACGCATTTGTTTGCTATCATCATATCTCAAAAAACACATAGCATCCATGAGACTGGTACCTCAATATTTGCCTACTAATTTTACCATAAATAATCCAACCATTCATTTTTAGGTAAATCGGCAAATATATATAAGTGTTTATGGTAAATTAGTGGGTAAATATCAATAATACATTTTCCTATGTATATATGCCATGTTTTTTTTCAGACACATCTCCCGAAAACTCCCAAGGGGTCACTATCATTCGAAGGATTGTAGCCCACCGGAGCCAATAACGTGGAGGTCAAGAGGAGGCTCTTCAAATTGCCGTTCGCGACCAAGGCATTGTCCAACTTGAGGTGAGGATTGGTCTTATTGATCCACGCCAGACGTTCTTCACCTCGGGTTTTTTTTGGTTAACCTAACTTCCAAGTCAGTCACATCCCATGGGACGATTGCGTATTTACCTACATTGATCCTACTATTTTACGATAAAAATCAACCATTCATGTAGGTAAATATACCATTGTACCATGGATCCGTCATGGGACTTCCAAAAATCGTCATTAAAGTAAAGGGGTCCAGGGTCCGAAAAGATCGAGAGTCGTTGAAACTTTCGGCCCCTGAAAAGTCTATATCTTGATACTTAGAGGTTCAGGATACTTAGTAACTGGTTATATGTAGGTTTATAACCCTAGTTAGGGGACATATAACCCACTTATAGAGGTTATAACCCTGGTTACTATCCACGTATCCTAAGTATCCTGAACCTCTAAGTAATTCTTTAAAATAAGTCGACATATCCCAACTCGGGACGTGTCCTGGAAGTTGGGAAAGTACCCAAAAAACAAAAAAAAATGCTTCAGTCTTAAGTCATATGGGGGTTTCCTAAAATGGTGGTACCAAACAGCCAGGTTTTCCATACTAAAAATGATCAAACATTGGGGTGGAGATTGGGGGTACCACTATTTTCGGAAACATCCATATTACATCATTTTAACCCTGACTTGAAATAAATTCGGAAATGTTTCAAGCCCTCGGCTTCTTTGAGTTGTAGACGTGACAGGCAATGCGGCAACCCCCCGCTTCTGTCATGGGATTTGAAGGTGGCAAATTCACAAAAAATAATCACCAAAGCTGCTGAAATGGGATGAGCTTTTGTACTAAGGAAACCCTTAGTGAACTTAAACATAACCAATTGGAAAAATCATGGTTTGACATAGGTCACACATCATTCATACGGTGGGATTTTCCTAATTTGCTGTTTGTTAGTTAACCTTTCCCAAACTTTAGGGTTTCTGCTGCTGCGTCGTTTATCTTGCTGGGGTAACCGGGTAGCCTATGCGCGGACTTGTCATCTATGTTGCTTATGCATCAACCCTGCAACTAACAAGTGCTGCTTAGTAGTCAAAATTGATCAAATAGGCAAAACAGCAAATTTTGAGTGTGAGAAGTACTCTTCCTTAATAGTGCCATTTCGGGTATCTATATTAACTTTCAGGGGGGTAAGTAAATATCTGAAAGCACAATGACGGCTGGGAGAATCGCACACCTTTCGAGAGTCAAAAATTAATTTCTTTCAAAGCAACTTGTTGTCCATATCTGATTCTCGTTGTTGTTGAAGCAGGTTTGGGTGACAGGAACGAAGCCATTGATACCAAACTCACAAAAGAAGGTCGCGGCAATGGCAAAATCAAAAACGCGGTTTGCTGGAGAGCCAAGTGCGGCAAAGGTTACAACCTCATTTCAAAGGATTTTGGAGGTTCGAACGTAAAGGGTGGGATTAGTAGTAGATGATCACCCAATTGGCAGGTTTTTGCCGCTTATATACCGGGGAGTAAAAAATCCCTATCACCAGAACCAGAATAATCCATTGATCATTGGTAGTTTCAACCTCTTTGAAAAATATGACTCAAGGATTGGTTAATCTTCTCCAAGTTTGATGAGTGAAAATCAAAAATATACCACGTGGAAGGTAGATGGCGAGCCACTCCCATTAGTCTTGGTTTATCATGGCCCCTTACTTTTCGTCGCCAAACTTGGGAATTGATAGAGTTGCGTCATCTACTTTCACCATAGAGTGCACTTGAAACCACCATCCAGTAACTTGAATTTGCTTAACATGCTTAGAAAAAGTAAAACAATACTATCCCAAATTAAGTGGTTTAATGAGGATTTACCATGGTAAAATCCGTCAAAAATCACCTTAAACACAGTAAACAAATCACTAGTTGGTGGTTTCAACCCATTTGAAACATATGATCGTCAAATTGGATCATTTCCCCAATTTTCGGGACGAAAATTCAAAAAAATATTTGAGTTGCCACCACCCAGATGCTCAATGTATGGTTGTATTTACCTACCTGAAAAACCCCCTAAACTACCTTTAAATGTAAGGTAAATGGTCGACCATACTAACTGAGTGTCTGGGCACCGGGTCTTTCAACAAATCCAAGAGTAACCGATACAGAGATGGGAAGGACCGTTTTGCTCAGAATCTTCCCGTTTGGAACTTGAAGATTCACCAAGGTCAGCTGGTCCAAACTGCCAAAAGTGGCAGATCCAAGTAGTTCCTGTTTCTGAACAAAGGGAATTGTTGGGAACCATAACCATCCAGGTACCCTCCGGTAAACAAACATAGCAATGGAAAATCCCCATCTTGAATAGGAAATACATCTTCAAATGCTCCATTTTCCCATTGCTATGTTAGTTTACCCAGGTATATAGCTGGGCAATTTGTTATAAATCCTTTAACCTGATTTAAGGCCATTTTTTGGAGGATTCCCTTACTAAACCACCATTTGGGGTGACCTGGTTACAAATTGCCCAGATATTGCCTACATTTACTGTGAACACCCACCAAATGTAGGTACCCTAGTGCTCCTTTTCACCCTTCTGAGAGTGTATTTTGGGGTTTTAAGGGTCTTTTTATACCTCCTGAAAAGGTATTTGGAGCACTAGGGATAAATATAAATATACCAGTCCCACGGATGGTATGGGTGAGGGCAACCATGAAATCATTTTTTCCTCACCCTGGAAAAATGAATGCTTGCATGGCTGGTTCACCAAAAAAATCACCTTTTCAGGGCTATGTTAAACTTTGGGAGGGTATCATCCCTGAAAAAGAAAAACGTCGGTTTCGGCGTGTTTAAAAATCATACACCACATCGCTTCCGGACATGGAATCGCCTTGGCGACTTGGCAACTTGATATCTTGCCAATCCACATTCCCATGACGGATCCCATGGTACAATGGTATATTTACCCACATGAATGGTTGATTTTGATGGTAAATGTATAGGTTAATAGACCAGTCCCATGGATATATATCCTGGGATTTTTCAGAATTACCGGGGGGAACTGGATTCGTCAACTGTCGAACTTTTCCGGAGTTTGGCAGTAAGTCCTATCATCAAACCTTGAGTTTTCGCGGTGCGGACCGCGTTGACTCGAAATGGTGGACTTCCTTGTGTTGGGACCCTAAGGATCATTGGACCCTCAAAACTGGCGTCATTTTGAGGACCAAAACACCCCTTCTATACAGGGTCAGTCACCCTTCCATTGGAGGGTCCAAGATCCTTAGGGGACTAAATAAATTGCAATGTTGTGTTTAAACCATGACATTGAAGTATCCTGAATCCTGGAAGTTGTTGCCACCCTTTTGGGAAAAAAATGCAAAAACTCATTTCGGAGAATTCTGAACCCAAATAAAAAACCGCTCAAAAAGTGCAAACAACCTGTTTTTTTTGGGGGTGGAAGTCCAAGGGTGGTTCCTTAACGACACCGACTTCAACACGGGATTCTGACGACCTTTGAAGGCTCACTTTGACTGAAAATAATGGACTTTCAAACTTGGTTTTGCCCAGCCGTTTTCGACAAAAATACCAATGTGAGATGAAGAGCTCCCTACCAACCGTTCGGGTGAAAGGTAGTTTATGTACCAAAACCTCCTCTTCTAACCTCAACTACCCTGTGATTTTGGAGGATTGGAAAGGGTTCTAAAACGCTAGACATTTAGGATCGGAGAATACGGCCATCATCCCGTTTGCGACCCAAATGGCGTTCTCCAACATCGAAGGGTGGGTATGCTCAAGTTAAATTGTTTGGAAAAGAATTCCCTCCAATTTGGCTGGGGAGTAAAACGAATACAACCCATTTGGATCCATTTGGCCAGTATTCAGACCGCCAAGTTCTTCAGCCCATAGTGCATACAACCATCCCGGACCAGATTGGCTTGAATATAACTTTTCATACAACGACCTCCCAACTCTGGGTTAATCACCGTATAACTTAGCCTTCGAAGTTGACTTGTTTTTTTTTGTAAGAAATCCATCCCAAATGCCATCCCGTCCCCAAGAAATAGCCGGACGTAAAGGACAAACCGGTTGGCTTGCAAGAATCCCTTGGATAGGCTTGTGATTGCTTAGGGAGGGGGATGGCATTTGGCATTCATTCCCATGTTGGCCTCCTTGGTGAACCCCTTGCCATAGGCAAAAATGCTCATTGACCATGAACTGCCAGACAATGAAATCACTTCGTCCACCTTCGCTGCTTTTTGGTAGAAGACACAACCACAACCACAACCACAACAACAACAGCAACAGCAACAACAACAGCAACAACAGGCTTCGTGACGATCAACCCAAAAGTAATGGGTTCCCGAACTCAGCGTTGTATGTGGACTGTTCGTGTACAGTATTAAAACTGGGCTTAAGCAGGGTATACTGGGGTTCTATCTCATTTGCAATAAGGGGGCCTCTTCCTGTAGGAATTACTCCTTACTTTATGAGTCATGGTCAGTTTGTTTTCAGCACCGCAGTTCTCCACTCCTGAAATACATCCCTCCAGAATTTCTTGGGAGTATTCCTCTTAATTCGGGTAACATTCAAACATTAGACATCTAAACACCTCCTGAGAAAGTATTTGGACCACCTTCTGAAACCTATTTGGATGTCTAAGGAAAGAACAGAAATAAGAAACTGCGCGGAGATTTTTGGGACGATGTTTAGTCAAATCACCCATTCTCTCAGGAACTTGGAGGGATCGGGATATTAACTCAGGATGGGCAAGCGTGTAGTACGAAAGGCAAACCATTGACCTTGTAAGCGGCTTATTGCAACACTGCCTAGCTGTTGTTTCACAGCCTGTTTTTTTTCAACTGAGCTTCCATAAAATCCTGGTTGGTTAATGTTCCGGGATCTTTATAAATTGGCTTATCTTAATCCACAACTGGTATTTTACCTATATAGTTTTAAATGTTGACTTTTCATGGGATCAATGAAATCAATGTATATAAGCATACAATATACAATCATCCCATGGATCCTTTGGGGTACAAGTATTTCCACACTAAAATCTAAAAATCAACCAGGCTTCCCTCTACAACTTGACAAGTTCAACTCCAAACTATTTTTGAATCAGCAGAAAGCCATCACGACTTTTCGTAAACAAAAACAACTATCCACTCAGATGCAACCCAACTAAGAATGCCGGGAATATATTTTACAGCCATTTTCCCCTTGTTAATGTCCATTGACCTAATATGTAGGAAAATGATCCATATTTTCGGTCCGAATCTAGGCCATAGGTGTGTGTTATCAAGTGTGTGTCGGCCCACGTGACCTTGGTCTTTTCTTAAACTTAAACCCATCATGGTTTGCATCCTGCCAGTAGTCAAGAATTCCTAGTTGGTGGTTTCAACCCATTTGAAAAATATTAGTCAAAATGGGAATCTTCCCCAAGTAGGGGTGAAAATAAAAATATTTGAAACCACCACCTAGATTCACATCATAGCTGGGATGACAAGAACACATTCTTTTATGTTGTTTTTGATCTTCAAACCTGGGAACCGGCTAAAGATTGTACTAACTAATGTGGAGTAGCGATTAATAAAGGGGAAGTATATAATTAGAGTGGGCTCACTCCCTGAAGTGAATAAAGGGGGAAGTAAATAAAGTGGTCCAACTGTTTTGGGGCCATTTTTTTGTCTATGTCTTTATCCCTTTTGAAAGCTCAAATTTTGATCAGTCTTTTAATCCAAAAGCTGTATGATCTTGATGATCTCTATAACTTGACATTCTGAATCACCAAAGCAAAGCAGCAAGCAGCCAGCCAGCAATACATTTGCCAAAACAAAATCCAGTACATAATCCCCAATACATTTACCAATAAAGAATATATCGCACATAAAGATTTCTCTTCATAATCAGTTGCAAGAGTTTATTCACTTACCTCAATTGTTTTGGGAGGGGGTTGTTAATCACTGCCATTAACACAGGATCCCTGGGACGATTGTATATTTACCTACGTTTTTGTTGACTTTTATGGAAAATGTAGGTCTAAACATACCATACATGGATCCTATGGGTAACACACTGTTTGAAAACCGATGGGGATGTAAAGTGACAAAATTGGAAAACTATACTTCCCGCGTCATAGGGAGCTCTTGATGAGCCATTTTGCTGCGCAAAATTTAGGGCCGCCCCAAACGTTTAGCTTTTACCGGGCTACATTCAACACCCAGATGGGTCGATTAGCGATGGCGTTAGGTGAAGTAAAAACCAGCTCTTCCTTGTCAAATTGGATCCTCCCCAAGGGGTAGTTAGTAACAGGAACCGAAAAAAAGTGTCCAGTTTCCACCACCGGTCAAGCTATGAAGGAGTTGTCAACTTGAAATACTTCGTAAATGCTGTTTCAAAAAAGGCGAAGACAAACAAGACATGGTGTTCTTAGGCACTGCCAAAATTCTAGCTGTTATTTCACAGCCTGTTTTTTTCAACTGAGCTTCCATAAAATCCTGGTTGGTTAATGTTCCGGGATCTTTATAAATTGGCTTATCTTAATCCACATGTAACTGCCATGGGTAGTATTTCATTCCCTATCCCTAGGCTTCCAAACACCAAACGTGAGGTGTGACTGGACCCCAAAAACATGGCGATCAAACACCATTCACCTGCACTGAATATTCGCCTGGAAGACGACGGGGTAAGTATAACCCAACCAACCTTTCGAGCCTTCCGACCACTGCGACCAACATAAAACACCATCCTGGAAAGCCGTTGGTGCCCCTATTTTCTAAGGCAGCCTAGTTGCTGGGTTTTAGGGGGCCCATTTCAAGTTGCCTAAGAAAAATAGGACACATCCAAAAGGCGTTCCACCTGGTGATTCAAAGTGACCTTTTCATCCCCTAGTTGGAGGTCACTTAACCCTTTAAAAGGGTCACTTAACCATCCCAAAAAAGGTCACTTTGAATCACCTGGCAGGTGGTGTTTTTTTTCACCAACCCCAACCGAACCGAACCTCATCCAACAAACCCATGGAGAGTAAGGCTCTCACTTGTCCAGTGGTTCCCGCCATGGCACGCGTGCCGCCTCCACCCATGGTGACCCTGCAGCCAGGAAGCACTCATTTTTCATGTTTCCCTGGGGATTCCAACCCACCATTAAAACAATGGGTGGATTTATATAACCACCATTGCTGAACCCTAAGGGTCTAAAAATCATCGAAATTGGGGGAAAACCATTATTTTAATGGTGGTGGAAGCTCAGGTGCTTTCAACTGGGGTTGAAATAAACTCCATTGATAACGATGGGCTCGAACCCCCCGTGTTTGGTTCCGTGTTTCGGAGACACAGCTCCAAACATATTCAATGTTCCAACACAGGTCCAAGGGGATCATGATGTACTATACACTCAATATGGGATCGGGATCCGTGTATGGTGTATTTTCCCTATGGATCCAAGTACCTCCTAAGAAGATACTTTAACCCCCTAGCTAAGTGCATTCCAAGCAGCTACTTGGATCCGTAGGGTTTGACGTAGACTACTTAGATTTGCTTGTTCGATGCTTGGAAAATGTTCTAAACATATTATCCCAAATGATGGTTTAATGGTGATTTACCATGGTAGAAAGTAAAGAATCACCTCAAACAAATTCAAGACTAGCATAAAAATCAACAAATGTAGGTAAATACATGTAAATACACCAGTCCATGGAGTGTCTGGGATACTAAAACAATAAGCAAAATCCTATTTGACGCCTCCCCACCAACATTGCCTAAGTATATCATTTCATGTTTTTGTTGTTGCCGACCAAACAAATTTCCAGACAACCGTTTAAAATTCTAGGAATCTTTGTTCACACCATTTTTGCACCAAGCAACGCATTCTTCTTGGCACGGCGTTTGAAAAAGCTGGGACGGATGAAATTCACTGGAATGACTCGAAACGTCAACCTCTTCGGATGATCCGGACCGTCGGTACTCAACGATGCATCCTGGCGAACGTGAATGGTTCGCCGACAGATTGTGATCGAACGGTCAAAAAATTGACCCCAGACCCAGAAGGGATCATGGCAATGCGGGTACTATCTATGTCTTTTTTACGATCACCACAGGTCATAATTCATCTATAACTTATTGACTTATTGCAGTACGTTCTTTTTCAACGTCTTGATCTTCCTGAAAGACCATCAACAAACAGCTGATTTTGGGACCTTGGGACGACAAAAAATTAAGCCTTGTTTTGTCACGGCAGAGTATGGTAGGAACGCCAATTCTTTCACCATACAGAAACATAGTCATCAACCCAATAGTGGGAGTTAATATTCCTGGAAGTCAAACAACATTAACCCTCCCTGAAACTAACATAGCCCCTGAAACTATGACATCCCAAGAAGGAAATTTCATCTTCCAACCATCCATTTTCAGTTGTCCAAACTGCTAGTTGTAGGGTAATCGTCCCTGGTTTTCTGGTTGGTGTTTTCAACCCCTTTGAAAAATATTAGTCAAATTGGATCATTTCCCCAGGTAGGGGTGAAAATAAAAAATGTTTGAAACCACCACCTAGTTTTGGATGCTGGTAAACGCCCCACTCCATATTTTTTCAAGTTTCCTACGTTAACATCTTATCCATGGCAGTTTTTTCCTTGGACTTCCCAGCTGTCCATACCTGGATTTTTCAGTTTGGGTGCTGAATTTTGCGATGGAACTGGGAACCAAAAAAAAACACCATCCTAACTGCACCAAACAGCACCCGAACTGGAAGATGCTGGTAGATTTCCCTTGAAATGCTCCCTCTCCCAACATGAAACCACCCGGATTCGAACGAAATGCCACTGTTTTCGTAGCTGGAAATTTAAAGTTTTCCGCCCCGTTTGTTTCCTACGAAATTTCTGCACCTTGCCTCCTTCGTTTGGTTGCTTCGCACTTGCAAGAACTCAGTGAGATCCGGATCTGTCTCAGGAGCATCGCACTCAGCACAGGGTGAATCACTTCTGGCCGAGAGTATCACCCAGGCAAACCAAAGCGCACCGGACAGATTCATTCGGGCGCTTTTTGGAACGTCTTATGAAAAGATCTGTTCAGTTTGGTCGTTGATTCCTGGTGTTTGGGGTAATTTTTGAGCCAACAAAAAAGGAAGTTAACAGCAGAGTCACAAGATTCCATGCAGAGTTGCAACATGCTCAGACTCAGCTGAGACAATGCTGAAAAATGTTGATGTGAGATCATAGTAATGATATTATCTGATCATTTTGTCCAAAAACACCTTGTGAGATATGACCGCCCTAAAGAGGTATGTCCCGGAACTCATGAAATAGAACCAAATAGACAAAACCCATTTGGATTCTCAGGGTTTATTTTGCTAGTAAATCTTGTAATCCCAGAATCCCCATTGGAGTTTCGATGTTAGCCAGCTGAGTGTTTTGGCAACAATTTGCGCAACATTCAAAGACTCCTTGAAACATGGGAACATATATGTCTCTTTGCCTTTTGCATCGGAACCCAATCTCCTCCGTTTCGCCCTCCTCGCCCGCTACCACATACCTCATTCCCATGAAAAAACATGCTTCGAATAGATGCTGCAAGGTTGCCAAAACGGTTCCCTGTATGGTATATTTACCTACATGAATTTCTGAAATGTATGGTCCATAGCATCCATGTATGGCATGGTATATGTACCTCCATTTACCGTAAAAAATCAAGTTAATGTAAGTAAATGTAGCTAGATATACCAGTCCCATGGATCCTATGAATATCAGATCTGTCAATTAGTAAATCTTTTCCAGTCTACCATGGACCATATATGGCTTGCCATTCAACTGTTAAGGATCGCACTTGAAGTAGTACAATTGACCTTGGACGTCGGAATACTCGACCTGCAGGTCTTGCAGGTCTTGCCAACAGAAAACACGACATTCTCTCCCAAGGCCATCTATAAGAATTACAACTCCATTTATCACTAGTAGGGGCCCACCTTGTATAATATACCCGCCGGAAAACTAACATGCAGACATGACAACAGAACCATGAATGAAGATGTATCTTCTATCATGTAAAAAAAAGGAGTGTTTCATTGTCATCTTACTTTTCGAGGCTGTAAGTCTGGCTGAGTCCTGAGACGTTTTGGTGCTGGTGATACCCGGCTTGAGGAAACAGGAAAGCCGGAAAATCATCAACTCAAAAGTGGCGCCCTTTCGGAGCGGATACGTTAACATATCCAGGAGGGTAGGTACCAAAAAACAGATTCAAATGAGCAATGTAGGTCCAAGTCGTCTGATCATCCCAAATGGATTCTTCATGTCTAAAAAACCTTCAGAAAATACCTTCAGCTAAGAAACAACAAAAAAAACACAGCCCAGGAAGTCATGGTTAAATACGATAAAAAAAGATCCCGGCCGGATCTTTTTTGTGCCTATGAAACCTTTAATTGACGAATCCAACGGTAAAACTTAAGAAATGATGTCCCGACTAGTGAACAAGTGCACCCGGGAAGCAATGGTGAATTAAAACAACCCTGTTTCACGTAACGATTCCCTACTTGTAGACATCCAGTCATCCCTCCTGAGGTTGTTCGGTATTTGATCGGTATGTTTTTGGTGTCCAAATACCTTCTTTCTGGATGTCCGGCCGGGATTTGAGAAACATGAAAAACCCACTGGCTGACATTCCATTATACAGATTGCTTCATAGGGATCCTTAAAAGTGGCATATGATTATACACCATGGCACACTCTTTGGTCCCCTGCTAAAAGTTAAATCCTTAGTAGGTTACATATAAAATCCCACTAAACTCAAAGGAGCGTTCAGGGAATGTCCGGCTAATCTAAGATATGTCCAGACACTGTGGTGAAAGTATAATCATGCAACTCCCAAGTTCGGTGGCTGGCGACTTTCCAAGTGGGTATATATTGCAGTACAAGGTGGGCCCCGGATGCAGTTATAAATGGAGTTAGTTCACCCCGAAATAAATGGCCGAAAATAAAAGGCTAAACTGTTCTTATTTCACCCTAGCTATAGGAGTTAGTTCAACCCAGTTATAACTGGATCCGGGGGCCCACCTTGTGGTTTCATGTCATCCCCCCTTTTTTTACAGCAAAGAACCCTGAACATTTTCTCACTCAAATGGCAAATCTATGGGTCCAGGGCCAGGGCACCCCGGCGCCCCAAAAAGACCCACCTAAACTTACTCCATGGTGAACTATGATGGAACGAGTCATACGAGTCGTGATTGAAAAAAACCCACACTTTTCAAAAAGATGGGCAACTCAAATTGGACCAGATTTTTTCCGCAATTTCTGGAGGTGAAGAAATTGAAGTGTTTGACTGTCACAGCCTAGTTTTATCAATTGTTTATCGTATTTAGCCCTCCTTCCGGAAGAAAACCCACCTTTTTGGATATGTTTTTAAACATCTAATTTGATCACCCAGGTGTTTTTTTACATCTATTTGGATCACCCATGGTGTTTTTGGGGTTAAATTTGGAGCAGCTTCACCAGCTTTGCACCCCGAGAAAAACTTCACCTCAGCTGCACCTCCAAGTCACTCACGGCTGTTTGCAACACCGGGCTCCAATTGACCATGCGCTGACCACGAAAAATGGCACCCTTCCTGCGAAGCCGCCAACACCGGGGTTGTTTTTCTTGATGAATGGAAAACACCGGGGCCATAGGGTTTATTAAAGAAGACATCCAATCTTAAGGCCGTTTTGTGAGGTGGAAAATGAGGCGTGTCAACCCACATGAAAAAATGACCCTCCCTGAAACTAACATAGCTGGATGGAAAATCCACCATGAATAAGTCGATGTATTCCCTATTGGCAAATGGTGGATTTCCATTGCCATGTCAGTTTACTGGAGGGTAATTGCACAGAAAAGAAGCACACCCCAAAAGAACCTTAACACGCACACGTTTTTTTGAGAATGTTGACACTTATGTCAACTTCCAGTGTCAGCTTGCAGGTCAAAAATGACAAGTAATATGATATACGATGCTGTCTATTTAAGTTTTGGTGCCAAACATCTTCCCAAATTGCTCCCACCGAAGGACATGTACGGTAGATTTGGGCAGATGATACGGATCAACAAAAAAGTTGAAAAGTGGCCACATTGTGACAAGACCATGGTGCCTATTGGCCTTATCGCATCCAAAGAGTGCAAAACAACCATCACGTTCAAAAATATACATATTTTCTCTACTACAGTGGACAGTTTAGGTATGTTTGGGGGGGAGCCCCCTTATAGTCCAAATGCCAAACATAGAAAGTATTTTCCTGGATGTTTAGAGGAATTCTGAGATCGATTTCATCCCTTCGGTGGAAGAATAGTGGTTTTTCACATCATAGGGATTCTTGGATGAGGAGCGATTTCGTTGCCAGTTTTTTTGATGGATACCAGTAGTAAGTTTGTCATCCCTTAGATTTATCAACTCATACCATTTTGTTTGTGGATAATTTTATCTGGCCAAATAATCATATTTCACCAACCTAGATTTCCCTGAAATAAGATAATTGTCCTTACTAAACCACCATTTGGGGTGAGGTCGTTATAATTTGACCAGATTTTATGACAAAAAAAAACAACTAAAAAACCCAACGTTCAAACTACCTTTCAGCAAATCCATCAGCTAAATCCTTTGGATCATCTGCCACGGCCCGTGCCGATGCTGGGGGCAACTAATGATGTATGAAGAGTGAGAAAAAAACATGGCGACTCTTTTGCGCATGTTTTTGGCTCATCATTAGTAAGCACCACTAGTTGGTGGTTGAACCAACCCCTTTGAACAAAAATATGACCCTTCCGAAGTTTAACAGTTCGCCCCTGAAAAGGTACCGAAACCCCAATAGGAAAGGGATCGTCTTCCTTCCTTAACCATCATTTTTCAGGGGCTACCAGTATGTTAAACTTCCAGGGGTAGTTTTTACATGCCAAATGTTGTGAAATCTAAGGGATGAGTTGATAAATCTAAGGGATGACAAACTTACTACTGGTCAACCCTGGGTTCATCTTTTGCCCAAGTTTTTTTCATGGGTGAAAAAATTCCCGAAAAAAAATCCTTTGAGTTGGCCATTGCCACCTTTGGAGTGACCCCAGCCCTTCTTGGAGTGACCTGTTACCGTTGGAGGCATGTGGACCTGAAACCCCACCCCCGCAGAAAACCCCCGAGTTTTTCTAAGGTTTCCCGGCTCATGCAAGCGACAAAAGGCTTCAACCACCTGGGATGGATTCCCGACAAAAGATTTAAAAAAAAAAACTTCGGAGAAGTTGGAAAACACATAGAGGGCCGGAAAATCAACCACCATTTTTTTGGGATAAGTAATCCCTTATTATTTGGGAATATGTGTTCTTTGGGATAAGTAATCCCTTATTATTTGGGAAATCAAGTATCAAACACTTCAGAATAATCCCTTATTATTTGGGATAAGTAATTATCAGCAACATCTAGGTGTTGGGGGGGTGGGGGGGGATGTAACTAATCGTAATCATCATATGTCTCCTGGAATTCAACCACCATTATCAGAATGGTCCCTTATTATTTGGGGATGTTCAAAATAAGTATCCGCAAAATGAATCCAAATGACGGATGTTGAAGTTTCAGAGCTAATCCTGAAAATACCTCCTTGGAAAAGGAGAAACATCTACAAAGCACCAATTTTTTTGGGTTCCAGCTCCTTCCTCCAATCCCTTCTGAAAATCTCCATTATCTGTTTTTTTTCAGTGAGGAACTTGGTTGACACACTGTGATTCCATAACATGTGATCTAAAAAAACTAACACAGCGGTAGGCTTCACCAGAGTTTCTCCTCCGATGATTGGACCAACATCAGGTGGAATCATGGGCTTCCCGGCTGCTGCGCTCATGTGTTCGTTCAAGGTGAACTGCCTTGAAAGAGTTGATATCTTTCGATATCTTGGGGGTCCAACACGGAGGTGCTATATTTTGTTGACATATCATCTCCACAAACAAAATACTGCCTCAAGCTTCTTTGGAACAAATGTAGGTGAGATTAAGATGTAACATTATATATTATTCATAGAGGTTTCAGCTTTGACAAATTGAATCATAAACTGTACGTCTGGAAAGATTGAATTTGATTGGTGAAATGACAAAAAACAAGTTGTGATAACCGATACAGAAACTGATGATCTGAATCCCGATAACCTGGCATGCGTGTGGGGGGCCAACAAAAATAAACCCAGTATTCTTGGGACGAGTCAACAGGATAAAAAGCAA
This sequence comes from Breviolum minutum Mf 1.05b.01, assembly GCA_000507305.1. NCBI lineage: Eukaryota > Dinophyceae > Suessiales > Symbiodiniaceae > Breviolum > Breviolum minutum. Next base: position 181,750 of record DF239100.1, on the reverse strand, counting down.
AAAAAAAACAACAACAGCATGTTTCTTACTGTTGATGGAAGAAATACTGCACCAGTTGAGGTTGGTAGGTTATTCCCCCCGGAAGCCAAGGGATCCAAACTCTCTTGACCAATCAGCAGAAGCACCCAAGCGCCGCATCTGATCCACCTAAGAAGCCCAACAGAAATTTGGGGCCCAATGACGGATGCATGGGAGGGTGGTACCTGTTGATGGCAACCTGAAATCCTGGCGTAGAGTTCACCACCGTTTGGAGCGGTGCTAGCAAACCCGTCGTAAATAATGGGATTTCAACGACCAACCTCAACTGGTTAGCTGGATTTCTTCCATTAACAGTGTATGTAAGTGGTTAATAGCCATTTTGTTACGTAATATAAGTCCACTAAGGATCGGGTTGTGGGACCCCTTCCAAACGGCCTTTTTATGGCTTATAAGGGTGGTTTACTGACTACTTACTCAGTGGGGTGACCTTCCAAGTAGGTCACTAGGAATCGCACAATGTCGCTGCCCTTCTCTTCTTTCCATTCCCACACCTAGGTGTGGACAGGCACGAAACATGTGACAAATCTAATGAAGAAATAGTTCTTAGAAACCAAGCATATTCGTTGTTCCCGTTGCTTAGGACTGACACTTGTTTTCCTGACTTAAGGCTTGCACAGAACAAATATAAACTATATAATATCAAACATGTTCTGTGTAAAGAATAGAATTTGGCTTACCAAACATATAATGTTGTTTGCCCATACTATACAATAAACACTAACAGATCTACTTGTACGTCAAACAAAAATATGTTTCTTTGGGAATTTTCCTTCTGAAGTACCTTTCAGGGTACCAAAATTCCCATGTCGTGATCAAATTCACGACCACAATCGAGATCTCTGGAAGGAATAATTCACCTAGCAAAATGAACACTGTCTTACGCCCTGGAAAATTAACATGGAACACATTAGTGGAGGTTTGGAAGATGATTTTCCTTTTCAATTGGGTGATTTTTAGGTTCCATGCTAATTTTCAGGGGAGTAGTTTCAAACATGTCGGAAAAAAAAAACCATAAACCCCCCCGCAACATCTGGTGAACCATGTAGGGGTTCAACATCCCTTTCAGAAAGTCTGTAGAAAAAAATCAGTTGATTCCATGATCCCAACAAAAATTGGAAACATCTTATGAAAAAACACATATATGCAAACGACACCAACAAACAAAAAGACATCCAATTGGACTTCAGGAAGTAATCATTCAACAACATCGTCTCTAAAACACTGGGAGAACGTTCTGATATCAGAAACATTCTGAGCAGGGAAACAAAACACCAGTTACCTTACTAGGATGTTCCTAGAAGTTAGTACCTAGTTAGTACGTCGGTTCATAACCTTTTTACAGGACTTACAACCTACATATATAGAGGTTATAATTTATAATCCATTTACTAAGTACCACGGACATCCCAGTACGTAATGCAGTACATGTTGGTGAAGACTCCGGAATCCTTATTTCATTACTGTATGACATCATCTCCATATCATAACGATATATAACTCGGTTCTAGTAGTATTTGTTACCCCCTACCTTTGGACCCCAAGAACTGACAGAAAAATGTAGGTTGGAAGCTCTTAGCCCTAAAAATATGGGGACCCATATACCCCTTAAACTATAAATCACATAGGATCCATGAATGGTCTATTTACCTACATTTAGTTGATGTTTGTGGTAAATTAGTAGGTAAATACACCATCTCCATGGATCCTATGGGTATAAATAAATAACGCAGAGTTCTTCCAAAACCCTCAAAATTTGAGGTCGCAGCTCTTCTCAAAAATTCTTCCCTTCCAACTTCCTGACGCCTGAGTTTTACAGACCCAGCCGACCGGGCCATGGAAAACGTGGGCCCCCAGACAACCAGTTACCCATAGCATCCATGGGATGCACGGTATACCTTGAAAATCAACTAAATGTACCCTATGGATCCAAGTACCTCCTAAGAAGATACTTTAACCCTGAGTGCATTCCAAGCAGCTACTTGGATCCGTAGGGGTAGGTAAATATACCACACATGGTAATTATGGGGTATAAATGGAGTTACGCGATTATGGGGCCCATGTTTTAGTAGGGTTATTTCACCCCACCCCAGTTATCCATTGATTCGAAGCCATTTGGCCATTTATATAGGGGCCCCATAACCCTGTGACGGGGCCTACCTTGTGAAACATGTCCGGCTTCTGTTGCCTTACAGTTTATTGTGTAGGAACGGAGTTGAAAAATCTGAGTCAAAATGAAATTTCCCTAATTTCCCTAAGTAAAAAAGGCCGGACATATTATAAACCACCTGAAACCACCAGCTAGGAATCGGTCCAAAACATGAGGTATACGAGAGGTCAAAAACCCCAAAACATGCCAAACACTTTCACAAAGCAAACCCAAATGCTCCATGAGATGGAAACAAATTACTTCCATTCATTTCCCCTTGGTTCATGTGACCATTTTTCACCTATATATCATGTATTACGGAAAAATAAACCATACATAAATTCACGGCGCATGAAAGGTGCGTCAGCTCCACCGACAAAATTCAGCGCAGCCCGACAGTTCCATGACACCCTAAGAATCCAGACCCCTCCCTAGAGTAGGATTGATGGTCTCAATCCCATCTCCAGAATAGGATTATAGGGGAAATCCCTTTCTTTGGACATATCTGGATCCTACTGGGATGTCCATGGAAGTTAGTAACTAGTTAGTAAGTTGGTTTATAACCTACTTAAGGGACCTATAACCTACTTATAAAGGGGTTATAATCCAGTTACTAAGTACCATGGACATCCCAGTATGGGACAGTTTCCATGAGGAAAACTTGGCCGTTTTTTTTTGGGGTGGTCCTTGTAATCTCCGAGGTTTGGACCCTGAAATTCATGGGTCGGATGGATTTTGAGTCGCAGCACCCAGCACCCGTCCCGTTTGGTTTTAGGAACTTCCATACGGTTAAGTTAACAGATGAAAAAATTAGTCATGGAGATAGCGGTTGATGGTTCAGAAATCCCCAATGAAACCACCAGGGATGCAAACAGTGGTATTTTCACCAGATAAGCAACTCGGCAAGCAGGATTTCTGAACCATCAACAGTAGTCACCACGGTACCGTTGTGTTTTGGTCGTCTTGGACATGTTATTTTTTGCTTTTGTGTGAGTGACACAAATGAGTGACACAAATGTCGGTGTTTTTCGCACTGAGAGAAGCACGAGCTGCCTTCAGCGGCAAGCTGTCGTTCCTCGGGCCCCATCATGGTTTTTGAATGTGTTGTTCGTTGAAGTGATTAGACCCTAGAGATCCAAAAAATCCTTTTGAGCAGGTGTTTTAGGTATGTTTTTTGGGTCCAAATACCTTCTTAAAGGAGGTGTTTGGATGTCCAGGGGAAGGGGAATATTGAGTGTTCATTTTCTGTTTCGTTTTTGAAGGATCAGTGCTTTTGGGTCCACTTGACTTTTCCAAAATGACAAATTGGAATAATTCGCGTTAAGAACCAACCCCCTAAAGATCCTTAAACAAAGAAAAAGTTGTTTCAGTTCACAATGATGAAGCAACAAATCCATACAAATCCACGAATACCCTCCCTGAAACTAACAGCCAACGCCGCTGAACATAGGCCGTTTAACGCCCCAAAAGGAGCATCCAACATCGTATTCCAAGCAGGAATCCAATGTTCAGGTGCTATAATCTATGTTTGTTTCAGGGAGGGTTTATTTACTTGGAGGATCATCCCATTTAGTAAGTGGTAAATAACCATGGTTAGTAAGTCGCCTAAGGATCCGGGTTATTCCCCTTCCAAATGCGCTTTTTATGGCTTTTAAATGGGGGTGATCCTAACCACTTACGATACCTGGGGTGATCCTCCAAGTAAAAAACATAGGTCTGAAGACATCCACCTTATCATCAAACGGACTTTTCAGGTTCCAACGAAAAAAGGTTAGCATACCCATAGGATCCATGTATGGTATATTTAGCTACATTTGGTTGATTTTTATAGTTTTTATGGTAAATGTAGCTAAATATACCATACATGGATCCTTTGGGATATAATCAGCCAATTGGCAGTGACCGCTTGTATCTGCAGGTTTTTCGTCCTTGCCTTTGAGGGAATTATAAAATCCCCACTTATTACCAGAACCAGATTCATCCTAATTGGGCGTCCACCTTTTTGGGTGGTGAATACCAGCTTTGCAACGAGAAATGCATCAGCAACACGTCGCAAAACAAACACACACACACACACACACATGGAGGGAAGGGGGTCAGGATGCTGGGCCAAGTGGAAAATCTAGGGTGGGGGGGGGGGGGGTGATGTAACTAATCGTAATCATCATATGTCTCATGGAAATCAACCACCATTATCAGAAGGGTCCCTTATTGTTTGGGGATGTTCAAAATAAGTATCCGCAAATTGGCGGTTGGAGTTGAAGTATGTTGAAATTTAGAGCTTATCCTGAAAATGCACCCTTGGAAAAGGAGAAACATCTACAAAACCGTTAGTTTTCGGGGGTGCACACTCCCTGCAGCTAACAGGGGGTGTACCCTCCCTGAAACTAACAGCAAACGCCCCTGAAAATTAGGCGGGCCCCAGGAAGAAATAACATCTAGTTGGTGGTTTCATCCCATTTGAAAAATAGTTTCGTCAAGGTGGATCATTTCCTCAAATAGGTGTAGAAATAAAAACAAACATTGAGTTGCCACCGGGCCCCAAACATCTTCCAACCATTCCCATAGGATCCATGTATGATATATTTACCTACATGAATGGTTGATTCTTATGGTAAATGTAGGTAAATACACCATACACGGATGGTTTGGGATTGATTTTCAGGGGCAAATCCCTGGCTGTTAGTTCTTTCCCGGAGATTGAGCTGCCCCAACCACCAGCATCTGCGTTGCAATCCCTGCATGATCCGTGCCTGGAAGCCACGCAATCCCGAAATCAAAGGCTGTGGACCGTCAACCGGGGGGGGTCCCCAAAGTAACCCCCCTCATAAACAAGGCCCTGGGATTCCAAGCACCATTAAAACAATGGGTGGATTTATATAGCCACCATTGCTGAACCCTAAGGGTTTTAATCATCGAAATATGGTCAACCGTTATTTTAATCGTGGTGGAGCCCAGGGAAGGGTTTAATAAGGCCTTATCAAGGGAAACCAATAGTTAATACACCCGAAATAGGGCCTTATTTCTGATGGGAGTACTTTTTTTTGGGTAGGTTGACCAGCAAAAAAAACTATGGAAGTGGAAATCACATTCCAGGAATCTTATAGTCGTCCCGTATCTTTTCAGGTCAACATCTTTCTTTCGTGAATTTTCACCAAAAAATTGGGTATTCCCCCGAATAAAGGGCTTTATACCATAAGGTATATTTAAACCATATCCAAAAGGATCCATGTAGGGTATATTTACCTACATTTACCATAGAAATCAACCATTCATGTAGCTAAATATATCATACATGGATCCTATGGGTATCAATATGTTCGCCAGTTTAAGGTAAGGTGGGGTAACTTCCCTTACTGAACCGCCGTATCCATACAAATGACATAGGTTTTCGGATTCCTCCTGGTGCCTGAAATCTTTGATGAAGTTGGAAACCTTGAAAAACTATAGGGTTTACACAGCACCCACTCCCAGTTCTAAGCCCATAGCATCTTAATGAAAGGTACTGTATATTTACCTACATTTGGCTCAACTCATTTCTATGATATATACTGGGAGATAATATATCTTCATAGGTTCCATGATATCCATGGGACTGGTATATTTACCTACATTTACCATACAAAAATCGACCATTCATGTAGGTAAACATACCATACATCTGGATCCTATGACCAGGGACATGGGCACCCACCCTTGGAGCTTCAAAACTCAGGGTACCAACGACTGAGACTGATTGCGTTTCATGTCCAAAGTGATCCCTACATATCCATCAGGATCCATGTATGTATGGTAGATTTACCTACATGAATGGTTGATTTTTGTATGGTAAATGTAGGTAAATATACCCGTCCCATGGATCTTCTGGGTATTAGGTTTCATGCTGTTGGACAATCGACATGCGTTCTGGATCTTCTCTTTATGACATACCATGTTTTGCAGTAACGGCCTTGGAATACAAAGACTTTGGGATCAAATTTGTTGGAACTGGAACGTGTGTAATTATTCAATTATTTACCACCTATTTACCTGCATGTTGGTGTGGGCCCTTAACGGAGTAAATCCTAAAAATTCACCCCCCCCTGCCATTTTAAATCCCCCGGTCTCTTCAGTTTTCGCACCTGGCAGCCAAAGAGTGCGGTCGCCCCGCATTCGATGAAAACGTGTCAGAACCTCGGTGTACGCATCGATGCCTTGATCTGAGATGAATGACTGATCAACCTGGAGGATCGGGCCCCATGACTTGGATACGTGTTTTTTTTATCCCATGATGATCCCTTTACGTCCCCGAAAAAAAGGCGCTAAAATGGTAGTGTTAAATGTTATTATAGTATAATAGTAATAGTAGTGTTCCAATTTCAAATGGCTTGTAAAACACATGGGGCTTACCTAACCACTTAGTAAGTGTTACGATCCTCCAAGTATCCCCCTAAATCCCGGAGACGTACCCCCGACGCCCTCAAGACATTTTCGGCCTGATGATCCAGGGCTTCTTAAGCATCGGGAAACTCCCTCAATGATCACCTTATGAAAAACCCTTGTTTCTAAGGGTGGTACGTTGGCGCGAATACGTGGTACGTTTGACCAGTCATGGATCAGATTCCTTTGAGAGGCTTTGATTTTTATATGTTTTTTATACACCTTTTGCAAGCACAAGCAGGTTTTTCCACTTGAAAAAAAACACCACCCAAATCCTACAAAATACCAAGCATTTCTTTTTGGGTGGAGGGTTTTCTTGACGTTTCAAGGGTGTGTGTCTTTACGAATCTTCCAATCTTCGCTTGTCATGAAAAGGATATTAACTTCCAGCCAATTCACCTATTTCCAAATGGAGATTCTCCCTTTTTCGTGCCAAGGATGCAAAAGTTCAAACCCGCCAAACTACCAAAAACTAACAATTGCGGACGATTCTTTTTTGCACGCGAATGACGTTGGAACTGTTTATTTATACTGGTCGCTGGTCGACTGAAATCACTAGGGATTCATATGGGATAACCAACATGAAAATCATAACTTGAATCCAGATCGACTTTGCATGTACAATAATTTCAATGTAATAAACTTAAATTTTCTTTCACCTTTTTTTTTTGAACGTTTCAGGATTGCACACACAAATCATCACCCAAGGTCGGTAGGTCGGACGTTGAGCACTTTTAGTTACATCAAGCATCCCACCAAATTTAAAGGGGCTGTTTGGGTATAAGGGCAAAGATTTGCCAAGTTTTTGTTGGTCAGGTATTTGGTGTGCCTGAAAAATTAGAGTCTAACAAAAAACACAGGATGCATTGAGTTTGCAATCACAAATCTAAAGAGTGCACTGTCACCAGCAATGGAATCAAGAAAACAAAGGCGTATTATAATATACATATAACTATATTATATATTATATATATATATCCCTAGGGACTCACTGAAATTCTGAGAATGGTAATGGAACCTAAATACTATGCTTTTCGGAGTTGATTGGACACCTTTGCTCATCATCTGCGAATATGACGCTTGATTTCTAGGGTATGCAATATACTGTAATCTAAAAGTGCAATTGCACATAGAAGAATCAACACATCTAAGTAATATACTGTAATATTTGTATCCTCCAAGAAAACAAAACTTTCAGTCCCCAACTCGCCACCAAAAACCCAACCCTTTTTTCGGGTTCCAAAATTTACGTCCATCAAGTCAGAGTCAGTCAAACGCGCTGGGGTTTTCCAGCATCTTCCAAGCTTACGAACATGGCATGACCCATGTGAAGCCTGCAGTTTTTTTGGAGGTGCACGGTTTCCTACAAAACACACCGTTTTTTCTGGTGTTAAACCGGGTTTGCAAACAGCTTTCAGAGTTGGATCTTGATGAAATCCATGGGGTTAGTTGGAAGATGATCCAGAAGCCTTTATCAAAGATGCCCCACCCGGTGTGGAAAACTCTTCTTTGGAAGGTGCAAACGTTTTATGTGGAAAATTGCTGTGATAACAAAGATAATGAGCTTTCTGGCTCTTTGTCTGCATCCAAAAACAGTAACTTTCTCATCCTTTTTCAGTCATTGTGCCATGCCATAGTGTTTTCCGGGTACTTGTAGTGGTTTCAACCCAATTGAAACATATGCTTCATATGCTCGTCAATCTTGATCATATCCAAAAATAGGTAGAACATGAAGACATGTATATATACATGTAAATAACTGAAACCACGACCTAGTCTTTTCCATACTCAAAGCTATGAACAAATTGGAGGTTGGTGCACTAACTCCGCAACAAATTGCCAGCCGCTTTTTCTCACCCATGATTCCCTGAGTTTTGCAAAACCAGTGAGAAAACACAACCCGGTACTGGGTACCAAAAAACCAAGCACTGTTGACTGGATGGAAAATGTTAAACACCAATGTTTCATCAGTCATGATTTGGTTCATCAGCCAACATTTAGCTTTGCCATCTCTTGATTCGTGGATGTTTCGGGTACGAGGGAATCACTTGATATTCAAAGTAAAGGAATCACTTGATTTTCAAAAGTACAGGAATCAATCCAATATTCAAAACCAATATGAAACAACAACAGCAACAACAACAACAACAACAACAACAACAACAATTTCAATGTGGGGTTTGAACGATTTGTAATAAATTCCAAACCCCCTCCCCCGCGACCAAAAAAAAAACAGGAACCCAAGTAGCAAAAAACATCCCAAAATGTGTTGAGATGACGATAAGGTCCTACAAGGGTTCGTTTTGGAAGCTTTTCAAAAGCTTTTTTCCATCCCACCTGCCAGTCACATTGGGCGGTGGCATGGGCATCACGTAGGACTCGCGTTCATCAGACTCGCACGGGACCTGCGACACCACGAAAATAATTTAATTCCGAGTGTCATTGTTGTATCCCTAGGCATCCGGTCATATCCACAAATGATGAATGGCATGTTCAAGTACAATGCTACCTCCTCAGCATATTCTTTAGGTTCCATTACCATTCTCATGAGGTGATTGGATGCAAGCGTATGACACCACCCCATGTCAATATGTCATTTTTCACACCGTTTCGAGTTTACTTGGCACCCCTAAAAAAAGGTGTCGGTAGGTTCACTATAAGTAAGTAATATGGGATGCAAGTTCCTTTTTAAGATGCCAGTCACCACCAGCAAATGGTTACATCAAGCCAAAACCTTCAAGTGCTACCGGCATTTCACATCCCAAACTGGAACCTTGAAGGGAGATGAATCCATGAAACTCAAAAAAATGTACCAAAATTCACCCAAGAGAGGAAACATTTAACATACACCCCGCAAAACTAACATGACAATGCAAAAAACGACCATTTGAAGAGGTATATATATCTCCTATTGATAAATTGTGATTTGCCATTGTCATGTTTTTTTTTTCAGGGGTTGAAGCATGAACAACATCTCTAAACTTCTTCCAACCATGTGATTTCACCAAACCACCTAACTGGAACTGCTATATGATGATCCCTGTGCCACGATAGGAATCCTTTGAATATCTCATACGACCTCATACTTTCCGTTTTTAATTTTTCTTTCTCCATCACAACAAAAATTCGGGAGGTGACATTAGTGACGACCTTTGAACTTCGCCATTCTTCCCCAGTAAATAACGTTGGATTGCCAAGCCTTCTCAGACACTTCAGGCCGAAAAAAGCCGGCCTTTTCCCACCAACCTTACTGGAACTCGCGAGAAACCGGGTCAATTCCAAGGTGTAAAGGTCGGATTTTTCATCGATGCATCGATTGCGAATTTGGGTGCCAAATGCTTGCGTTTCAGGGATGTGTCAATTCACCGAAATCCCCGGTGCACCAAGGTGATGGGGAGTATCCCATTACGGATCCATGGGACGAACGGTATATTTACCTACATCTATCATAAAAATCAACTGTAAATGCCGGTAAATATACAATTGTCCGCAGGGATCCGTCCGTGGGTATATTTCTGTTCCTGTATTATTTTCAAGCTCAACGTTTTGTTCGACACGTGATACGTTGAATTCATAGATTTTTCCACGTGTTTGTTGTATCAAAAATTCCGAAAGCTGAAGCTCAGCTTTAACCCCCAACAGCCAAATGCGTAGGGAACTAGGAATCACCCAATAATCACCCATCGGGAACACAAAGTCAATGCTGGTGTCGCATTACCTGAAAATCTCTATCAAGTCTCTACAAAAGAACTCTATATTTTATGAAAGATATGAGATTCAACCACCAGTTATATACCTTAGTTTTGCGACTCTTCGGTGCTTGCAAAAAACCAAACAAATCACAAATTATTCACCATTTCATACGTGATTTGCTAATATTGTTGAAAGTTGAAAGTCAAAAATTCAGCATTGAACAAATCTAAGATTTGCAAAGATTTAAAACAACCTTTGGAATGATTATAAACCCCTTAAGAATCATGAAGCTCATACCCACCATGAAGTTGGTGGCAACTTTAATGGTCTTGGTGAAAAAATCACCGGAGGAGCTACATCGAACTACACTACTCTCTACTAGGTGCATGGTTAGTACACATAAGTACTTGTGGGAAAAATCAATGAACAAGTGAGCCACGAAAAAAACCTTGCTACTTTCCACTGAATCCTGGTTGGTTAAGGTTCCGGGATCCATATATTGGTTTATGAAGTAATCCCATATAATCCCTATATAATTGGGGTAGTAGTTCCATCACCAGGGGCACTTCTGAGGCGGCGGCCATACAAGTCCTTTTCCACTTCAGAATAGTCATATCTACCAGGCATTGACCTCATAAAACGCAGGAAGGTTGCCATCCATCTCTTAGATGATGAACCAAAAAAACTCTGTTACCTACAATCCTCCAAAGCAAGGGACCAGGGACCCTCTATTGAAAGATGACTTTCATCATGCAACAGCCTTAGTGACGAGATACTGTTGATGGTTCAGAAATCCGGCGATCGCCAGTTGATAGGTAGTCAGGTAGTTCATCCCATTGTTTACAATGTTTTTTTACGTCTAAACGGTGGTTGGACTTGGGATTTCTGAACCATCAACGGTAGCTGTTCCGTCATCTTTCCCATCCAACTCAGTCTCCCGCCCACTGACCACTGAAGTTGGACATTCCGAAGCAGCCTCTCACCAATTCTGGGTACAAATGATCCTGTAATTCCTAAACCTTTTTTTTGGGGGGGGGTTGGGGGAGATTCCTGTAGCCATAGGATCCATGCAACTGGTATGTTTACCTACATGAATAGTTCTTTTTTTTTTAATCCTTAACCTTGAATGTTGCCATTTTGGGTAGGATTCCCTTACTTTTCACCACAATTTAAGGTGACCAACCCGCGGTGAATGGTCGTTAAAAAATTGCCTCTCACAAATGAAAGGGCTTTCTGCTATGACATCTCTCCACCTCAAATCAACGAGCCGGAGCCGGCTAGATACATACTTCTAGTTGGTGGTTTCAACCCAATAGGGGTGAACAGCAAAGTACTTAAAATCACCACCTAGCACTTTGACTTAAATGTAAAACTATATACAAATTAATCTTGTATAAACCTTAGATCTGCAACCACTGTAATTTCAAATAATTTGAATGTGTTGCTCTACGAACGAACCACTATGTATAGCATCATCCAAAGAAACAAGACTTCAAGGAAATGTATACACTTAAATATAAATCAATAGGACCCGAAACCAAGAAATGAATCTCGTTCACCACACTAAAAAGCAACCTAAATCAATGCAACTCTCCTATTTGTTCATCTTCCTGCCAAGTTCTTTCTTTCTTTCTTTCTTTCTTTCTTTTTTTTTCTTTCTTTCTTTTTTTTTGTTTGTTTGTTTGTTTGTGTGTTTGTTTGTTGTTTGTTTGTTCTTGTTGTTGTCGTTGTTGTTGATCACCCTTCCCCACATACGAAAGCTGCAAGTGTCGTCTTTTTTCTGTCAATGTGGCTACAAGTAGAGGGAGGCCGCGAAGATAATGCCACGCTTCAGCCGAGATCGGCCCTCGTTCAACTTCCTCGACTGGATTCCACCACCGGAAAAATGATGGGATTTTGAACCGTTCGGCCGGGAGAGCAACCACTTGGATGTTCCTGGAAGTTAGTAAATGGTTAGTAAATGGCTTCTAAATGGGGTATATTCGGGTTATAACCCACTTACTAACCATGTACTAACTTCCAACGGGACATCCAACCAACAAATTCACCCCCAAAGTTTCAGTTTCAGGCACCTAAAAATGGCAGGGAGTTTCCGGGCTTCCTGTACCTTTTCGGCGGAAATTCTGGGGGGTGGGGTTTACCTCCCTTACCAATACAGCGGATTTTACAGGTGAGGATTCCTCCATTTTCAGTACCTGAAATGTTTGGTGAACAAATGGTTCTATCAGCAAATCTCCAAGGCGTAGCAAGGCCTTTATACTAGTTGATGGGTGGTTTTCCCCAGCTATGCGCAACTCAAAGTGGGAATTCAGATTTTTGGAAATCCCAATTTTTGTGGTACCAAAAATCTAAGAAAATCTGGGAAGTTGCACTACCTCTCGCAGCAGACTTCTAAATAGATAATGTGTATGCAAAAACTGGAACAAGACATCCTGCGATCATCGATATGGTGTGTCCCGCCTCTCTCTGACACAAAACCTGTCGCGACTTGTCAATGTGATCATGTGACTCAAACGTGGAACTTGAACATCACCCCTTTGAAAAGGAAACCATTCCTCCAACCCCTCCATTGTTGTGTTCCATGTTTGTTGTTTTGGGAATGTGTATTAGGATGCAAACCATATTGGAAATACTATTCCATCACATGTCTTTCTATCAACCTTTTTGCTTCCCATGATTTGAGCCACTTTCATATGTGGTCCTTATTGATAGTGGCTCTTATATTAAAATGCCCGCATATATCCTGCCTATATACAGTGTGTATATATATATATATACATATTTATAGATTTCTATTCATAAAAACATCATAATACTAAGTATGCCATCCCCCCGACATGTAATCCAAACGTCCAGGATTTTTTCTAGACCTCTTCATTCACCTCCATCTGGGTAAACGACATAATAATACAGCAACCCAAATTCATGATTCCCCCCCAAAAAAAAAGACCCAAAGAACCGTCATGATTTGGGGAACTGGCAATCCAAATTCAGGGTATATTGTGTTGTCAACAAAAAATATTTCATCTCCCCAAAAAAATACACTCGCGAAGTTGAACATAGCCGATGTAAATGGATGTAAATGGATGGTTGGAAAAGAGTCCCTCCTTTCAAAATGGTCCCTTTTCAGAGCCTATGTTAAACTTCGGGAGTGTATATAAATGTATAATCTTTCATCCATGTCGGCCCATACTAGTTACAAATGGAGTTATAACCCCTATAAATGGCCTTATAAATGGGTAACTGGGGTTATAACCCTACTTATTGGAGTTATTTCACCCCACTTAAAAACTGGTGACGGGGCCCACCTTCGATCTCCATTTTTCTGTTGAAATTGCAAGGAACAAGGTAACCCCCCCCAGAAACAGTAACTCAATAAGGCCTTATTCAGGGGAACCAATGGATTTTTCATAGGCCCGGGTTTCATAAGGCCGGCGATTTTTCGGGGGACGCTTCCGGGTAGGTGCAACCAGCCATGATGTAAAATTGCCATCCGGTCATCAACCTTAGGGGGGTTTTATATACCAATTATAAGGATTCCCGTCACTACAGGTGGGATTTTCCTATCCCCAAAATAAGGAGTTTAGACCCAACTCTTTGAAATTGCCAAGTGACAAGGCCAACTCTTCATTTCCAATGGTCTTCGCCGCCGTAGCCAACTCGCGGATCAATTCTTCCAAGCGCCGGATCACACGTACCACACTGCCTTCGTAGAGGTTGCACTGATTCCTCAGAAAACCGGATATTTTTTTGCATAGCTATAATAACATGTATAGATATACAGACTATACAAGCAACTGCCCAGTAACACCTGCAGGATTATTACTTTTTTTGTAGGGAATCCTGATAAACCTTCATTTGCCACTGTTACTGGGACGGGGGACAACCCAAAATACAAGCATATAATATATAGGTGAAATTGATAACATTTCACATACCTCCAAAATTCATAAAATGAAAGCATCTTTGGGAAGGATCTTTGGGAGGATCTCCTTAATAAGCTACCTTGAGGTTGGATAACTATGTAAATGTGTAATAGTAATGTGTATATATATACTATTGTAATATCCATGTGAATCCCTCTCTCTCTCTCTAAATATATATATATATATATACATATTGACATATATTTCAAACGCCTGAAATCCAAATGACCTTCACGTTGCGGTGTTACAGGGGTTGATGTTTCAAACACCTCCAAAAGGGACTTACAAACAAACTTTGTTAACCTTGTTTGATTCAAGAGAAATATCGTTGACTTAAATGAAAATCGGTTGACCCACTTGAGCTTTGACACATCAGTTGATAGAGGATCTGTGGTTTGTGTCGGTGTGTGGAAACTATCGGGGATTCACCGATAAGTTTATGGATATCTAGTTAACGAGGTGAGTTTGGAACTTTGCACACACCAACTTGCCTAGAAACGATGATCAAACAATCCATTGTATACCTACATTAATCCCATCAAAAATCAACCAAATATAGATTAGATATCATATACCATACATGGTTCCTACGGGAAACAAATCCCTTTTTGCATATCCCAAATCCAAGCATCATGATCTCATGAAAACGTTTTCCTTCCAACCAATGGAGGACTACGTCCATCAGCTGTGGTTTCAATTTCTGCACATATTCTTCCACGTCGATGGGAATTTTGTTCTCCACCTTTGGCCAAGAACATTGGTTTAATCGAGTGATTTCTGCTGTTTTTTCCCAAACACCATGTTGCTCCAAAAGAATGGGACGTCAACCTCCCTGTGAGATGATGATGATGATGATGATGATGATGATGATGATGATGATGATGATGATGATGATGATGATGATCATGATGATGATGATGATGATGATGATGATGATGATGATGATGATGATGATGATGATGATCATGATGATGATGATGATGATGATGATGATGATGATGATGATGATGATGATGATGGTTGATGTTGATGATGATACTGATAATATTGATATTATAATGACAATGGTGAAGCCTAAAACTGCAAAGAGGTGCATGTGTAAAGCTACATACATGTCAACAACAGTGGTCTCTGTTTCTGAATCACTTGAAGATCATCATAAACTCAATTTCAAATCAAGAACCAACTGGTTCCGAAGGCCTTGGTCAAGATGGTGGTAAGGACTACCCTCCAGGGAACTAACATATATCCCCCCCTAATAAGGCATATTTGAGTCGATGATTTTCCGAACTTCCCAAGGTGGGATATGTGAATTCCCTGGAGGGTAGACTTTGTGGAATTTGAGATGGATATGTTATACACACATCGGGCGTGTGTACTCTCGGAGATTCAGATTGGACAGATAGTGAGCAAGGCGATCGTGAGTTCAATGGATATTAAAAAAGTAAAACTCAAGGAACATGAGTTCCTCAAACTTAATCCAAGTGTATAATACAAACTGCAAAGAAAATCAAAAGTGGCAACTGGGAACTTGCCTACATAATTGGACATACTTAGGCTCTTGGTCGTTTCAACCCATTTGAAAAATATGCTCGTCGAATTGGATCATCTCCCCAGGCTTCGGGGTGAAGGTAAAAAAAAAGTCTTCAGTTTCACCCACCAGGTGATTCAAGCCGTGATCTTGTCTTATCCCCGAAAACGGAGGTCGCTTAACCTTTGATACCTTTGAAAGGATCACTTACACCCTCGAAAACTAACATGGAACCCAAAAATGATGATTTGGAAGATGTGTTTTCCTTTTCTAATTGGTGATTTTCAGGTTCCATGTTAAATTTCCGGGGAGTAACCATGCCAAAAAGGTCACACACTTCGACTGTCGCCGGTGATTCAGCTGGACCGATGTTTGACCCCACCATGGACGGATTCCCATTTTCGACGAATGGGGTTAACGCTACGTTTTTGTTTACAAGTATACCATACAAATCAAGTAATGTTGGTGAATATACCCAGTTTCCATGCATCCTATTAGGTTTTTTTTGGTTTCTCCACCAATGACATTACTGCCATCAACTGAATGAACATGAAAAAAACATCAATCCAAACAAGCATGCAACAACTGTTTGTTCTTCGAATCAACTCCGGTAACTCAAAGGCGAAGCACCGAGAAAACACTTCCAGTTGCGAAACAAACAGGGAAAGCAAGGTTGAACGTGATCTTCTAAGAACCTTGCTTTCCCTGCGGAAAATTATCAATCTCCCAAGTACCATTTAATTTGTTCTTTCAACTGCCACAGCAACGAACTCAACAAACTGGGTATCCCCAACCATAATCTCAGCCACATTGCGGGCAATGCCCTTGCAGGTCTCAAATGCCTTCATGAGATCAAGGTTGTTGGTGATAGGATCCTCCGACTTCTCATCGAAGACGAGGCAAGAACACAAGGCAATAATATTGTTGGCATCAATGTCCGCGAAGACATTCTGAAATACAATCCTGAGTTTTTTCAAACAAAAACATCATAAAACATCATAAAACATCTATCCCTAAGCATCCAGTCATGTTCTCAGATGATGATTGGGGTGTCCAATCACCTCCTCAGCATGGTTTTAAGGCTCCATTACCATTCTCAGGTGATTGGATCCCTAGGGTATAGGAAGTCACCAAACCAAATACAGATGTGGGTAGAGGGGGGTTTAGTTTCATAAGATCCGGAGTAAAATATGGAAAAAGTACCATCAACTGTGGGGTGTTGTCAAGTGGATCCCGAATTATCTTGCTATAGACCATATTATTTCACCAAGCCATTGACTTGGCCAAGTCCTTTTGTCCACCAAAATTTGTCACAAGCCATTTCATGGAATCATGTCCCATACCATCCATGTATGGTGTATCTACCTACATTTACCATAAAAATCAACCAAATGTAGGTAAATATAACATACATGGATCCTTTGGGATGGAATCATGTTGCAATTTGGGAAGCACCGGATTTTCAATTCAAAGCATCAAAAACCCGCGAATGTTCAGGCCATTCTTCGGAGTCGGCTTTCACCCCAAAATTGTGCTAGGATATCCCACTTGCATTTGGGAGTTCAGATGAGGAGTCACAACCCCTAGGCATCCAGTCATAGTCTCAGATGATGAAAGGGATGTTCAAGTCCCTCCTCAGCATATTCTTTAGGTTCCATTACCATTCTCAGGAGGTGATTGGATCCCTAGGGAACAGTAATGGCATGGACACTTGAAAATAACATAGACTTGTATTTGCTTGTTCGATGCTTGGGAAAAAATATTCCCCAAATCTTGGTGAACAATGCTGATTTCACCATGGTACAAAATCCATATAAAAAGTCACCGACAACAACAAATATATACATGATACATGGAAAAAACCTACGATATTCCCCAAATGCTGGTTTTAATGGTGATTTACCATGGTAAAAAAAGGCAAAAAATCACCTTCAACGAATCCATGTGGATAGCTAAGACTCTCAGTCATCAAAATTTCATCAGCTGAGGTAAGTTCGCATGCCATCCTGCCTTTAAGTTGCACCACACCGTCTTTGTCGATGAATTCCAACCTGCAAATCCAATCGGCGTCCGAAGGTTACACCCCCGTTACACAGAAGAGAAAACGGTGACAATGGAAAAACAGGCATTTCTAGTTGGTGGTTTCAACCCATTTGAAACATATTAGTCAGAGTCATATTGGATCATCTCCCCCGGTAGGGGAAAAAAATGTTTGAAACCACAACCTTGTAATTACAAACCCCGTGGCTCCTCTTAAAACTGGTGATTTTCTCCATTGCCATCTTAGTTTTCAGGGAGGGTTCGCAAGTTGTGAACATAATATGTGAAGCAAATAGGAAAAAAACAGAAGTTGAAAAGATTTATGTTTTGGGATGAGAAAACTGACACATAGCTTCAAGGTCGGCCCGTACCAGTTCTAAAAGGGGTTACAACCCGTATAAATAGCCAAAAATACATGGGTAACAGGGGTTATAACCCTACTTCAAAACGCTAGTCCTAAATCTTTTTGTAAACATGTTGTAAACCAACGCTGCAAATAGTCTGGCCAAATTATAATATTTTGCCAAGCTAAATTTCCTTGGAATAAAAAAAATTCTTTCTAAACCACCATCTGGGCGATTTGGTGTGAGGTCGCTATAATTTGACTAGCATATTTCATGGATATAATAGCTTCATACAATCCCTATATAACCGGGTAGTATAATCCCCAGAATAGAACCAACCAACTGGTATCCTAGAACAGTGCTCATTGGACCTTCTCAACACTCTTCGCATCGCTCGAAGATCATCGCTCATCACCTTGGCGATTGGAGGGGGCGATTGGAATTTCCACCGAACCTGTTTGTCCTCCATTTTTAGCCTTGACCCCTCCAAAACAAGGTCTTTTCCAATCAGACCAAGGTTCACTTGGGTTCCAGGAAATCATCCAAATAAGGTACCACTTCTTTGAAATTGGTGTTTCACTTCCACCGAAAAACAAATCTAGCTTCCTTTGATGAAAGACGACCCTAGTCACCAAGAAGTCCCAGTTGTTTTTTATTGGACAGGTTTTCTTTTAGCTTCAAGGTGATTCATCGTCTAACATTTTCTCAAATGGAAGAGCTCCAGATTGTAGGTGATCTTTTGACCTCGTTGTAATCTACCCAAAAACATCCCAAGACCAACCGAAAGCTGAATCACTGTACCCCCACTAGGATGTCCCAGGAATTTAGTAAATGGAGTTATTTCACCTACATATGAATGGGATATATTAGGCTTATAACTTATAACTTATACCGTATATCCCATTTAACTGGACACGTTTTTCACACCAACATCACAGCCATGGAAGGAAAAAAACCTTCCCATTCAAAGATCATTGGTATTGGAACCCGCCAACCAAAGGACATGTTCGGAGGTGAACATGTAACTCCATGAGCCTCAACGTTAAACTCTAAATTTTGGACCGAGTTTACATGTCGGACCTGTTTCACGGCCCAAAATATGTACCTAAAGTTGGTGGTTTCAACTCAACCCCTTTGAAAAATATTAGTCAAAATTGGATCATTTCCCCAAATAGGGATGAAAATAAAACATGTTTGAGTTGCCCCCACCTAGTTTACTATGCTCACTTAGCCGCCAATGGACCCTGAAGACAAAATGTTTGAACATGTTTGAACGGCTTATTTTCCCTTACTAAATATTATAATCCCAAAAAGTTTTAAGTTTAGCCATTGGCCAAGTATGCTATGGCTAAACACCCTAAAGCTATAATGGTGTGCGAAAAAGAAAAAAAACATCCTTGGAAACCACCGGTCAATTGATTTACATACACCTTGAAGGGTTTCGGGCGGAAAAAATCTCTTGGAAACTGCCACCATGGTACCATGAAGCGGCTTTGATTAATTTGCTTCTCCAAATCTTGAACTTGACCATGCAACTTCACCTTGAGACCAGGGCTCTCCATGTGGATCACTTAGCGTGGGGATTTCTTTCAAAAAATTCTACATACAACCGGAGTCTCTGTGGAAATGGATGAGCAAGGACGATACTGGATGAACATAGGAAAATGCATGTTATATTGAAATAAATGGAATAAGGCTGTAAGTGAACATAACTGAAGATGGATAACGAGTATTCATGAGTCTTCAGTGTTCTGAACTTCTCTTGACCCTATACATCCAACATCATCCGAATACCTGTTCAGTAGGTGCTTGGAACCCATAAAAGCCGAGCCTCAGGAGATGTTTAGGGGTTCACTTGGGCCCTTTTTTCATTGCGGAAGTTGTTTCCGGTGGGACATGGTGGGACATGCTTGCGTTCAAGGAATCCTCAAAGTCCTTAGAATATGTGTTCAATGGCCTAAACCCCGTATCCAGGAACGTTTTTTGGGGGGCATTTCTTGAGATGACTTGACCAGTTTTTTTTCCATGTTTTTTAGTTCATCCAGTGGCAAAATCACCAAACCCCCAAATACCCTCGAATGTACGGAATATGTATCTTCATTCGGCTTCAACTAGATGGTAAATGTAGGTACCTGGAACGCCAAGGAACGTTCTATTTTTTTAGGCAACAACATACCCCTAAAACCAGCAACTATTGCCTTAAAAATAGGGCACCAACGGCTTTCCAGGTACAAGTAAATATTCCATAGATGGAGAAATTTGGGAATTGAAAAAGGAGGTTTGGATTTTTTTTTCCAGAAAAAACATCTAAAACACAAAGTCCAGTTCCCAAAAGATTCTGTTGTCCCACCCATTTGCCTTCTTGGAAAAGCAATCGTAATAGAGCTGCATCTTTTCGTGGCCATAAAAGCTGTTGGTTGACAGTTTCTTCTGCAAATCGGCAATGCTGGTAACGACGCTATTCATCTCCTGATTTGAAAGATCAGGTATGGGACTCCAAGGACTAGGTATGGGACTCCAAGGACTTAAATCCAAGTCAGTGTTGTCTGGTTGGTGGTTGTACCAACCCATCTGAAAAATACTCAAATTAGTCAAATTGGATCATTTCCCCAGGTACAAGTAGGGGTGAAAATAGAAACTATTTGAAACCACAACCTGCCCATACCATCCATGTAATTATGGTATATTTACCTACATTTACCATTAAAACAACCAAACGTAGGTAAACATACCATACATGGATCCTACGGGTAGTTGTTCTTTCCAGTCAACCAATGATTCGTTGATTTGTTCTTTTCGAGTTGCTAGTGTGTCATTGAAGTTGGATGAACTCCCCGCAAAAAATGGAACGGCTGGAACCTGGAACATGAGATGAAAACAGTTTCCAAGTTCGGATTTTTTTTTCCAAAGGCAGCCTTCTATTCTGGAAAACGAACGAATGTCCCTTGAAAATCAATGGTTGGAAAATGTATTTCCTATTGAAATAGGTCCTTTTTAAATAGAGGTGTAAGTTTTGGGAGTGTGTATTTCCCATACTAATCCATGTATGGTACCCTCTGGTGAACTAACATGGCAGGCAATTGAAATCCCATGTCTAATAGGAGATACATCTTCACAAGGTCCATTTTCTGTTACCATCTTAGTGCAGGGGAAAAACACCCCTGAGTTTAGCAACATGACTGGTTGGAAAATCCCCATGTTCAATAGGAAGTACATCTTCAAATGGTGGATTTTCCAGCGATCGTCTTGTTGGTTTTCGGGGGGGGAGGGTTGGGAAGTTGCAAGCATTCCAGGAGGTATAGGATTTCTCTTCCATCAACATGAGAGAAACCTCCCAAAGTCCAATCCCCAAAGCTGGCCAAAGTTGGGGCCATTTTTGTGAGCCTCATGTTCGAGAGGTTCCCAAAATGTACGCTTCAATACATTCATACCAGCACCTTCAAAGGGGTGCCAAATGGTTCCGTTACAGGGTTTCAATTCACCATCCCTTAGGGATTGATTGGCACCCCTTTGAAGGTCCAGGTCCAGGTACAGGTTGAACATATCATAAAAAAACTGCCTGGCTTGTACTTGGAGGATCACCCCCCTTAGGATACGTGCTTAGGTAAGGGGTGAGAACCCTATTAAGGAAAACCCTATTAAAATGGATGATTTGGGGGGAAAACCCACTATTTTCGGAAACATCCATTTGAATGGGATAATCCCCCAAAGTACTTTCAACCCAAAAGCAAACCCTATTCCTCAGATTTGATCCCTATCCCCATGTGCTGCGTGTGAAACATCCAATCTATCAGTTTCTTTGAAGCACCAGATAAAAACATCTGCTCAATATATCTATAATGACTAAAAATCCAAAATATCTAAATACGTATATATACATATACACCTAGGAACCCAAGTGACCCCTGTTTTGATGAGAAAAGACATTGTTTTGGAGGGAATAGAGGACAAACAGGTACAGGTGTATATATACATATATATATATATGTGCATAATTATATATAAATTGTGATAAAAACAACGTGTAAAATATATATGTGTGTACAAACTGTAAAAGACGTACTTAACCACATGCCCCGGAAAGAATGAATAAAAATATCAAACTACCCCCACCCCCAAAAAACCAAAAAACAAATCTCCTCAGTTTTGATATTCATCTCTCCAACAGGATCTAGTTCAGGAATGCCTTGCTTGAAGTTCTTGTGGTTTTTGATCTGATGCAAAGTCTTCAACAAGGCCCTTCGCGAGTCTTCACTGTCAGGATCCTCAGCGAGCCGAAAAACATCATGATTGTTGACACCGGCCGTTGAAAACGAAGACAGGAGGGCGTAAACTGGTAGTTTCCAGGGGAAATCTTAGAGGAAAAAAAGTTGACATGAAAAAAGAAAAACACATATAAGTGTGCCTGGCAATTCTGCTAGAATTGAATGGTGTTAGTTCAAAGCGCTAGAAAAATTATATTTCTTTGGGGAGGTGGGCGTAGGAAGTCTCCTATATAAGGTACCATACCCTGAGAAAAACAACAACAACAAAAACACATTTAGCAATGGAAATTCTAAAGGCTCCATGATAATGGTTTACTAGTTGGTGGTTTCAACCCATCTGAAAAATATTAGTCAAATTGGATCATTTCCGCAAGTAGGGGTGAAAATAAACAATATTTGAAACCACCAGCCAGTTTACCAAAGCCCATTTCAGATCCATGGGACTGATATATCTACGAAGAATTGGCTGATTTTTTATGGGATCAATGTAGGTTTATTTTTCTGTTTGTTCCATGGATCTGTCATGAGTAGTGCTTGGACATTCAGGATTGATACAAGTACCCTCCCTCAAACTAACCTGTGGTTGGAAGAAAATGGGATGGTGCAACCTCGCAGGTGCAATCCTGTTGGCTTCTGGGACGGTACCCTGTGGTAAACTAACATAGCAATGGAATATCCCCAAAGCAATACAAGGGTGTTGTAGTCAACACAAGGGTTTATACAACTAGTTCGTGCTTTGGCGTATTAAGGGTTGATTTGTATAGTCAAAAGAAGCTAGTTGCCTAGTTGCTGGTTGATCAAGCAAAAATGACCACAACATCGTCCAATTGGATCATCTAGTCATAAAGGATTACCTTCTGATGTAGGGTCGTTTTTTTTAACCACCACCCATCTGAAAACGTTTATATAGTCAACTTAGAACCTTTTCCCCAATGTTCCCGGATAAACAATCCCAATAAAATCTCTGAAGTCTCACCATTTTTGAGCTAAGCATCTCCCGCTGGCATATTTGATCGAATCTTACTAATCTTTTGCACCAACGGCAATGCCATAGGCACAATCCGGCCTTCCGAACTGCCATCTGGGATGGCGGGTGCTGGATCACTGGATGCCTGAGCTGTTGCAAGTCGTTTTAACAAACTGAATCTATAAGCAATAAAGGGGAAGCTGACTTCAGGGCCCCCCCAAAAGGTCCCCTTTTAACGCGCCGTTCATGTATGGTACATTTACCTACATTAGGTCCAAGGGGTGTCGGGAAAGATAGCGATCTACTGAAAATGGGTTGACCTGATAAATCTCTCCCAAACTGGAAAAGATGTGGACGGACCCTTCCTGGATGTATAGGTAAATATTCCAAAATCCCATCGGTCGTCGCATCTGGTCCTTTGAATAATGATGAATATGTTGACATCTTAACTCTCGATCTCAACATGAGTGAACTGATATTACCATCCAAAAGGTTGGTTGCTTGAATGGGAACTTCCGAGGTGGAAGTCTATATACATACTTATTCTGGTTGGCGGTTTCAACCCATCTGAAAAATATTAGTCAAAGTGGATCATCTCCCCAAGTAGGGGTGAAAATAAAAAATATTTGAAAACACCACCTGGTATTATATACACCCCTGAGTTTACTAACATGACTAACTGGAAAATCCCCATGTTCAATGGGAAATACATCTTCAAATGGTGGACTTTCTATTGTCATGACATGTTAGTTTTCTGGGTGGTATCTATGTATGCCTTCTCTTTAATATCTACAAAATCAATTTAAATCAGTATTCCCATACCCCAAACAAAAACTATAAGAAAAGTTCAACTATGAACAGCTAAGATACAGGATCACAA
>DF239100.1:0-155000 GCA_000507305.1 Breviolum minutum Mf 1.05b.01 | reverse complement strand
AATACTTCGGGATACAAAAAGACACTCAAGAAAAAAGACATAAAAGGACCCGAGCTTCTGAATGTGAAAGGAGATTAGCAACAAAAAACACCATTCAAAACACAAAAAAACAACTCAAACACTCGAAAGAAGAAAAAAACACCAAGCTTCTGAAATTGATGAAAACTCCTTTGAATCATATAATCAGGATCTGCACCTTCCAAACGAAGAAGATTGATCAACATATTGTAACCTTAGATTTGCGACTCTTCGAGGCTTTTCAAAAAGTTTAAAACATATTTTACCAAAAGGTGGTCTTCATGGTGATGAATCCCATGGTGCAATCCGTACAAAACACTTTAAAACAACAAATCCAAGTCCATGTATGAAATGAAATATTTACCTAACAGTACATCCCATAAATTTGAGCCATGGATCAGAAAAAAATCCATGGATCTCCGTAAAACATCATCAACCCTAAGGATCCAATCACCTTGTCAGATGATAATTGGGGTATATAGTCACCTCCTCAGCAAGGTATTCAGGTTCCATTACCATTCTCAGAAGGTGATTGGATCCCTAGGGCAAAGAAACAAATCCAAGTAACCTAAGTGAAATGCACTAAAAATCTTTGAAGATTGGCCCATAAACATCTCCTTGGCCACATCTGGTTCCACCTTTTCATCAAACCTCAGGTCAGATTGAAAGGTACCAACAAAAACTCTTGTTTCAACTAACACAGGTTGGTGCTTGAACCAACCCAACTGCAAGGTGGGCACAAAGTCCCCAATAATACAGTATAAGGTTATAACATGTTATAACCCCATATGGGGTTATAACCCCAGTTACATAAACATTTTCAGTCATCTATAGGGGTGCTATAACTCCATGAGTCCATGTATATAAAATCTACACCCCCGAAGTTTAACATAGCCCCTGAAAAATGATGGTTGGAAGACTACTTTCCTTTTCGGATGGTATATTTTCAGGGGCTATGTTAAACTTCCAGGGGGTATAACTGTTGTTTTGGGCCCACCTTGTAACTTAAAAACGGCAAGGAAACATAATGATGGTCAATCCGCGATCGTCTTTTCCTCGTCGGCCAGCACGACCACTCATTTGGATGTATTCACCCGCATTCAGAATGCGGTACTCAACACCATCCTAGTTGGTGGTTGAACCAACCAGTCTGAAAAATATTAGTCAAATTAGAAATCTTGCCCAAATAGGGGTGAAAATAAAAAATGTTTGAAACCACCACCTAGCATCCCACTTGCGTGTGTTGGTAAAGACCACTGTCTTTGCTGGCATATTGATACCCATCGCAAAAGTTTCGGTAGAGAAAAGGACCTTGATCAAAGATTCTTGGAAAAGGATTTCAACCACTTCTTTGAGCATTGGAAGCAAACCACCATGGTGAATACCAAGACCACGGCGCAGCAAGGGCAACATACTCTGCACTTGTGGAAGTTCACGATCTTCATCGCCCAAAGTCATGATAGCATTGTTGAAGACCTCATTAGCGGCGGCTTTCTTGGAGGAAGGACTTGTAAGTGGTTAATACCATTGTAAGTAAGTCCCCTAAGAAGGCCCGGCTTGTTCCCCTGGCTTATAAATGGGGGTCACTAACCACTTACTAACTGGGATGATCCTCCAAGTACCCACCGGAAATGAACCAATATCACCGGACAAGGGACCATTTCAAAACGAAATTTCATCTTCCAACCATCACTTTTCAGCTGATAATCGTTGGTTCTCGGGGGAGTAAAATCTAAGATCACTAAAAATATCAAAGGCTGCTTTGTGGTACTACTGATGGTTCAGAAATCCTGCACCGGTTGAGGAATTGGTAGTTGAAATCCCATTATTTACATTTATCTACAAGGTTTTATACATACCAGGCGGTTGTTTGGGATTTCATCGATCAACAGTATGTCTCAAATTCTAATACCCTCCCTGAAACTAACATAGAACCTGAAAATGGGTCTTCCCAAAAGGAAAGTAGTATTCCAACCATCAATTTTAAGGTGCTATGGTAGTTTCAGGGAGGGTAGCCCCTTGGTGAGAATCCTGAATTCGAATAACCAGTGCACTGAAAATCGATAGAAGAAGACCACCTTTGTCGAGCCTCACATGAATTGTCGAGCCTCAATGCTACCAAAGTATTCAAAAAAAAACAAACATCCATACCCCTAAAATCCAGGTGCGTATATATATATATAATATATATATACGTATATGTGCTTAGATTTACCATATAAATCATGTAAAATCAACAAAACATGTATATATATAAACACAGTATACCATATATTTTCAGTTGGGAGTTCCAAGGCACTTCATCAATGAGACGTTTCTCATCATCATCTGTAACATCCATCTTCTTCAATGCTACGGCATTGGCCTCGCATTCCTTGCGGCTGAAGGAGAAGACAATCAAAGGCAAATAACCTCTGTCGCTACCTGAGCAATGAAAAGCACAGGCCCAAAACGGTTGTTTGTTGGGTATATAGATAAGCCTAGTTGTTTAGGGTATATAGGGGATTATACTACCTATAAATACACCAGTATAAGGAGTTATATATAACTGGCTATCTATGGTAATATAACTACCATTTTAGGGTATAAAGAACTGGTGGTTTAGAGTAGGGGATGAAATCCTACCCCCAGTTTTGTAGGGATTACTTTCATAAACCATGAAATAATAAGGATCCCGTCATTAAACAACCAGTATTCAATGGAAAGTGGCTCACCCTGCCAAAATCCACAAGTGTTTTCCAACGTTAACTTCCTTTGGATCCAGGAGAAATGAACCCCTAAAAAAGTATCTAATCATACCAGTGGCTCAATGGGGCTGGCCTATTAAATCTATCAACCTACAAGTTTTGGGGGTTGTTTCATGTAGGTACATATACCATACATTGAGCACCTGGGTTTACCAACCAAAACAAGCAAACAAATCGCAAAAAAAACACCACCAGGTGATTCAAAGTAACCTTTGTATCCCCTAGTTGAAGGTCACTTAGCCTTTGAAAGGGTCACTTAACCATCCCAAAAATGTTACCAGCAGAATCGCCAGGCAAGTGTTCTTTATTCAACTGTTGTTTAGGACCTTTTAGCTGAGTTGCACATTCTTACAATCTTTTCCAAATCTCCCAAATTGGCTTTGCCCTTTCTTTTCAACATCTTCTTGGTATCCACATTCGTTGACTCAGCAGCACTTTGAAGAGCTGTCAAAGCTTTATGGAAATTATCTTCTCGGAACTGTCCTTTCTCATCAACAACCATGTACACACCATCACCACCAGCTGGAAACAAGTAGTGTTGGAGTGGCACCGGACGCTTGTCTGTGTAAATCACATGACAAGGTTGATGTTTAATTCGACATATCCTTAGAGTTCTGAGTCGTCTTGCCGTCTCGCCAGTTAACATGACAGTTGGAAGTCCAACTTACGCTTTTTCATTTTGAACACTTTTGTGAACTACCAAGTGGTTTCAACCTGTTTGAAACAAATATCAAATATATAGTCAAATTGAGTCAAATTTTATCATCATTTTCTAATAGGGGTAACATCAAAAAATCATTGAAACCACCATCTAGACTACTGTTGAAGTGTGAGTTTACATTCATCCCAAAACGGATCGAAGGTTTCATTTCAAACGGTGGTTGGTTTCCAGTACCCAAAGGATTCATACGACTTGTATATTTCCCTACACTTACCATAAAAATCAAACAAATTTACTTATATTATATAATATACTGCCCTAGGCTTCCAAACACCTTGTGAGGAGTTATTTGGACGCCCCAAACATACCTCAAACACCGAACCTTAGGAGGTTTTTGGAAGACTATGGTAATATACCAGAACATGGATCCTATAATTTGAAAGGGTGTCTCTCAAAGGGCCAAAAAGGTCACGCAAAAAACTGAAAAATGCCAAGGCTTTTCGGAAACCTGCCGGTACACAAACGAAAAACAAAAAAAAACATGTTCAAGGCCCATAGGATCCATGGAAAATGGTATATTTACCTACATGAATACTTGATTTTTATGGGATAAATGTAGGTAAATAAACCAGTCCCATGAATCCTATGGGATTGGAAAGCTCATCTTTAATGGGGTCCATGTTCTGTTGCTACTGTCAGTTTCAACGAAGTGTAATTTCACGTAAACAAAAATCTTACAAGTACCACAAATCCGAGGCTCCATTCTGCAAATTCCCGAGCATTGGGAATGGTAGCAGATAGGAAGACCAAACGCACAGAATCCGGCAGTAGAATCATGACCTCTTCCCAAACTACTCCGCGATCTCGATCTCTCATGTAGTGTACTTCATCGAAAACAACCCATGCCATTTCACGTGAGACGTCTGAACCACGGTACAGCATGGAACGCAAGATCTCAGTAGTCATGATCATACAACTGGCATGAGGGTTGATGGTCACATCACCTGTCATTAAACCCACATCGTTGAACTCATCTTGCAAATCACGGTACTTTTGATTGCTAAGAGCTTTAATGGGAGAAGTATAGATGATTCGTTGTTTGTCACGCAATGCCATAGCAATGGCATATTCTGCAACAACCGTCTTGCCAGCTGAAGTATGTGCTGCTACCATGACAGATTCTCTTCTCTCCAAGCAATTGACAGCCTCTTGCTGGAAGGCATCCAGTTGAAATGAATAAGACTTTGCAGGTGTTTGTGGCAATGGTCCCAAAGGCTGTCCAGCCAGTTCAGAAGGACGTACACATTCATGTACACAATTGCCACCAGAAATCTTCACATCATAAGTCTCTAGTACTGTCTCTGTGGTTAGTTCTGCTTCCATTGGTTCATCGCGATCCCCATTGGGGCCATTCCTGGGTGTTTTGAAAAAGATTTTCACACATCTCCCGTCGCAGTGTTCCAGGCCCTTAGCCCTATTAGCGGTTATGATGCGTATTTCAAGTGTTGCTGTTTTTTTTTGGTTTCGGAAAAAAAACACATGCTTTTTGGAGATTTGAAGTGAACATGTACTCACATCACAAATTCCAACATTGATTTGAATAATTGACTGAATCTTCAAAACATCACATGAATATCATACAAGGTAGGCCCCTTCCAGATGGGGCGAGAACCCGAGTAAGCTAGGTTACAATTCGAGTTACCCTTTAAAAGGGCTGTGTGTAGGACTTACAGCCACATTTATAGCTGGTGGCGCTTCAAGAGTTTTTTTGCACCATACTACCCTGTCGTTAGCTCCCCATCCCTGGCGACCATTTGCTCCCCGGATATCATAGGGTAGACACATCACCCATTGGAAACTCACGACTTGAAAACACATCCTGAAATCCCGTCAACCAGCAATGAAACTAACAACGTGATAAACATGGGGCACTCTTTCTTAGGGGTTGTGGTTGAACCAGAACAACATGAAAAACATCTACATGGAAATCTTATCTCGTCTTTTTGGCGTTTTGAATGTTTAAGAAAAAATATCCACCAACTATACACTCTGGTAAACAAACATGGCCGGAAATACATCTTCAGCTGAAAACAACTCTTGCCATATTCGTTTACCCGAAAACAAAGCCCTTTATTGCTCTAGGACATCTAGATTCTCTCGCCGTCTCTTTTCGGCGCCATTCTCCTGACCGATGGGCTGACGCTTCGCCATCGCCAACAAGAACCCGTGAGTTTGACGACTCAGTCGACACGTTTCTCTTGGTTTCTTGAACACGGGCGATGTGGCTATGTGTGGATATTCTGAGACATGTCATGTCACCACCACTCTCTTAGCTTCAAACCACAGGAATGAACATCATGTGTTGTGTTGTTGATTGTTTGTATGAATCCAGCCTAAATTTCGGCTGATTTGAATTGGTTCAACCAGCAATGCTTCTGTTGTATGTGTGTTTTTTTCCAGCAGAAACATGGGATGAAAACTCGTCTTTCTGAAGTGAAAACTCCTAAAACTCCGAGGTGCGAGGAGTGGTCACCACGTCTTAAAAACAAATCAACAGTTTGCTGTGTTGGAAGTACTTTAGATAAAATTGATCAACAATATATCAACAATATATCTACAATATATCAACAATATATCTACAATATATCAACAATATATCAACAATTGATTTGTTGATTATCATATATGGAAGTAGTTTATCAACAATTTATCAATAAAAAATCATCCTGCGTTTTTGTTGATAAATTGTAGTTTTTGATATAACTACTTGCAACTCCATCACTGACAGCTGGAAATGGCCATAGTTTCATGAAGAGCGAGTCTTTGACAAGAATGACCCAAGAGAAGCAGCAAAAATGTGCAAAAATAATCATGTCATATATAAGTGCAGCAATGATTGCTTAAAAGCTATTTTCTATAGTTGGTAATCTGAACCTATCTGAAAAGAGTATTGGTTAACTAAATCCTTGAAACAAACCTAGTTTTTTTGGCCTGTTGGATCCAACATCCCCACATCCCCAATGTGTCACTGGAGGTTTGAAAAATGACCTTTTCGGACAAATGCCGTGTTTTGGGGGGTTTCCTAAAATGGTGGGTTTCCCCAACAAACCCACTACTAAAAATCATCATTTTGGGGTGTGAAATGGGGGTACCACCATTTAAGGAAACACGTATATATATATATATATTATATAAATGCCTCACGTAGTAGAATTATGATTCATTTGTCATTGATTCTGTTCTGGACGTTACATTATTGACCTTTAGATCCTTCTGGTAGGCCCGAGATGTTTATTTTGGAACAGAAGTAAAATACATTAAGAAAAGCACTCCCGAAAACTAACACATCCCCTGCAAAAACGGTGATTGTTGGAAACAAGTGTCCTTTTTTGGGGTGCCTATTTTCAGGGATGAACTCGCTGTTAGTTTTAGGGGAGAGGGAATCGGTGATGAATCTGTAAATCCCCACACATTTGAACAAATCAAAGATGATCAACCAAATATACATGGTATCTTTGAAATGAAATCGTAATTTGTAATTGAAGATGTTCAACAAAATCATCTACAGTATATATACAGTACATATTGAAAACAACATGTGTAGTGTAACATAAATATATATAACATATATATATATATTGTAGGTCTACATGCAAACCGTCCACAGATACTATAATGCTACTTTTGATCGACAGCAAACAGTTCAACATGAATGTACCTATCAACAACCCCTCCTTTTCAAAGGTTAGTTCCATCTTTGCAACATGGGTTACCCCCCTGAAAACAAAAATTAAAGGTTTGGTTTAGATGATTTCCCTTTGTTAAATAGGCGATTTCACGTTCCAGTTGTTACACCCCTGAAAAACTAACATGACTGGCTGGAAAATCCCCATGTTCAATAGGAAAAACAGCTTCGTTCATGGTGGATTTTCCGGCTATAGTCATGTTAGTTTTCGGGGGGAATGGGTAATGATCCCTGTCACTTTGAATCAAGGGATTCTTGAGGTTCTTGTAAGGTGGGAGGTAGCATATTCTGAGCCAAATTGGCAATATATACTGCTTGTATACCAGGTATTCAAGGAGGTGTACCGTATTTGGCACCGCCTGACGTGTAGTACCATCACAGCGCTGCAACCGAGTGTGTGAGCCTGAGGTTGCGAACTTCATCCAAAAAACCGGCTGAAAACAAGGAAGGCCCAATTCCCAGGCCCATTAAGGATCCATGGAAAATGGTATGTTTACCTACATGAACAGTTGATCTTTATGGGATCCATGTAGGTAAAGAGACCGTTCGTCCCATGGTACCTTCTTGGATTTGCTTGTTTATCTTGTTAAGTGGTTGGAAAAATGACCAAACAT
Organism: Breviolum minutum Mf 1.05b.01; assembly: GCA_000507305.1. Taxonomy (NCBI): domain Eukaryota; class Dinophyceae; order Suessiales; family Symbiodiniaceae; genus Breviolum; species Breviolum minutum. The sequence goes on along the minus strand of DF239100.1, from coordinate 147,215 downwards.
ATTCCCCAAATGGCGATGACTCCCATGGTAGAATCCGCAAAAGCACTATACTACCAAAATAAACAACAAGTAAGCATCCAAGCAACTCGTATCTTCAGTGATTCCTAAGTGACATGTTGTTTTTTCTACCCATCTCATCTACTCCCGTCCCTTCATGTTGTAAAGCCAAATGGGCATTTCTAACTTCTGGAGGGGAATGTATCTACTAATGATAGTCTATTAACTTAAAACCTTCAAAATCCAGCGAAACATACCAAAACCAGTTGCAAAACCATATCTCCAAGGGCTCCCGTGCGCACAGACCGCCGCGCGTGCCGCCAACGGCGCCCGGCACAATAGCGTGCCGCAAGGCCAGCAACTGTCACTTGTGCCTTAGCATCGAAACCAAAGAGTTGGATGGACAGAGGTGGCTAATTTTAAGTGGGCTTGATACTCAGGCAAAACTGAAAGGGTCCCCTGCCTAAAGGTTTAACTTTTGATGAGTTACATGCGTCACTGTTTGCGTCATGTTGACGCCGTGAATTCTAGGCTACTGGGTTTGATGACTTACATTTGAAAAAAAAACACAATATTTACCTCGGATTGATTTTACTATAGTACATGGGAAAACACAAAACAACTGATTTTTTGACCGCTGGAATCATTGCGGCGTTGGCCGTTGGCTACTCTAGCTGCTGGTTTCTTGGATCTACCCCCTAACCCAGTTGGCCAGTGGCTGGCCATGAAGGTTTTTTTAGGTTTGGGATTCCCGTAGCGAAAAAACATGTGAACAAAATTTGACAAAATCCTGCTTGGGGAGTCGTTGATTCCGAGTGGTTTCTAAATAAGATTCAGGGGTTGATGTTAAGTCGGAAAACAGTGGGAAACCATCTTTTCGAGGCAAACCCTGGATGGTCTATTAGAAGTTTCAAATGAAGGGAATGAGCAACGAGTGAACGACATAATTAATCGTTCACCAGCCAACCCAAATGTTCAGGTCAATTTTTGGGGTCGGTTTCCCGTTTACATCCACCATCGTTTTTTCAGTGAGGGAACTGGCGGTCTTGTTGTTATAGATTTGCCCAGTGTTTATATAACTTGAGTTCAACGTGGCATGGTGGTTCAAACAGCAATATTGCAAAAAAAATTGACCAAGAAAAACTAACCTGTGGATGATTCCCAAAGTTTGCTCTCAGAAATTCGTGTGACTCGTACAAACCACTAAGCAAAAACTTGTTTCACCAGAGATGTCCATGTCTTCCTGCACAAAACAACAGCTCATGTATCGACTGCCATGCTGAATTTTCACCTTGAGGCAACCAGAAACCTCTCTGGAAAGTCCAAGCATAACATGGCATAACTAGGTTGGTCGTTTTTTTTGTTTGCCACCCATGTTAAGAAAAAATGTGTGCGAGTCAAAAATTAGAACAAAAAAACAAGCTTTGGGGTAAACCCAACATGTTCATGAAATCTTTTAAGATTTGCCTACATACAACAAGTATTAAGTATCAACAATTAAGGTCCTGCAAAAACACAGACCCAAATGCTCCATGTATTGATTATTTACCTCCATTCGGTGAACAATGGCCACATTTCAGGGAAATGGCTGTGTCAATATTCCCTACCCATGTAGCATTTGGGAGAGTCTTGGTGAACTTGGCTACTCAACAAAAAACAAACACTCAAGTTCAACTCGCTCCTGTGGCTTGGGGCGAGTTGAACATGTAACAAAAAAACCCTTGAGGTTTGCCAACAAAAACTGGCAAATTGAAGTAACTTGGACAGTTGACTTTTCACTTTTCTTGGGCGTGTTGGGGGGGTTGGGGTGTTCAAGTTACAAGTTGATGGCACATGTTTTGACAAACATTGTCTAGTTGGTGGTTGAACCAACCCATTTGAAAAATATGCTCGTCAAATTGGGAATCTTCCCCAAGTAGGGGTGAAAATCAAAAATCTTTGAAACCACAACCTAGTATTGTTCTTTTTTCAGAAACCTCTTCATCTCATCTATATCCTTTGGGTCGTCCCACCCCCCCTCAGTAGGCGGTTGATGTTTGTGTGTTTTTTTTAAACGGAAGTCAAAAAAACATGCCTTTTGCTTTAAAAGGTTGATATGTGGAATGAACTATCGTTGAAGTCTTAGGCCAGAAATTAATGTGATCATCATCCAAAAAGTGAGACTATAGTTGGTTTTAAGATTAGAAAAAATACATTCTACAAAGGTGGAAAGACAAGAACAACATCCCCTGGAATTCAGGATAATGAAATCAGAATTACGTTTTTTTTGTGCAGGGAAATTCAATAACCAAACATCTAAACAACTAGCCAGAAAGAATGAGGGCCACCAAGCTTGGGTTTTTTGCCACAGAATAGTTCATACGGGGTGGGGATGTCCCTTACATAAGCGGTATCCATACAGTTTATATAGCTAGGTGAGGATTCCTACATTTTAGGTAGCCACGAGGTGTCGTATTTGAACCAGCAGTATATGAAATGTTTGGTGATTCTATAGACTTACAACCAACTTCCCTTGTCACCCACCTGTCCATCGTTCCGGCCCGTTGACAGCCGATTCAACTGAGTTTCCCCGGCCGCAAGAGATGCCACTGGAGATTTCGCTGTTGGCCTATTCGAGCCACGCAAAACAAAAACGGCCTTACTTCAAGGGTGATTCCAGGGACTCCCAAGGACATGGGAACCCTTGATGGTAAGCTTCCCATATCTTTAGGGATTCTTATGGGAATGGGATTAGGGAATAGTATGGGGAAGGGGTCCCATGTCCTTGAGGGTCCCTGAAAATACCACTGATTACTTACCATTGGATCCTGCTTGCTTACTAGGGATCCTCCTAATGTGTTATCATAATCCCCACAGAACTGGCTAGGATTTCATCCCCTATATAACCCTAAAACAACCAGGTTTTTGATACCCTGAATGGTAGTTATATTATGTCCCTTATATCACTGGGCTAGGATTTCATCCCCTAAATAATCCCCAAACCACCAGGGTCCCGCCCTCATGGTCCAAATCCCCCAGGTCAAAAACCTCTTGGATGATTACCCTCCCTAGAACTAACATTTTGCGCACCTAAATATACCCTCCAGTAAATCTAACATGGCAATAGAAATTCACCTTTTCCAATAGGAAGTACATCTTCAAATGGTGGATTTTCCATTGCTATGTTAGTTTACCGGAGGGTAGGCCTTCCCAAGAGGAAAGGATCGTCTTCCAGTCATCCATTTTCAGATGCGAACTGTTAGTTTTAGGGAGGGTAATCATAGTGATTAAGAAAAGCTGGGTCGTCAAAAAGTATCTAAAAGTTAAGGGCCCTAGACATGCAGGGCCACCTCCTGAGAGTATTTGGACCCCAAAAACATACCAACAAAATCGCACCTCAGGAGGTATGACTGGATATCTAGAGAAGCGAAGAGTGTTGGTGGATGAAATTTCAACCAGATCACCTTCGAACACACAGCGAGCTATATGCAAAAAATAAACGCATCATTCAGATTCATCTGGGTAAATTACGTAATATAAATTCCTAAACCAGGTTGTTCCGAGTGACCTTTGTAGGGGATTTAAGTGACCTTTTCAGGGGCTAAGTGACCTCCATTTCGGTGATCTAAAGGTCATTTGGAAGAAGCTGGAACCTGCTTTTTGTCAGGGCATTTTCGGGGACACTTCCCAACCCGGCTGACAGCTGGTCACGTCCAACCGCCCCGTAACGCTCACAGCCCCCGCCTCGAGGAAACCGCCGAGCGATAATTGGCCGGTTGAACTTCAACCTCGGGGAAACATCTCCCCATACGACGTTGATGGGTTCAGAAATACCGGCGAGAAAACCCACCAAACATACTATAACATGTATGAAACTTGTCGTAAATACTGGGGATATGATATTGGATATTTTTACCATAGCAATTGGTGATTCGCCGGATTTCTGAACCGTCAACAGTAGGATCCATGTGAAAATGTGTTGGGAAATGTTACCGATTTATTTACCTAAACGGACGGATTCTATTTATATTTCGTTGTATACCCACAAACATCAACTAAACATGTGCCAAATTGTGATATTTAACCAACCTAGATTTCCCTGAAATAACAACAAAATTCCCTTACTAAACCACCATTTGGGGTGAGGTTGTGTGAGGTCGCTAAAATTTGACCAGTATATTTGGGACTTCAAATAATAGAATTAATTGCTGTTTATGTTCATCAAGTCGATACCCCTTAAACCTTATAGCATTTTTGGGATGTAACATCATGTAATCCAAGAAAAAAATCAGGTCGGTTCGGTGAGCTGAAAAATAACTCCCAAAAAAGGTGGAATCAGTTTTCACTCGATTTATAACTTGTTTTTGGGCCCACCTTGTTGGAAAAAAAAGGGTATCTTTCATCCTTTAAGGCCGCCGGCAGTTGGTGCCCTCAATAAGGGCGTCAAAACGGCCATCACACCCGGTGTTGCCATCGTTGTTGGAAACGAGTGTGAAATTTTGCTGCCAAAAAAACACGTGATGTTTGTTCAACAAAAGAAAGGCCAAATTGTGTCATATCATACATATCACAAATATTGCATTGTATTCATCATTCATAGCATTCATTGATCAGGATCTTCCAGACCAACTGTTTTCAGGAAACAAAACACACGCAAAACATGCTTCTTTTCCAAATGTGTGAATTCATTGTGTGGCCTTGCCGTCTTTTTGCAAGTCACTTTGCAGTGTTTATGATCTTGCCCCTTTTCACTGCGAGTAGAAGCCACACAATGATCAAAACTGAAAGAAAGGGATTCTGGAGGGGGGATACCAATAAAACCATCAATTTCAAATGGGAAAAAGGTATCTCCGATTTCAAATGTGTCCACTTTAACACTTGATAGGCAAAACCGTGCAATTAATGCTCCCATAGCACCCACGGGACTGGTCTATTTACCTACATAGATCCCACAAACATCAAGTAAATGTATAGATATACCATACAAGGATCGTATGGGTATGGTAGTGATTTTCTCCGAATCTCCCCAAGATGTTTTCCTCATTGCTCAAGCATATGGCTTTCATTTAGGCTCCCCCTATCTGTGTTCGGGAAGTGCCCCTTTCTGTGGCTATAGCAATGCTTAACATCATCATCATCATCATCATCAACAACATCATCATCATCATCATCATCAACAACAACAACAACATCAACAACATCATCATGATCCACAAAGAAACACATAAACACTTATCATTTACCATGTGATTTAAGTTGTTTGCAGGAATTCTATTGGCTTCGAAGTAACAAACCTTTTGGTCGAAAAGCTGGTCTTCAACCGATCGGAAGTTTTACGAAGAAATCGGAAGTTTCCTTGAAGAGAAATGTTGTGTTTTTCGAGCCACGCAACGTGAAGAAGGGGCTACCATATATGATGTAACGTAGATATACCTGGAACCCAAATGACACCTGTTTTGATTGGAAGCTTGGCCTTGTTTTGGGGGGTTGACCTTCAAAAATAGGGGTCATTTGGGTTCTAGGTATATCTAATACATTGTAAATAAATCATATCATAATCCAAAATATCTATGATTATATGATCATATCCAACAAACAATTGACATGAGGATAAACTACTACCGTGTTTTACTGTACATGGACTACTGAATGATGTGTTTTTGGTGTCCCACTTTTCATGATTTTTAGCGGTCTTTTGGGTCCTGCTGAGTGCTGTCAACTCTCACCAAGCACGGCTCAGCCTGCTTCCATGTCCTGGCTCTCGGAAGGACAAGGATCAATGCTTCGTTTTTTCACTGGGTTTTCGCTTTTCTTCGTTTCAAACCACTTTGGAAAATCAAATACCTGTGAGTTACACAAAGAGGACTTATTCATACTTATTCATCATGGAAAAAATCGATATATTAAAGAATCAAATCAACAAAATACCCCAACTGCCAACCGTTAATGTGATGAATATAACATACCCCAACCCTTTAGTTTGTTATTCAACAAAACACCCAAAAAAAACACCCCAAAACACACCTGCCTGCCAACCAAATCAAATACCGAGCCTCCAAACCATCCGACCAAAATTTTCCGGAGACTCCGTCTCGGTCGCCATTCGTGAGTCGTTGGTGACTCTGGTCGCAACGACATCTGGTTTCCACCGGAGAAACACAAGGCGCCTGCGTATGGCGTATGGTGGCAGCGTATGGTGAAGGGATGTGAATCATTTTCAGCCTAAGTTTGAGAGGTTTCCTTGCCCATGACGGATCCATGTATGGTGTATTTACCATTATTTACCTATATTTTCCATATATTTAAGTGACACGTAGGTAAATATACCATAGATACATGGGGGTTGTCCAAAATTATTTCTTCTTGAAACGGCCATTCCTAGCCAAAAAAAATTTACTTTAGCCAAACTTTCGCCATTTCCACAAAAAACTTTCGCGGGTCCCTATGTTGGATTGTATCTGGGTATTTTTGTTAGGAAACAGAAGCTTGACAAGGGAAATCTGCCTGTCTGAGCGACCATCAAGACTCATTCTGTGGCGGCTGCGCATTCACGTGTGGAGTTTTGCCTTTCTCGGTGGTCCTTGCTCACCTTCTCGGGCCAGTTCTGACACACCTGCTTCCTGCCTCTCTGGAAACAAGACATATCAAGTCAACAGTTTAGGCCACCTAGCTTTCAAGAGAAGGCCGTCTTTCGCCAAGCTGTATCAAAACTTTCGCCAAACTTTCGCGAAAAATCGCCCTACATAAACTTCATCTTCAAAAATCCAGGTATGTTCCAGTCATATCTTACTACTTTCGCCAAACTTTTGCCAAAAAATAATTTACTTTAGCAAATTCAGCTTTTAACTTTCGCCAAAGGTCATTTTGGCATACCAAAGGTCATCGAATACTACACGCAAGACAAGGACCTTTTGGACGACACCCACATGGGTTCTACGGGTTAAATGACCCCCCAACAAAAATCTGGGTGAAGTTCCACCCTTTAAATCGCTGAAGTTGTGGGTAATTTAAGCCAGCCACTAGTCGTTGAAAGTTAAAAAAAGCAGATGCAAGAAATCCAACCCAAAGCTTTCAAACACCAAATCAAGGGTGATTCCAGGGACAGTAATACTATTCCCACACCATTCCCATATCTTTAGGGATTCTTATGGGAATAGTATGGGAAGCTTACCATAAGGGGGTCCCACTATTGGGGGTCCCTGAAAATCCCCACTGACCAAACGTGAGGTACGACTGGACCTCCAGTCCACCAAACCGGAGGTATTCGCCTGGAAGACGACCGGGCAAGAAACAACCACCACCTAACCTAACGCGAGTAATCTCTCCACTCCAACACCCCCCCCAAAAAACACACTTGCAGTCTCATGATTCAGGTAATTATAGGACTTCCAGGCCATAAAAACAAACACCTTCTCATAGATATCCATGAGACTGGTATATTTACCTACCTGGAAAACATATTGTACCATTTTTGTTAGAGAACTGGATTGCTGTTTTTTCAGGGTTTCAAGTTGATGGACATTAATCAACGAACAGCAACGGCTGTTTCCAGGTACATATATATATATATATACCTATAAACACCGGTAGCAGAAAAAACTGCCACTTTCCATTTCGACAGAAATTTCCGTCAACTCTCGGAATTTATGATATAACTGGGGAAGAAACATCACCAACTGGGAAAAACCGTCATTTTGATCTTTTGATGGTTCCTTTGCATTTCATATCAGAACATGATTCTCTGCCCTTGCCCATTGACCAGTAATAAAAGAAACACACCAAAGTTCTAAGATGGTTATTTGGAAATGGAATCTTTGTACAATCTTTGAAAAATTACATCCCTCCAGGGATCATCCATCTCTTCCCCCATCATTTGTTTTTTTCCCGTTTCCCAACCATGTTTTTCCTCACTTTCCAGCCACTGTTGCGCCACTGTTGCATCATTATTATCTACAAGGTCCCTTTGCCCCGTACTTTCCAATTTCTCACCAGTAGAGCCCTTGTTTTCAAGAAGTACCGTTGATGAACCCGAAGAGTGAGTGTACGTACCGACACTCTGCGGGACAGAGAACTTACTCGTCCCACGTGGTCTTCATTTTGTTCACAGCCCCAAGCAGCTGGATTTAAGATCAATGGCGATGAGCCTACAATTTGGCGGCGAATTTCCCACAGAACATGTTTGATAGCATGATACTTTGGCTTTACTCCAAAGGCAATCATCCTGAATGAAAGTGCTTGACGGGCAAGTTGATGGTAGCCCCGGCACACAGCCAAAATGTGGATGTAGAGACGCTGAGCGCATTCACGTTCCAAAAACAAACCGTGTGTCTCACAAATTTTGTGAAGTCCTGTCACATTCAAAAGTACCTGTCTCCCAATTTTCAGGAAACGCTCAACACCCTGAGCATCCGTTGCCAACTGCAAACCTATGAACCAAGTCAACCACTTGACTAGCAAAGTTGTATCGCTCCCCTTGGAATTCGACCATGGCGTGCAGGCGGTCGTTTGGTAGTTGAAAAAAGAGCGACTGAAACTCCGGAGGCCAGGGCACTTTTTGTGCTCAAGGCAGAACAGTTTGAAATTCCCGTGTGCACGCTCTAGGCGTGAAGGCAAGTCTCTACCATCACAATCTGCCATGTCAAAAAATCCAAGTCGACACAAAATGATGATCAATGATCCTGTCACATCCCTTGATAGGCCAACTTTTAGTAAATGGAACATGTCCAGTTTGAAGGAATATTCTGGACGTCCCGAATCGAATGGAATGGCTGCAAGCTGAGGGCTGTTGTTCTCCAACCAAGGCCTTTCCACAAACAAACTGTTGACCCAAGCTGGAACAGTTTCAACCTCTTCAAAAGGTAGATCTGGACTTCCTGCTAAGCACCATGCACACATAGGATTTGTGTTCCCCTTCTTGCTGAGATTTGAGTAACATCTTGTGAAGCCTGCTGTTTCAGCGTGAAATTTCATGTCACCTTTAATGCCAATGAGGACACCATAGTACGTAGTTTGATCGTTCCCTGTATTCACACGAACTCCAGTCTCAAAAAGAGAAACCATATCCAATGCAAGACGATGCATATGCTCTACCAGAATTTCTTTGTTGGCTTTGTATTGGTAAGACGGCAAACCAAACACCAACCTCCTTGTAAGGTATGAATGTCCTTTTTGAGTCGTACTCATCTTCCTGCAAATTGCAACACTACTAGTGTGTCGACCAACATTAGAAACACCACTGGAAGGAACTACTCCTTGAGGAAACTGCTGCAACTCTTGACTGCAGTTGCAACGGCCTTGGAACTCCTCCAACCCAAATGGTGTCTCCCACGTAACGTCCAAGTAGTTTGCTCTTTTCGGCCCTTTCCCTTCGTCCCCGTAGAGGCTGATGGGCACACATGTGCTCAAGGTTTTGCCACTTGTGTAAATCACATGTGTGGGGTGGAAGTACTGATACATATCCCAGAAGGCTTTGCATTGCGATTGAAAACCAACAGTAGCAAGTCCCAAAGAAGATGGTGCTCTGCTTAGAAAGTACTGTAACCAGCTCGACACTTTAACCCATCTAGTAGTCAGAACACTTCTTCCAATTTCATGGTTGATGGTCTCAATGGGTATGGGCAATGAGAATCCCAATCGCGTAAATTTTTTATGACAGTCCCGTTCGGCATTAGTGGCTTCTCTTTTGCCACTACACATCGCTCTCTTCACATTGACCGCCGATACCTCAAAGCATCGAAGACGACCGTAGTCAGTCAGTGGAGGATTGCAACCCAATCTACAGATCGATGAGTCAAGTTTTTATGATCACATTATAAATTTTTGCATTCAGCTAATTGACCACCCATTCAACCATCACAAAAAGGAAGCCATACTAGAAAATTGGTTGGATTGTTTTGGGTTTATGTTGTTGAATTCCGGAAAAATCCCCCCCAAACCCAAATACTTCCGAAAAAAAAACAAACAAGTATTCAAAATTTTTTGGGGATTTTGGGGACAAGATGACTACAAGGATACTTTTCCATACCAACCACTCACTGAAAGCCATAGTGCCCCTTCACCCATTGTTTCGGCCATGTGTTCGTTGAACTCCTGGCATTCCACTGGGCCACCTGGCTGCAAGGGGCAGGTGCTGGAAGAGCTGGAAGCCCCAACCATGTAGGACATCAAGGCGGAGTTCCAAAATTAAAGGGATTTAATTTATCAACCCAGAACCTGAATCAGCAACGCTTGGTATAGTGAATCATTTTCAACGCAACATCCACGAAGTTGTCAATGGGATTCGCACTGGCTCTGTTTGTAGGCCTTGAATCCCCCCCAGAGATATAATACTTGAATAAGTCAGGCTCACCAAGCCCAAACAAAACTCATGGATACCTTTCAGCTACTTTTTTGCCTTCTTCTTTGAAGAAGCTTCAACATCAGCCGGTTCCCGTTTTTTGGGAACGTTCTTCGGCTTGGGGGCGGTTTTACTCTTCGCGGCTGTCTGAGTCTTCACCGGTTTTGGTAGCTGCGAGTTGCTCCTTAGGTAGGTTTATTTGGATATAGTGCGAGGAATTTCCAACAAGAACAAATGGATTGAACATTCAAAATGATACTGAGGATGCTTTTGGAAAGTCCTACAAGACCAGTAGAACATTTTTTTTCTACTCACCACTCACCTTGATAATTTTGAAGGCGGATTCTTGAAGAATTCTTGCAATTGAGGCCCCTACTTGATACGACGTTCCAAGCATAGGGATTCGATTGCCCTTAGATACATGTTGAAAGAAATGGGTCCTTGTGACACACTCTACTCTACCCACATACATTCTGCACATGAGATGAGGCTTTGGCAACGACCTGGCAGTTGCAAACAGACCCTTCAACTTCTTGAGCAACCTGGAAGGTGAGCCGGTGGGCCAGAGGAGAAAATTTCAAATACATGTCGTCCTGATGGTCGTTTTTTGTAAAACTCATACTGCACCCGTACCTCCAAACATCCAATGTTCAGAAAAGAAACTCTTTCCCAAAGGAATTGGCAATTCCTTGCTGGTATGTCTCCATGATACCGTTCTCACATCCAACCACTTTGGTTTTCAATTCAAGTGCCTTGTTTTTCAGCCTGGGCTAGACCAAGAGGTGTACAATATATATATATATAAGATAAAAGTATATATAATATATATGATATTTCAAACTTATGATTATTACAAATATAAAAATATATACATCTCTCACTGAAAGGTCTGATAGGATCTTCTAGGTATAGTGGAAGCCCACAGCTTACAAGAGTAAAAATCAAAAAACAACATATCTTGTTTCACAACACAAACTGTTCAAGTTGGGAAACGTCTTTTGAGTCTCATTGAGAGCAGTTTCCGAAGCATCAAACTTCTTGACAATATCGTCCAAACCATTGACCCGTTTCTGTAAGCATGTACTCACTTTGGGGCAAGAACTTGGCATCTTGCTTACGTTTTCAACCTCAGGAAACTTAACATCTTTGAGCATTTTTACCTGCTCCTCTGCACCTTCATCTGAATCAAAGTCATCATCCGATTCCTCTGCCTTTGCAGTCGCATTTGCAGGTTTGCCATTCTTGCCTAAGAAAGGCCAGAGGATTGAACAATGGGGCGTGGGGTTAGGGTGTACTTTCAGAAACGAAAAGTTAGTTGTTTCAAGTAGTATTGCAGTTAAAGTTCCACCAGCATGATCGTCATCAGAATCAGGAAAGTCGTTTGGCATCTTCAATTTGGGGACTTCCTGATTTTCTCCAAGCTCTTCCTCTACAATTTGCTCCAGTACATCACGGCGGGTTCGCCTTAATTCAGGAAAAAAAACAATGCATTGGACAGATCTTCATTCAATATATTTTTAATAAACTTAGGGTTGCAGTCTGAGTTTCTCAGAAAATCCTGCTTCAATCATGTCTGCTTCAGACATGAACTCAAAATCATCTTGCATAGTTTTCTCGTTAATCTCTTGGTACATGCGGCGGGTCTTCCGTACAAAGGTGTCCTGCATGACTCCGAACATAAAGTATTCCCTCAAAAAATGCGTTTTTCTTAGACTGTTGTTTCAACAATTCTTTGGAAACAGCTTGTTGAATGATTATGGCATTCCTGAATAATTTTCTATTAAGGAAATGAACAAATCATCAAATAATGTTCTTAGGATGGTACTTTGAATTGGTAAAAGAAAACAGCAGAAGATGTTTCAGTATACCCGGTCCGGATCATTGCCACATTTTTCAAAGAGGCTGCAAATCATTTCCCTTGTCGACAAATCCTCCCATTGTTGACGGACTTCATCCGGTACTTTACAAACACCTTTAACATTCGGTGTCATTAACCGACGAAGCCTTTTGTCTTGAGCTGATTTTGACAATGCCACCGGTGGCAACACATCAGGAGCTTCTGGTTCTTCTTGTTCGTCTTGTTCGATTGCCGCTTGTTCGAACTGCTCCGATAGGTCCCGTTTCTCCTTAATGGCTCATGGGAAACCCTGTTTGAGTTGTACCCTAAGAATTCCAAAATCCAAACAGTCTTTTTCAAAAAGACAGGTTCCAAAACTGAAAAGGCTTTGGTTGAATCATTCCATGTTTCATTTTCGTTTGAGGGCACAGGTGACGCTGGGGAATCCACTGGTTGGCCTTGGGACCCTGTAAAGAGCTCTTCAGGGGTAGCAGCCTTAGGAGGGTCCTGATTCTTTGGAGTCTCCTCTAAAGCCTCCGTAGGACCCCCACCACCATGTTTCCCATCCTCATGTCCACTTCCCCCCTCAGAAACTTTGGTGGGGATGTCACCGGCAACTTGACTAGGAGGAGGAACCACCTCAAGTTCCCCAGGGGGGAGGAGTATTTTTTCCTTCTGTGCCCGACGCTTCTTGATCTCATCCCTCTTAGCCTCAGTATGGTTTTGGGCATTGCAAGAGGCTTATAACCTAAACCTAAAGAAAAACACTTCCTAGACGACCCAAATTGAAGTTCCCCAAACACTGTTGCCAATGGTGGCTTACAACAACACCATAAAGTATAACAAGTGGGATTTTTGTGGGTGGAAGGTAATGGTGGCACTTCACAAATGAACTCAGAAGTACATCCCCTAGAAAAGGTCAAACATCTTAAATCTTAAAGGTTACAATAAGTCCCCACCAAATTGCTAAGGTAATCTGGGTTCATTAGTCAAGTCCCACCAGTACCAATCATTTGTTGAATCAGGAAATCTTGATGAAGTTCACAGGACTGGCAACCTCAAGCATTTGTTTCTGTGCAAGCATGTCCTTGTACTTAGGGTCGCTTTCTAACGACATGGTAGCACGCTTGGTCAGCTCACACCCTCTCACCAAAGTAGCTGAAGATGAGCACCGGCTGGGCTCCATTGGAAGTCACAAAATGATCCAAAATGCTTTTTGGCATTCAAAAACACTACCAAACACTACTACAAAGACCTCCCAAACTTTCAAAAAAATCCAGTCCGGGAATTTCCGTTTTTTTCCCGGGATTTTCCGCCTTTTTCCCGGGAATTTCCGTCTTTTTCGGGATGTGTTTTTTGGGTGTTTTAAAAAAAAAAACATGTTTTTGTTTGAATTTATTAACTTCTCCCACTTCTATGTGTTTCTAGTTGTAAAGATAAACAAACTATCCCCTCCACCCTTTTTTCCAAGACCACCGATAGCAATCCAATTTCGCAGTGCTACATTTCACTAAACACTGCTAGAAATTCAGGTGGAATCAACGTGTACTTGGATTGCATTGCATATACCAAGCACGGATGCAGCAACGCCTCATTTGCCCACCCATCAGAAACCTCTTTCATAGTTACCAGGAGCTGGGGTAGTGGGACTTCATGGCTCACAGGGACCTCAAGGGTCGACTTTAGAACAATCCCCAAAAACGACAACAACAACAACAACAACACCTTTACCAGTTCTTTTGTCCGTGGTGATTTTGGTTACTGTAGTTGAAGGTCAAGTTTCCTCACCCACCAACTCCAGCCCATTTCCAAAACCCAAGGCACAGCAGCCCACATTGAAGGTGAACTGTCGAGCAGCTTTTTTCGGAGCTTCACGATACGTGCACAGAAAGCTGCCGGATAGTCCCTGTGGGATGGGAACGACCAACCATCTTGAAAAACACCTAAGGTTTTGAATACTACTTGGCAAAAAGAAGAAAACTTGAAACCAATACTTGTTTATGCCAGGGTACTGGCTTGCTTTCAAAGCCTGTGTTCCAGTAAATCTTGCCTCTCCTTTGGCATTAATGTATTTTTTGGTAGTGGTTGTGGCATTCGCTTTTGTTTTCTGGTCAAGGGGTCCAAAGTCCAACTTCCAAATAGACCTAGCAGTTGACCACACTTTGGTAAGCTTGAAGTTCGGGTGAAAATAGTGTGCCATCCAAAACGATTGCCGGTACATAGATATATCGAATTTCTTGAAAATGCGAATCAAGTGCTGCATTCGGTCATGACGCATGACCACTGAGCTCCCAGGGTTTTCCAAAACCCAAACTGAACCACATGCCGTGATCAATAAAAGAATCAAAGAGCACCTCCCAGGGGTCGAAACTCTTATTAAACAAGCAATCAAGTGTACTGAGCAAACACAAAACTAGTGAAACCCTCCTAGTTTGCAACAGTGTTCAAAAAAGACACCCCTTATGCTCTTTGGTTTAAACCAGGAAAACACCTGCAGGCCATTAGGTTGGAGTGTGCCACCGTAGGTTCTTCTGGGTCTCCCATTGGTAAGAGAAAATCTCGCCGAGAGGTACCAGCATTCACCATCACCATGCTGCTGCAGACAAGGCCCACAAGGGCTAACATACCTTCGAACTTAGACTCTAGCACTGCCTTGATGATGAGCCTTGGAAGCCGCTGCAAACTCATGTATAACTGTGGTAGGGAGATGGACAAAAACCCTTAAGTATAAGGTTCCGTGGGGTTCCAAATTTTTGCTGTTTTGAGGTGTGTAAAAGCGGGGCCCGAAAACACACCAAAATTGGGCCCTTCAACCCCCCCATTTTGGGCCAAAAAAGGGGGGTTGAGGGGGCCATTTTCCAGGAGAGACCCTAACGGAACCTCATACCCTTAAGAACACGAGGAAACCATTGATGATTTGAGTTGAGGAACAAAAAACCCGCTTCAGTGGTTATATCCATAGCATTGTTGCATCCCTCTTTCATGGCCTTTTGGTCATAGATAATATCATGAGCTTCCGCTGCAAATCCTAATGAGCGAGCTAAACGTGTAAGCCGGGCTCGACCAGCAAATAATTCCAAGTACCGAAGGTTCTTGCTGGTGTCCAGCAAAGTCATGAAAGACACCAAGAGCACAATCTTGATGAATACCTCACACTCACTATTTTCAATCAAAGGGGGTTCTACTACTATAGCGAAATCTGAAAACAATTGTTATCCTTTAAACTTGTTCAAGGAACTTGCGGCGCCCCCATTGCCACAAGTCTACGCAAGGTGATTTCAATTTGGTCCGGAGTCATGACATCAGATGGAATCTTTTCGAGCCTAAAAAAGCACCATCCACAAGTTTAGATGAACCGCTGAATTGAAACGATTGCCAACCTTTCCCAAAGTAAATCCACTGCCACCCCAAACCGTGCCAGAGAGACTTGTTTCAACATCTTCTGCAAACTTCAAGGATGCAGCTAGTTGTCGAGGCATTTTGTACCTGCGTTCACTGGATCTCATTAACCCGAAGCACTAAGTATTATTTTTCTTGAAAATCTAATCCCCCCAGTATAGATTTCAGATACTGTAATTTTCTTGGGATCCGTGGGGATTATATTTTCCGTGCTTTGGTGACGTTGATCGATTCTATGGATAAACATGGGAAGTCAAGTGACCAAAAGACTCTATTCTGCACCCTGCACCAAACACCTTTTTGTTTCCTTCATTTGGACTTGAATTTCAGAATGTCACCGGATCGAATCATAATCAGATCGATCAAACCCAGCTGTGGAACTAAAGCACTGAGCTATCCCATACACCAAGTACAGGCTCAACAGTGCGAGCCCATTCCACAGGCTGGCCGTTTGCAGCCCTGCGGCACTCAGGCCTGCACCATCAGACTGCCTTGGATGGGAAAGATTACCTTTTGAAAATGGGAGTTGGGAAGTTGAAGACTTGATTGAAGGTTGAATGGTTTAAAGTGCCCCCAAGTTACTCTTGACTGATGGTTGCTTCAAGAAGTCAGCAGCCCACTTCGTAGACATTTCTCCAAATTGTTGGGAATCAAAATCGCCGTTCAACTCAGATAGTTTATCGTTGCAAAACTTCCAGAAGGGATCCTGGTGCTGGCGCGATATTTTATAATAAGCAATCCCTAGGCCCTAGGCAAACCTCTACAACTTGAAGCAACTTGAAAACCATAAAACATCATGGTGTTTTTGAACAACTATGGTCCTCCAGCTTGCTTGGCTTTTCAACCCTGCTTTGAACCTTTCGTTCGAAAGCATCTTTAAGGGCAGCCCAAAAGGTCTTGCTGGGGTCTTTGATGGGTTGAAAACGCCGAGCAAAAGTTTTCTTCCCTGATCCTGTGCTTTTGGGAGAGGCACGGCTACGCTTGGACGGTGGTGTCTTTGTATCCTCCTTTGTGTGATCCTGACGTTTGCGTTTCTCCTCTCCTTTTATGGCCTTCGCAGCACTTTTGGGTGGAGATGCCTTGACCTTTGCCTTTGATTTCGCCTTGGCCTTTGCCTTGCTTGTTGCCTTTCTTGTTGTCTTTGGTGTTTCCTGCTGCTCCTGTTTGTCCTTCTTGCTGGCTGGTGAATAATGCTGAGTGCGTGCTACCTCATCACATTCACTACCTTCTACCTCGACTACAGCCCTAGCGGAAGGTTTTTTCATCACAGAAGCCCTAGCACCAGGTTTTTTCATCGCCTTAGTTTTAGCAGCGGGTTTTTTCATTTGTTGTTTCTTGGGTCTGGTAGCAAGCTTGGCCCTGTGCTGCTCTTGACGGTCGACTGGTGCCTCCAGGGCAGTGGGGACAGGCCAAAGGTTGAGGTTCCGTATGGGGTTCAAAACCAACAATTCTTGAAACATATATATCTTTCAACTTAACGTTCAACTCAAAACAAACTCTAAACACTTGACCTGCTCTTGCAACATGTCTTTCAAAGTAGAGCTAGCAGGAGAAACTGGGACAGTAGGCTTGATGTCTGGTGTTTTCACTTCAGGCGGAATGGATGCTTTTTCCTCCTCCTCTGAAGGTGGATCCGGCTGGGCTGCTGGCGGTTCGGTCGGAACTTCCACAATATCTTCATTGAGGTTTGGACTTTGGATACCCAGAGGCAACGTTTCGATGTTGTCCATATTGGGAATTTCCCTGGAATCACCTTGGGGTACAACAATTCCAAAAAAGGGGGTATCCAAAAAATAACATCCATGTCAAAAACACCACCAACATTGACCATGAGATCACTCATAAGATCCTATTATGAGTTCCACACCCCATGAAGCTGGTACGGATTTCCCTGCGATTTCCACTTTGCGATCACCCATTGCAATCCTGAGCTCTTTCCGGGATATGAACCCAATGATACAAGTTGGAGTCATTCACAAAGATGAAACAACAAGATTTTGATAAACATGTATGGGTGCCAACAAGTATCTCTAACTGTGCTAACTCAGACTCCAGAGCTGCCAACTCATCACCATCACCACCAGTAAACGAATTGGTCCAAGGAGATTGTGGGGACATAGTTTTTGGCAATTCCCCACCAAGAGTCCAAGCCAAATGTTGATCCAACCTTTCCCCATCACCCTGGCCCTTCTTTGGTGTCCGAACAGGTGCAAAGCCGGAACTATCCTGAAGGACCGGTGAAGGGTATGACACGGGCTGGATGGAATCATTTTCAGGACCTTCCGGTTCTTCATCATTCTCCTTTTCAGCATCCCCAACATCTTCCTGGGATTTTCTTTTGGGCTTTGGGGCCCAATATTTCTCCAAGAAGCCATAGATCTCTTGCAACCGGGGATCCTTAGCCCATGATGTGGTTGGTAAAAGAAACAAATGCAATCAGAGTTTTGAAGGTTTTGTTCCATGAACCCCTGAGGTTGAGTACTCCTAATGGATGGAAGGAATCTTTGGGGGGATATATATCAATAGCTATCCAACAAGCTAACCCTAGGAATCCACTATACACCAAGAAACCCTCCGGGCCCCTCCATAGTGCCGGTGGCACATAAAGGTGAACAGGCCTTTCAGAGAGTGACTCTCTGTATGGACTAAAGCTTCCTTCTTGGGCAAGAACAGCTTGTCTCGAAACTTGCGGACCTGCCAGTACGAATGAATAACACGGTTAATGTCAATGGGGAAAAAAGAAAAGGGAAGAGCCGAAAAAAGAATTCTCTGACTTGTTTTTTTGATCCCCCACCTCACACTTCAGAGTGTCGACTGGAATCATGATTGGTGTTTCAAATTGGCTAGCCCAATGTTCAATGAGCAGCTTCATAACTTCATGGTTGCCAGCCAGGTTATCAAAGGACATTACACCATTTTGTTGCGCTGTAGGCCATGACAGGATCTTACCATACTGCAAGGCATGGGTGCGAAGGGTGTCTGACTTGTTCAGCACATCGGCAAACCCATCCATATCACCCTCAATCCGTTTTGCGCCCTTTTTGGGCATGACGGTGGTAAACCTCTAGAAGTTGAACCAAAAGCACTTGAGCAAAATCACTTGAAGTAATTGACAAATGTGTTTTTCATGTTTTTTCCTAGACCCTGACTCATCCTTCCACACCCACCAGTTGTTGCACGAGTGCAGGAGGCGGGCACGGTGTCACTGGATCCAAAGACGCAAAGGGCCTTGGCGGTGCCGAAAAAACAATGTTTTATACAATGGAAGGTTTTTGGGGCAAACTCGGGTTCCCACAATCCACAGATATGTAGCTGGACTCCATAAGATGGGAAATGTACCTGCCCCATTCTTGACACTGGTTGGTGGGACCCAATTCAAAAGCTCCAGCTGACCTCCGAAGGAACCAATGTCACCAGGCTGACCTCCCATAAGGTGACACCTCAGAGAATCCATGCAAATGGTGGGCTAAAGGGGATCCACATTTACTTGGCAAACCTTACGTGTCAGCCTGGGTAAAGGTAACATTTGAATAATGCGATTCTAGAAGTAACCTCTTATAAATGATTATAAGATTTGCCAAATTTATGCGAACTATAATTCAGGTAATACAGTACTTGTAAGTGAGAAGTCCCAAAATCCCAAGCCCCTGACAAAATCAAAAAAGGAGAGTCTCCAACACAGCCACAAATGCCCAGATCCTGGCGAAAGTATATATACTGAACTGAACTTGTTCTAACTTCAAGATACCCAAAAGGCGCTAACTTCATAGTCATCTCACCCATTCTCACCCCACCTCCAAAACAAGGTCATTTATTGTCCATTGGGTCTGACCTGCGTTGGGGGGAGCAAGGCGGTTAGAGCAACAGGAGCTATTTTAGCTGGGGTTGAAAAAGATTGAGTGAACAGGAATGCGACCTTTCTTTTCTTTCATCCAATCCTTTGTGCCAGTATTCCTGTACTTAGATCATCTTAGATCTTAGATCTACTCGTACTTAGGAAGTCTCAATTTGAGACTCGACTTGAGACTCTTCGGGGACCTGGGAATCTTCTACGTGAGGTTTCTTTGGAAGTGAGGCCGCGTTTCGCTCAGAGCGCATGGCCTCTCGTCGCTGAGACTCCATCTCACCTTAATGGCTATCCCGAACAAAAGACTGAAAAAGGGGATGTGAGAACAAAAGACTATCAGTATTGACCATAAACAACAATGACATCAAAATTGAGTACAGTCACAGCTTTCCTGCCAATCCCACAGATATTCCGCTAGTTCGTAAACAGCGCCACCGTCATTGAAGTTGGCAACCATGCATTCAGCTTGATCTTTTGTCATGGTTACTTCATCCTAGGTCGGAAGAAACCAGGATGTTTCCACCAAATAAGGAAAACCCAAAAACACATTTGTTTGTGGCTGAATGCTGCATTTGTTCGGAAAGCATTAAGTTCAAGTTTCCTCCGGTTCAGTCCCAAAAAGGATTTCCTTCACCTCCCGATACCACTTGATTGGCATCTTGTCAAGGCCTGAAGTGGGCCGTTGCTGGATCAAACTGGTAGACCTACAGTATTTCCAACATCCACTAAACTTGTTTCATGGCAAAAACATTGGCGCCTGCGCCCTCAAGAATCTGAATGATCTCTGGGTCAAAATGTGCCATGGACAACAAAAAGGAAATGAAGGGCGATTCCAGCTGATCCAAAATAGCTAAAGGATGCTGAACTTATGCTGAGACTTTGGCATGACAAAAAAAAATCCTCGAATGCAGGGCTGCAAGGGTGGGCGTGCCTTCTGGATGAAAGACTCGCCAGGTGCTATCACTAAAGTACATTCAGAGCCAAAAGCTCTCATTCAAATGGTGATGATTATCACCTTGAAGTGGGTTTGGGAAGATCCGCTACCACTGGGGAAATTACGCTACCAAACAGGCAAAAACACCACCAAATGGGAAAAAGCATTTCTTCCCAGAAACGGCAGAAATTCTTGTCATCAGGAGTTCCCAGGTATTCTTGCCTTTGAGTGGTCATTGTTTTGCAGATTCCATGGTTTTCAGAAATATATATATATATATATACATGATATATCAATAAAAACAACACCTTGTACTTTTGCTGCCTGCACAACAGCATGCATCATTTGCATTTGCCTGAGCTTTCTGGGAAGATTGAAATTGTAGTTCTGACTTCAAACTCCAGCATGGCCAGGCTTCAAAAGCTCAATCCAGTGCAGATTTGATCGGAAGTGATCACTCAAGACGGAGAACGTGGTGATCACCATGATCACCATGATCGCCATTGTCAGACGATGTCGCGTGTGATTGCTAAAAATGCTCCAAACATTTTCTACACTTGTTTTGGGGCCAAGACTATGCAAGCATGTTGAGCAACTCTCCTGTTGATGTGTTAAGTTCTGACGTAGATGCTCAGGCTTATCTCGTCCTACTCAATGAAGTGCACGCTTCACGCAAATTGCACCCATGACAGAGTGACAACTTTATCAGGTTATGACTTGTTGCTGTCAAGCTGACTTTGTTAAGTAGTTCATCCTGCACTTGCACTAAAGCAGATGCGTAAACTGATGCAAAGCAATGAAGCAATCATCAGAGTCACAGTCATCACAGTCGGTCATCAAGTCGGCTGATGCTTGACTGTGGCCATGTGGCTTTGGAATGGAGGTGCTATGACAGTAGTGCAATGGACACATCAGTGCATCCCGATGATTTGAGTGAACGTGTGAACCAAGGAGACAGTGAAGATCCCACTGATGAGGCATGATCCGCATCACCGCATCAATAGAATACCTTCATATTCTTTCGTGACCCAACAAAAGTAGCAACTGGAGATGATTCCTTTTTTATGTCGATTGATTTGTGAGTAAATAGCCATGCTGGGTTGACTTCGCACTATCGCCAAGTAGTGATTGAAACAGCAATTCATCACAGAGAATCACACAAATCATCCATTATAAGTGAAGATGGCCAAAATATACCGACAGTCCAACCGATGAGTTTGATTGCTCCGTTTGCCTGCAGGAAGACTTCAGTGAATCCTTGGAGCTCAAGCGACCGCAGATCTCAGGTCAGGAGTTGTGTTGCCACGGGAAAAGATGATGTATACACATCTGAAATATTTGGAAAACAATGTCGAACATGAATGAACATGATATTTGACATCACACATCATCACACTATGTTGCTAATCCCATTATTGATATTCGATATCCTGTACAGAAAAAAGTGGTAATTACATATATAACATTCCATGTATCATTTAATGTAATCGTATATTTACTGAAGTATCATCCATAGAGCTAGTTTGTTGAAACCACCCAATCACTGTTTCTCCCGAAAGGCCAGAGCCGAGAGACTGGCAGAGCACGCGCTCGACGCGGGCGGGCTATGCATTTCCAGATTTCGGACGACGGAGCGGCGCCGCGCGCAGCGGAGTTGGTACCTGAGCCATCAATTTCGTCCGGATTTTCGATAACGACGCTGAATGGACAATTCCGAGGTTGGAATTGGATGCCATGTATGATTTCTCGCACTTCTCTCCAAACGTTTTCATCTCAGATGGATGTTCTCATGTCGACAGCTTGCTACAGGAAACCATGAATCGCCATGAATCGTACAATGTTGACCCCTTATTAATAAACCCCGGCCCCACCCCTCCCCACAGCAACAAGGTCACAAGGTCCAGTGGTCCCTCCAAAATCCTCCAAGTTTGGTCCCCCATATTAATCTAGAAGTCCAATGGCCATAGATCCAATTTAAATCATCTAATGTCTTCAGCTTTCTAATCAAAAACTCAGTTTAAAAAAACCGGGGAGAAAGTGCCTGACTAATTGGGGTGGCTTTTTCAGGAAAAATAGAAGGGGGGGGAAACTTGTTTTGTATTGGCTGCAGTATAGGGGAAAGATTATGTCCGCAAAATGCCTGACTAATAAAGGGGTTTTTCAAATCGTGGACCTTAATTTGGGTCGATTTGAGGCTATGATCCTGGATCCTTCACAAGGATCTTCCAGGCAGCTTTCTAGGGCACCCCGCCTTTTATTGGGAAGTCTGAAACCAGGAATATTTTTTCTCTTTGTGATGTTGCTCATGTTTTTCGTCAGGGATGCAATCTTCACAAAGCTGCAGGAGCATCCCATGAGTCCCTGCATGAGCATATCTGGTATAATCAAACATTGAGGAAGACCTACTAAAGAGCAAGGGCAACCTCTTTCCAGAGAATCTTCAGATTTCATTTCCTCATGCTTTGCCTCATGGAAGCTTGATATTCTGAAAAAACATGCAGGAACAGCAGGACGCTATGGAGAAACATATGGAGGTGCGCAGTCTCACAGGTGTCAGGAAGACTCAGTTCTTTGAACAGATACAAAATCGAATCATATGAAATGCATCATTATTGTTTATATTCTCAATCATCATGGTAACTCATGATGAGATGTTCAACTTGAGGCAAACCACGCTAACATGTCCGCCTTGCAGCCTCTCTCCCGGCTCCTGACACAAGTATGGCCTGTGATGGAGGTGCTGCTTCGGAAAGGGCGCAATTGGTGAATGTCGGTAGAGAGCCAATCCTTTTGAACGTTCCTCGTGGTAGCAAGGTGCATGATGTGAAACTCGAATCTGGCAAATTCCTTGGAGGTGGATCTTTTATGATCTTTTCGTTTGATCACAGAAGTCTTAGAAGTCGATGATGTCGTCCAAGGCACCGTGCAGGTGCAACGCATCAACATCCCGGTGGGCAAGTGGTCTGAGCTTTGCTCGGGCCAGCAGTGGCTTCGATGAAAGCAAGCTCCTTGTGGTGGTCTGAGCCACGTGGCCCTATGATTTCGTGCCTGTGGGTGAAGTCCACCAAGTTTGAATATGAAGATGAGGAACGGTTGGGGTTGCAAAAAAAACTGCAAAATACAGCAACCAGTCACTGTTTCTTCTGGTAGCCAGTGGGCCAATTGTAGGACCTTTGGCGAGGGCGCAGATTGTGGTGGCATGCAACATGTTCGCTGACCTTCCAACGCAGTGGAGCCCACAGTGAAACTCTTTGTAACTGATGTGAAGCCATGGCAGAAGCTTTTCTGGATCTGGAAGAATGGCTCGTTGCCATCCCGATGCTCCAGCTACCACTTGTGTGAGCACCTAGGGATGGCTGTTGCAACTTATTTTTTCCGTGTACGTTACCAACTGACAGATGCTTCATGGGTTGTTGGTTATGGGATGTGGTACCGTCCCTACAGTTGACTTGATATTTGAGCTCTGTCGTCTGGACATCAGAGCACGGGAGGTGCGTTTTTTGCGACAGTTACCCATGTAATTCCCGACGGTGCGTAAATTTGGACATTTATCAGGGTTTTTTGCGACGGTAAAACGGACCGTCGCAAAAAACATGACCCAGGGCGCGTTTTTTGCGACAGTAAATGCGCGTTTTTTGCGACGGCCCTACCGACGCAGAAAACACAGTCCAAAGCGCGTTTTTTGCGACGGTAAATGCGCGTTTATTGCGACAGCCCTATAGACGCAGAATGGGTGTGTGGTTGCAANAACACCTCCCACGGGAACCGTCGCAAAAAACACGAAAACTAGCCACCGTCGCAAAAAACATGAGTTACCGACGCAAAAAACACGCAACCCCATCAGCACCACCGTGGAAGGCTTCAACAGTTCTGAAACCAGAAGACACGTCATTGTTCTCATGCAGTGGATGGCTGAAGGATTCCAGTGGGATTTCGAGAAAGGGGGTTTAACTTCAGATTGGCTCAACATCAGATCTACAATTATTGCTATGTCTTCCAAGTTAAACGCGAAGGCTTTGAGTGAACTTGCCACTTGCACAGATTTGCACGCATAGGCAACTAGAGCTCAAAGGATGAAACAGGCATTGGCTACTTATCGCAAGGCTTCCAAGGAACCGGGATCCTTGCCGACCATTTTGCTCGATTGGCAACGTTACTTGATGAATATCATGGGAAGGGAATGTTGCGAGAGCATAATGCCAAGCAAGGTCGGGAGCGCTTGTATTGTTTTTTCTTCGCCTTGATGCGAACAGCCTTGCAGGTTTGGTCTTCTTCGTTTTGACATGTGCACTGTGGCCGTAGGCTGCGTAGGTGGCATCTTTCTCTTCGCCCGATCGGCACGTGATGTCGTGGTTGTCTAATGCCTAATTAGTGGAGATGGATTATCGGTTGGCAAAACCAGAATGGAAAGATTTAAAAGATCCACCAAAATATAACCAATGAAAGTGCTCTGGATGCAAAATCCTTTTCTCGGATGCGATTCTCAACCGGAAGTTCCTTGAAGGATTGCATTGGCTTCATTGAAAGACAAGTTTTCTAGTGTTATCTGAACCAGCTGTAAACTGTAGCTTAATTGCTCCGACTCTTTGCCTTTAGACCTTTGCTTTGGTTCGAAAATTCTGCCGCCTGGACTGTGGAGGGTGCAAAAGACACGGGACACAGAAGAAAGCAGCTGTGTTTGTTGGTTGACTCGGCTGGTTTGTTTCAAATGTCACAAAGAGTAGTGCTGGTACTGGGGCTCCAAAGAAACCTGGTCTTGGGGTACATTTGCTTTTCCTTGGTCACGTACTAAATAAAAGCCAGCGCTCACATGAAGGTGCCCGAATGTAACTACGTCGTCTATAGCTAGAGCGGAGCAACAAGATTTAATTATATATACAGTGTTTTTTTCTCAGCTCAGACCTTTTAGATCCATGTTTTTTCCACGAAAGATCCGTGTTCGGAGTATATCTTGCAAGGCACAAGAGAAGAAGTTAAGCTCTGCCTCCAAAGCATTGAAACGATCCAGAGCGCAGGCCACAGCGCTTTGGTCAACGGAAGTGTTGACGTTTGACGATGCGTTGGATGAAGTTTCCACGAAGTCTTCGACAGATAAAGGGGGCATCTGTGTGCGTAAAAATTGAGAGATGGGATTTTTTGAACTCCTGTTGTCAAAGGCCAGCAGAGCAAAACGCTTCATTCATTGTCGTGTACACCCATTTGTGGAACTTAGTGCGTTGTTGTGGAATCGGCGTATTAGGTGCAGGGCAAGATTTTTAGAAGTCAGTGCGAACTGCGTTTAGCTTGTGTCTAGGTCATGAGGTTTTCGGCACATTCCGTAATTACATGCAAGAGTCCTTAAGCGGAGGTTGGCAAACCTGCGTTATTACATTGTGATTTGAGGTAGGTCCGCATTGCTTTTAGTTGAACCACTCTCTTGCTCAAATGCAGTATTCGTAGTCGTCTAGTAGTTGTAGTAGTTGTTTTAGTGGTGGTAGTAGTGATGGTAGTAGTGGTGGTAGTAGCGGCGTTGGCGTCCTCATGGTGATTCAATATTCCATGTCTTTGAAAAATCATTTGGGGATATCATTCCTGACCACCGGCGTTCCATGGTGAAGTGCACTATTTTGCACTGACTTCTCTGACTTCCTGAATGCGCAGCGTCCCATTGGAAACTAGCATGCCCCGGGTGAATGCATTGACTTTCCCGATCGGGTGTAGAAACTTGGAATGACGAAACGACCAAAAGATCTCCAAGTGGATGCGATTTCAACTTCGAAACCCTTTTGGATCCTTATGGCCTGATGACTTCTGAAAAAACGTAAGTAAATTGGAGTAGGTTCTATACTTTTTGACGGAGTGCGATGCAATTCTTTGGGAGATGTGTATTTATGATGTACAATATATTGCATGATATAAGGTTGTAACATGTGCGGCTCCCACAACACATGAAAGGTGATTATGAACACATACAATATCATTTAAACTAGTAAGACTGACCACGACATGTTGAGCAAACCATGTGTGTTGCACAAACATTGGATTAGATCCTGCCGGTTTGTCATGTCAATAGGCAGCTCGTGTTTCACCAACTTGCAGGTGCAACAACTCACAGCCCAGCTCAGCATGAAGGACAGCCGTCGCAGCTGCAAGTCCAGGATGAGGTCAAAAACTTTGGGGAAAGTGTGTGAGATCTTCCTTAATGACTTTTATCAAGAGCCAAAGACCTAAGTTCAGGATATTGACTGCAAGAAACTGGAGACTCAAGCATGAAGCTCAATTTGGATGCATTCTGAATAAAGCACTGCTGCTATACGATGCTTGTAGCAAGGCAAGTCATGTATGATGTTGACAGACCTTACGTACTGAAGGTCACTCAACTTCGAAGTTTGCTTGTGGAGAAGGTGCAGAGATTTGCAGCTGCCTGTAATTTTTCGTGGCAATCATCAGCATGTTAAAGCCTCATGTAATGCATGTCATGCCTCCTTCTTGGCTTCCATCCTCGGTGCTGTGATGGTGGGAATGTTCAGCTTTGGAAAAACAAAAAGATCTTTCTCATTTTTTCTCGTGTTTTTTTCGTTTCTTTTCTTTCGAATTCTCTTTGAGTTGGTCCCCAGTTGGATATCGCCGAACTTCAGGAAGTTCGCTTGCAAGATGTGCTCGACCGCCAAGAGGTCTGGGATGCAACAAGTGGACGCACTGCAATGAAAATTTGGACCCAAAACCAAGTTTCAGTTGGAAGATGTTGGAAGCAAGTTTCACTCTGTCCTATCAGCTCAAAACAGGTGTAAGGATGCATATATGGATGCAAATGTATGCTGCAGATATTTTGGGTGCTAAACTTATCTTTAATGACTTTCCATGCCAACATGCTGCATACTTGGAGTTGTCTTGGGAACATACAACTCAACAAGAAGCATCAACAACTATTCTATGTTCGCATACACCAAAGAATCAAACCAACATGCATGACATTGCTTCCTTGAATGATACCGAATCATAGAAAGCTTGTCACAAGGTCTTCCCTCGGATACTGTGAGATGCACGGCACTTCTCGGGGCAAGGAAACTGGTCCGAGATTGGTGAAGTGGTGGTTCAAGTGGTTTCAACTGACCAAATGCGCATCTTGATTTTTCAGACTCCAAAATTGACATATGTGCAGACCTTGGAGTATTTGCTACGGGAGACAGCGGAACAGAAGGTGGACTTGGCAGTTTTGCCAGAATTCTCTTTGGAACACCCGGCGCAATGTACAAATCAATCAGAATTGTCTTATGACAACGTCTCCATTATGATGTTGTCTCGATTGGCCAAGCAGAGGCAACTGTACCTAGTACTGGGCAGTGTTGAAGAACGATGTCCGGTCTCAAATCATGTCTACGATACCTGTGTAGTTTTCAACCGGTCTGGAGAGATGATTTTACAATATCGCAAAGGGTCCAACTCGGTGAACTACTTCCAAAGCGAGTTTGGCATGATTGGAGTTTTATTAGGTGCAGAAGTAGAAGATGAATCACGTTGGCCTTCATTGTTAGCACAGTGCGTGGTGATTTTAAATCCTTGCAATGCGCCAATGGAATTGGACCAAGCTTTGGCAAAGGCACATCCAGAGTCTTTTGGCAGGAAGACAGTGATGTCACATATCTCACTTTGGCGTTTTGTAATCTTCTTGTGTTATATGTTTTCATTGTTAGTCCTTGTGAAACGTGAAGTCAATAGTTCTTTCCACTGGGCATAGTTTATACCGTTTCTTTTGCAATAATTTTTGACCCAAAGGATCCGAGCACTTTGATGGAACATGCGAAATCGTGAATAGAAATTATACTTGAATCGGAACATCACAAACTTGTGTTATAAGATTTTTCTAGGATGATAGCTTTTGCCAAGGTCATTATGAAAGCCCACCCTGGAAGATTGCCAGGTGTTTCACGTGGAGATTCTGTTAGCAGGAGTTTGGAAGGTATGAGATAAAAACATCCGGAACCACTTGTCCGAACTGAATCAAGTCATGGACAACACTCAGCTGATAGTTCAGATCGTTTGGAGTTCATCTATACCTTATATCTTATATAATATTACTTGTAATTCCTGTCCTTGTGTTGTTTCTCGTTATTCATGTTGTTTCCTTGAAGGAGAGGTAGGATTTTGCTTGAAGCTGTCGGGAGTTATATGCATGTTGGCCTTCCATGAAGTTCCTGTACTTCGTTTTTACTTCGTTTTTGCTTCGTATATTCTTTCCCAAGGTTGCAAGTAGCAGCGTGGCACAAGGGCTTCAGGCGAATAGAAGCCTTGGTTCAATCGAGGTTGAGAAGTTCTGGAGGCGGACAAGGTGGACCTGGTAGCATTTTCTCTTTTCTTCGTTCAGATGCTCCACTACGGCAAGGAGGTGCCGGACTTTCCATTTTGGTGGAACCAAATCGCAGTGTTCTCGCACCTACTTGGGGTCCTAGTTTTTTTTTGGTGGAGCTGGATCGAGATCGACCTGCACGAAAGTTGCCCAAATGGCGTGCTTTGAGCATTGAAGAGGTAATCAAAGCTGCATCGAAATCCTCGGATCGAGAGCTTTTAAAGTGCGATACGGTTGAGATTGGTCCTCGCTATCGAGTTTGGACTTTGAGAACGCCGACCTTGTCAAAAGCTGCTATGACTCAAACTGCTGAATGGAGTATGTTATGGACAGAGCGCTATTCAAAAGAAGATTCAGTCTATTCTCAAACCTCTTTCCATTCCCTGTCAGGACATGTTGGACTTGGTAATAAAGCCACTTGTTTTCTTCTTCCCGTCACCAGTCGTGATGGTCGTCCTTTATATGTCGTGGCTGAGCGTTGGGTTTCCGTGATCACCTTGTGGGATCTGCGGCACCGCCGCGAGGTCCAGTCCTTCGCCTTCGGGGCGCCGTTACCTCGACCGACTCTGGAGGTGAGCAGCCTTGGTCTCTGCAGCCTTAGCAGCGGCCAAAGCTGTGAAGTCACAGCCTTGGGAAGCCAATCTACTGCCAGTAGCCACTTTGCTGTGGCAGGTGTCACAGAGACTGGAATTTTGCTTCAAATCTTTGAGGAAAAGAAATTGCTTCAAGATTTCTCCATCACTTTTGAAGACTTTCCGTGGGAGGAATGGAAACTTTTCCCACCCCTTGATTTGGAAGAGAGGATGGAGAAGATGAACTTTCAACCATTCAACGATGATGATAGACAAGATGTCACAAAAACCGTAAAGGTACGTCGCATTTTCTGGTCCAGTCCATTGCAAGTGGTTGCGATTGCAGATTCCGAAGACCCAGAAAAGCCCGAAGTTGCTTTATTGATAGACCTTGAGAAGGATGGATTGAAGGATTCTGTGAAGATCATTGATATTTATTGTGATGGGCCTCCTAAACTGAATGTCATTGAAGAACATTCAGAGACACAAGACTTATCTCAGTCTTTGGCAACTGCAAGTGCGGCAGAAGAGCTTCAAACGGAATCCTCGTTTTCCGAAAGAGAAGAACGGGATAAACTTGTGATGGCCATGAGCTTTGAAAAGTTGCGTTTTCCCGAGACTCGAGGTCCTCAATCCGGTTTGGTATGCTTGTGGAAGAGCGATCGCCTTTGTATCTTGACATATTCCGATTGGAGAGTTCATGATCAAGTCTTAGTAGATGATCCAGGTGCAGCCAAAGATCGTTCAGACATGCCACTGTATGCTTCAATTCTACCAGGAGACGGAGCATGTAGCGTGTTGGCTTCATATGCATCTATGATTATCCGCTGGTGGCGTGTTTCTTTGAAGTCATGCTTTCAACAGGCATGTGTTGTTCTGAGTTCTCCTGTGACCAATTTCGGTTTGCTACATTGCTACGGTTCAGAAGCTACCATGGACGAAGACCTCTATCGTCGGATATCACAGAGTTCCCTGCAAACATCCAAAGTGGCCAGGTTGTCCACCAATTTCACATCATCTCAAAGGGTATCCACCCTGTCTCAATCAAAATTGAGTCAGAGACGGCCTAGTCGATCAACAAGTGACCAAAAAGTTACCCTCAGTTCATTGGATTGCTCTTTGGTTGAAAGCAGTGCCACTATTCTGATCCTTAGTTGCTGATTCAAGATCTATCATAAACTCTTTTGTTTAGTTTGGCTATCTCTTTTTTTGCTTATGATGGAACATGTTCCCGACAACAAAAAACAAAGCACTCTTAAGCCTTGAGAGCTGTTCCAGGATCTCGGCCATCGATAGAACTGGAGACTTGACAATTTATTTGGGACAAGGCGCCAATTTGAAGAAAGTCTACGTTTGCTCGGACCTCTCTTGGAGCCCATCCACAATGGTCTTCACCTTAGTGAATCAGAATCATCTTGGAGATTTGCTTAATCGGCTTAATGCTTACATTTTTTTCTCACTTGTTTCTGAGATATGTGAAACATTAGGCTATATCATATGGTTGATTGTCTTGTGTTTATTTTCATTCTGGCTTCTTACCATTTAATTTCTTACTTATGGACCCTAATAGGCTCTTGTGCCGAGAATGAAAGAATGGGCAACGCGGCAACGAGGTGGACTGCATTTGGATGATGGAAACACACGTCGCCCTCCTGCAGCGCAATGGAGATGTCCGTCACATTGAATTTGACATCAACGGAGAGCTCATGCGCCTGTCGGAGCTCTTTGCAGAAGACGGTGATGCCAGCCCGAAAGATCTCTGAGATTTCATAGGATTCATTTAAGTGGACTTGGAGAAACAAAAACTCCGTGTTGGGTGCACCAGCTGCCTGAAATGGGGGCTGCTAGGTGCTTCCAAGTCGACAAAAGGGACATGCCCTGCAACAAAAGTGCTGACAATGCCTCTCAAACACCTCGTCTTAAGCGGGCTAGAAGATGATAAGACGTATTCGAAAGACAACAGTAGTGGCGGACCTTTCGCAAAGACTTTGCAGCAAATGAGATGATGAAAAGCGCCTGCAGAAGTCATTATCTATGAAGTCTTTTTGTCAGAGGCACCCAGCGCACCCAGCATCAAAGAGTTCCATGTCAAGGGCTCGGAGGAAGTGTTGTGTGTTGAAGTTGACAGAGGCTCTTTCCACATATTTCTTCATTTTTTCAGATCCAACTTGGACATGTCTCTAAGGAGCCAGTCAACGATGGAGGAGGCGGTGATTGTTTTCATTAGAGTTCTGTCGGACTTTGACTCTGATTTGAACCGATAGGATTTGTTAACCTCAAATGTCAGGCGAAGTGGTTGAGCTCACCAGGGTTACGGAGCAGCTGACCTCCATGCTCAAGGTGATGCAGAGGTCCGTCCGCGTTTCCAGAGAAATTGGAAAAAGAGAAAAGAGGTGGCAAAGAGATGAACAGAGTGCAAAGAATGCAAGACGATGACAACTGCATTAGAACATGATGATAACATTTAAGAACATCGGGTTGAACCAGGCTTAAAGGTCCAGTCAATGACTTGAGTTTCCCTTGGACATAAGTATGGAAAATCGGGAAACGCGTGGAAATTCTGATTTCTTTACACCAGGCAACTGTCAAGCACCTCTTCGGAACTCATCATGGAACGACGTCTTCGCGAAGAGTCCTTCGATTTAGAGATCTGAAATGATGTGACAGCATGTAAAAACTCACAGTAAACTCTTTGGACATGTAATTTCAAATTTATCAAAGACCATGTGCATCTATAAAATGATTGAGTTCTATGCTATTTGTAAGATATTTGTATATATATATATTTGTAAGATCTGACGATTTTTCAACAACAAAGGGTCCGGTCGCTTTATAACCCTGCGCAAAGTTACACGAATCGGGCGGGTGTCAATCTGAGGCTCACCAACGAGTTTGCCATCAAAGCACGGGCAGAGCCAAAGTCTGACCCGCGTCAGGCAGACACCCAGGAGTCTTTCAATGTGCAGATGTGGCGATTGTTCCTTCGCTTCATGACAATCTCATTGACCGAGTTCGATGCGCATCACAGCGGGAGTTGTTTTCGTACCTGATCAGCACGTATAGGGCTAGGATGGGCTAGGTATCTGTGAGGAAATCAAATTGTGGTTTCTCCAGGATAGGAGGCATGCACCGACTGACCAGTGATGTGATGTTTGCTTCATCCGAAACTGCACTGTCTCGGGAAAACTGCTAGCGATGTAGGAGAGGGCACGACGTGAAGCCATCGAAGAGCACTTGCGGCAGGCATGCTTCAGATGTGCTTCTTCTCTTTACCTATGTGTTTCATTTGTCAGAGGAAGATTGTAAGCATGGTTTAAGTCAACTTTCAGTTTTAATTTTCATACATTTTCCCTCGCCGACTTGAACCGGGTCCCGAACTGCTGACAGGCAAGCGCCAAGAAAGGAAGTAACTTTTATCCGCATTTGGAGGTGGCATGTTGATGCATTTTGCATTTGCACTGCCGAAAATGCTCAACATTGCCAGGTATGAAGAAAACATAAGAGTGAATGACATGTCAAGACTTCCCAAGATTGAGATCGAAAAACGATCACAACCTTCGGGCTGAACAACCGTTGCATATTGTACTCTCAGTAGAAATCACTTTGTACATAGTATAATTGTAATCAACATTTTCTTCACAGAAATGAAGAATGCCCAGTCAGTGAAAAAGCATAACAAAAAACAATCTCGGCTGACTGGTGGTCTTGTTGTTCGGAGCTTGAAGACTGGCTTGGAAAAAATCCTGGATTCGCTGCCCTTTCTTGCTGCAGTGAGAATTGTTGTTGTAAGAGGCGAGGATAGCAGGTACCTTGACTCAATTTTGTCATTTAATTCTTTTGAGCATCTCAAGAGAATTATGGTTACCCGCAAAGGAAGCAACTTACAGGATGTGCCAAACTGCCCTGTCCCTCACTGGATTGATCATATTTTCGTTCAAGTTGATACGACAATGACATAACAAGACACAAAAATTCTAAAACAAAACAAACAGAAAGCAGGGAATCTCAAGGAGCAAGTCGTGCCCGTCGCTACTCTTGTGCAGTGATGGCGTAGTTGGCTGAGTTGAGGATTGTTTGTTTCCACGAGCAAGGGGAGCAAGTCGCAAATCAAGAATCCATGAATCCAACCGTTAAAGGTCACAGGTCAGAGTGAGCACCGTCAATTTTGAGGCTTTCTCTCACTGGTACGACTGGAACGAGTCTTTCGACTTCTGGCTCTAGCGGAGTAATTCTCTACACCTCTATGGGAGAAATCGAGGTGCCGAGCTCGACCGGCACATCGGCGCATGGCTTTTCTGACAGCCATACAAGTCGGATGCAAGTCATGCAGAAAACAAACAAAACTAATCAATAAGTATACAATACGACGTCATGATACTCCAAGTTTGGAAAATGATTTCCTTATTTCTTCATATCTATTGCTGGACATCTTTTCGAGGGCATTTCTTGCGTTCATCCAATCAGATGGCAGGTGGAACTCTATTGGAACCATGCCCCAAAGACTTGTAGCTTGGACATCCTCGAACGACAAAAAACACGTTCGAAAATGTCCCAATAGGTCCTTCGAGTCCTTAGACAAACTCATGTTGTATGTATAGTGTTATGTTTTGTTATTCAATTGTTCGGTGCTATTGTTTGTTTTATTGCACTCGATTAAAATACTTTCAGGACTTTACTCGCATGATTTCTGTTTTCAAAGTGAAGTTGTGATCACACGATTGATCCAAGGTATGAACTTCCTGGAACTGGCCAAGCGCAGCTATTACGTGGGATACACTGAGTTTACAACCACTTGTTTCACAGATTCTGTACAAAAGTTGTTCCATGTTGTTCCACACCGAGGACAACACGTTGTTCCACCGGATCGTGAGCAACTTTGTGATTCAGGTGGCTTTCAAAGTTTGGATGTTTTCCGCTTCTTTCAATCTTTTGACCCTCAACGACTTGCTTCCCAGGGTGGTGATCCAACTGGTACTGGAAGAGGTGGTGAATCCATTTATGGCTCAACATTCGAGGATGAGATTCACCCAGGTGAGCCACTCTCATTTCAAGCTTGGAACACACGCCAGATTCCATGACGAGAAGATTCAGATTCGAATCTATTACCACACAATTTCTCCTCCTGTAGGCTTGAAACACACAGGAGCCGGTATTTTGAGCATGGCGTTTGGTGCTCAGCTTAGGAAAGGCATTTGTCAGAGCTGCCAGAGAAAATGACTGAGGAATTCTGGACCTGATAGCAATGGCTTGCCTCTTAGAGCGGCAAAGGATTTGCAATCCTAAAGAAGTTGAAATGAATTCAGGTTCCTTTTTTTCTGGACTCTTCACCTTTTCTTAAAACATCTTTGCCTCTTTCCAATTCGAAGCCTTATAGTTTCTGTGAATTTCCAACTGTTCCTCTGGCCATACAGCAATCGAAGTTTTTTTGAAGGCTCACAGTTCTTCATTACTTTGGGGTCAGAAGCTTAGCTGTTTCGCCTCAGCTCTTTAATGAAGAAACGACTTGGCAGATCATGAAAGGCCACAACCCTCGCTGGATGGAAAACATGCCATTTTTGGTCGAGTTTGTCGTGGCATGAAGGCTCACGATGCTCATTTCGGTCTTGGAGTTTTCTCTGGCTAGTGAAATGAAACCGGTCTAACAGAACACAAAACTCTTCCAGAGCATAGCATAAGATGCTTCTGTTATATTATATTTGATGATGCATTTTGTAGTTTGATTTTCGTCATTGAGATTCTCAAGTTTGGTCGACTTACTTGCCCGGGCTTCGACTTGTTTCAGGTGGTTCAGAAGTTGGGTTCAGTGGCCACCAATGCGCAGGACATGTTCAAAAGACTTTCTATCAAGGTTGTGCACATGATCGATTGTATAATGTGGCAGGACAAACCTATCCAGGAGGCTCCGAAACATTTTGAACACATTTGTGTTTTCCCATCAATTTGTATCAATTTGTCAGGTTTGTAGATGTCTCAAATGATGTTGAGGTGAAGATCCTTCGTGCCTCCACTGCGTTAGCAGCAGATGCCAATTTGGGACTATGATCGCGTGCAAGATTTGGACAGCAAGAAAGAAAACATCATACAAATCGTACAAGACGTTTCGCCTCTCTTCGGCTTCAATTGTGGGGAAACTTTGTTTCCGTGACACACCATGGGTATTGAAATTGTTTCTCTGTGGTGATTTGGCTCAAAGTTTCTAAAACTTCTTCGCACCAAGTTCCAAGGAGTTTCAGAGTTGCACCAATCTCCAGAGCACCATGAATCGCAAAGTTTCAAATGCACTCATTTGCACTCATGTTTGCATTGTCACAAGACCCTAGGTGCAACAGGGCGTGAAAGAAACAGTCAAACCATGGACACAAGATTTCTTTTGTTATTTCAATTTTCAGACTCCCAAATAAAACGACCATGCCGGGCACTCCCGATGTTGAGCCTGGAACATACGTGTTTCAGATTGACATCGAATTATCAACATCGTCGCATCAGATTTGTTTCTAGCTTGAAACTTCCATGAAAAGCCTTGAAAAGTGAGGTTGCCAAAGGAGTGGTTTGAAGAGGTTGGAAATCCTTGACAAGGAGTCCTTTTTTGAAAGAAAACTGCTCGCTTTTGCATATGGAAGGTCTTTGGGGTGCCAGAGGGCAAATATCAAGAAATGCGAGATGACTTCGAAGCAGCGGCAGGTGAGATGTTTGTTGCAAGATACTGATATTTGCGGTTCTTCAAGCAATTTGTGGGTCATTTGGTGAGGTCTGCTTATTTGCAAGAGCACTGGCAAGATGTTTCAGGCCAACTTGGGGTGAGCCACATATCACATGTAGCGTTTTTGGGGACACGACACTTGAGAGGCCGGGACTTTGCGAACTCCGTCTTTATCCGAGCTGAAGACGCAGTTGGACAATGCAAGACAGGCAAAGAACAGATCCAGCACGTGTTTATATTAGGTCATTCATACGTGTTCACTTCTTGTTATGTCCTGAGAGAGGCTAAAGATGGCTGAAATATGAGAATTTGTCACATTTGTCCTTTCAAGGAATGTGTCGGAACATGGTGCGGCACAGGTGGGTGATGGAGGATACTACAACGCGGGCGTGTGAGCCTTGATGCAAAAAGGGTTTACAACCTTTTTTCAAGTGCCAACCTTCTGAGCTCTGTCAATGAATAAATTGAATAGAAGGACATATCTCAACGGATCTCACAATCAGTCAAGCAATCTTTTCTGACGACTTAAAATCGATGGAAACGGAATCAGAGGTCACATATCCGTTGAGTTTCCGTGTTTGCTAAGGTTCTGACATTTACCAACTTGACGAGTGACAGTTTGAGTCTTTACCAAGACCCTAAGAATGCTGGGGCAGTCTTCCAGGTGCTTTTCTCAGACTTTGATTGCTACAAGTACGGCAATGAATGACAAAAAGTGTCGCATGCTTCACAAACAACCGACTTTTTCCAAACAGAATGTGCCTTAAAGCAATCAATTGAGCCAAAAAAATCCAAAATGGTATCGGGGTACCCCTTCGGGGGCCAACCAGAGTTCTTTGGTGATCCTGACCATTTGTTTCCACCACAAAAAATATTTTCCTGATCTGATCTTCAACCCAAAATGGCATTTCCCAGAAACACTTTGCCCGATTACATCTTATGATGTCTATTCCACCAAACCAAGTATTTCCTGAAAGCATATTACATGTGTGTGAGCAAAAATCATTTTGCCGGACATCAGATGCCAGAACAAAAAACCGCGCGTGCCACCAGAATCCTCATGGCGACAGATGCCACAAGAAATCAACGAACCAGCTTCTCCAAAGCTCGGGTTCTGACTGTTAGGTGTGTTCATTGTTCAATTGCTTGGAAACGGTAGATGGCTATCATCCAGAGGCTCCGAAGTTTGCCAATTTGCGTGTTCCTGCCAAGTGTGAAAACGTATGAAGTGTAGACGATGCATGTCTATGTGCTTGCTCCAAGATGGGCAGGATGGCATTACCCACTACAGCTCCAAGGTCCGTTGATGTTCATCGTTTGTTGTTTATCAAGTAAGCGATCTGAGAGATGCCACGGTGCTAGGGGACACAAGGGGCGATTTCGGCCATTGCCTGTCCTGCAGCTGCGTTTTTTAGGCTGGAAGTGTTTTGAGAGTTTTTGTTTCCCAGCTGGAAGTTAGATTCGAATCTTTCACAGGAATTACTTTGTCCACACCACCGGTCAGGGTGTCAGCAACTTAGCAAGAAGCACAATGACACAACTGAGACAACCGTGTAGAAAAGAGCAGTTTCCAAGGTTTCATGTTGTTTCTCAGGCTGGTGGTAGACCGGTCGACTTGCTAGAAGAGCTGGCAAATGTGGTGCACAACAGCAAAAACGGTTCCTTGACGACAAGACTTGTGAAAGAAAGAAGCGGCCTTGCCTTTTCATGATCTTTCGCCTTTGAAGCATGCTGAAATTATGAGAACCAAAAAATAATCAAACATTCCTCATTCCTTTTTTCCATGTTTTTTTGCATCCTTCACTTGGATGGCTTCAACATGTTTTATGCTAGGCTATTGGACCATGAAGACGGAGCCTCAGCTTTGGGTCTGTTGCAGGGTCTGGACGAATGAAAATCCCAAATGTCATATCTCGACAGAAAGCAGGCATGGGCACTGTCTGCCGCGGGTTGATGGAAGCATCGCCAGGCGGCATTTTTGGTTGCATTGCTTGGTATCTTCTTGAAAAGTGCCAAGATGAAGACTATGAAGACATCTTGCATGCCATATAACTGTAGAAGGAGACGACTGGTTGTGCTCCTGGAGCTGCTTTTTAATTGTCTTGCAAGATTCTGATATATTTTGACAACCTCAAGTCTCCTATATCACAC
Organism: Breviolum minutum Mf 1.05b.01; assembly: GCA_000507305.1. Classification (NCBI taxonomy): domain Eukaryota; class Dinophyceae; order Suessiales; family Symbiodiniaceae; genus Breviolum; species Breviolum minutum. Next base: position 109,137 of record DF239100.1, on the reverse strand, counting down.
AAGGAAAATCAGATGGGGAATCAATACAGAGAGCATTTCCAAGGTGTTTGTATGTTGCTTTCATACAAGAACCAACACAAAGTTTAAGATTTCTGGCATTTTCTGGCACTGTTGTTCTGTTGTGTTCTTGTTGGAACAGTCTGGCTGTTCCCAAGTTTCAGAAAGTCAGGTTCAGTCATCTTCTAGCAACTGACCATGAGCTTGAAGCACAAGCCCGTCAAGCTGTTCAGGTTCTGTTCACAGCTTCCAGTGCAATGTCCAACGTCATGTCATCCTACCTGCAACATCCACTCCCAAGACGTCACAAACATCCACAAGCCATGAAGGTTGGAGTGCATTGGGAAACAGAAGCTTGAACCCAAGTTGCGTCCATGGACGAATCAATCAAATCAGCCCATTCAACCATGCAGTGTTTTGATACACGATGATATGTTCCAATCTGTTTCAGGCTTCAGGTGCTGATTGTTTGTGTGAATCATTTTCAGGTGCTTTTGTTGACAAGTCACCGCTTGAATTCCAAAGGTTTGGCAATGCTCTCATCAAGTTTGTCAAGCTCCACTGGCTTGTTTTGGTACTGCTTCATGAAACACCATGGAAACAGCATGCAAACGCCATGCCATCAAACTGTTCTCAGGTTCTTTGTGGTGCTTTACCGGTTGGCTATCTCAAAGCCGTCAAGGCCAACGAGTGGGCGACCTTTGCTCGAGTTGACGCCTAAGGTAACAAAGCTCTCCAGCATCTCCGAAGATCCTTCAAACATGACCAAGGGACCAAGTCATTATAGTCATTCAGCTTGGTGAAATGTATTCAACGGTGGTACAATCAGGTATCAGTTGTAATATACGTGTCGTATCATGTCGTGCTGTGGGCGATGCAATGTTTGCTTCTAATTGGGTATTTTGCCATTTTCCCATTTTGCCCAGGTGGTGTTGCAAGCTGCCTACGAAGCAACTTTGACGATTGCGTCCTGTTTGGCTGCAAAGAAGGGTGCTCGAGTGAAGGTTGGATGCTTCAGATCTTTGACATCAGAGAGATCATCACTGCATGAAAAATGTGATGTAACGATACGTCGATATATATGTAACGATATGTAATGATATGTAACGAACGTATCAAACATGTCTTTCTTAACGGTTTTGCCAAAGACCATTACGAAATCATTACATGTCCAAAACAGGAATTCCTTTTGGACATTCAGCTTATTTCATTGTTTTCGGCGAAGATGCTTTTTTGGTCGGTAGGTTTTCCTGACGGCCATTGGAGCTGGAACTTTGAGTAATCGTGTGGCATGGATTGCCGGTGCTTTAGAGACAGCCTTGGAGAACTTTGCCCAGGAGCTCCAGAAACTTTCAGTTTTGACAACATGAAGGGTGGGAATGTGAAGAAAAACATCTAACTTTGTCTGACTTGATGATGCTTCATTTGACTTTGGACCGCCAAACAGAATTACTGGTTTTTTCATTCCACAGATGTTCAATTTTGTGGACTGCGACTATGATCAACATGGTTTGACTTGGCAGGAACCTTTAGATGTTGTCTTAGTCCACTACTCTGCACCGTTGCCAGACTTTGTGCGACTGGAGGTGTGTAGCGAAGTCAGCACAAGATGTCGCGTCATGTTTGATGGTCTTGGCACCACTTGGCTTCTGAAGGTATCAGGTAACCCTCTAGAGAAAGTCCCATAGAAAGCTGATGCAGGATTTTGTCTTTGTCCATGACCCTCGTGTCAAGCCATGTCACATCAGATGGTGTCTTTTCGCAGGAAGGAAGGGGAGCTCTGACTCCACTCGTTTGCAGTCCACCCACCCAGGACATCAGTAGCCAGTAAGGACCTCGGACAATGTGAAAGCTTTGAAACGTTTCCTTTTGGTGTCAAAGATGTAGTTCCAAATATCTGACATATCTGAGGAATCTTAGAGATTGGGGTATTGAACAACCCGAGGCCGGGATCATGCACTGTCAAAGTGGCGCATGTTTTGAAAATCGATGTCCCTGTCTTTGTGATGCTTTAGGAAGATTTGGTCGCAGTGATGAGGCACAACCGGGCACCATTGTGTCGATCTTCAGAGTGGATGGGTGTACATACGGGTGTTCAGGTTTCTAATCTTGTGGATCAAGGTTCGAATAAAATGAAAATCAACATGTCAAGAATGACAAGACATGATTAAAAGATATGAAATGCTTGCGAGGGCGGCCTTCTCACTGCATGATCAGAATGGAGATGGTGCACGGGTACCCAGTTGGCCATGTCTGAGAATGTAGAAGAACAACAGAAACAACTTGTGCACAGAATAGCACCAGCGATGGTCTTGCATCAGAGAGATTTATGTATAGATGTTGATATTTGTCATATAACGAATAGATATGTATATATATATATGATATGTACAAGACTACTTGGTTTATGACAAGTATGACAACATGTTGATTGTTTTGGGTTGGATAATCATGAATTAACATCCCCTACCTTAAGAAATTAATTTCTTGGGTATACCCTGGCCACAAACTGGATGAATCTTCTCGGATTGTTTCATTTTGGATTAATTTATGGTAGTCGCAAAGGTCACGGGTTTCCCCAATGTCGTTGCTTGGGTCCCGGTGCTGGGGTTGCACCTTGGCCTCAGAGAAGGTGTAGGGAAAATCTCCAACAACGCAGCAAGGATCAGATCAATTATAGTCAAAAATTCCCATGGGGATGAATTGAGATGAATTTTCAGCCACGGTTGTAGAGATACCAAGGCTTATTTAAAGATAATAGATAATCCTGCGAATGTGTAGGGGTCAGGGGTCTCCTAAGGCAGTGGCTATATGAATTTGGGTCCGCAAGATCTGCATCTCACCTTCCGTAAGGTCTTGGATCGAGCTGAGTTTTTCAACATGCTCCACAAAGTGGATGAAGAGTTTGATGCCCAAATTTGTGCCATCAATTTGAATGCTTGAAATCAGTCCGAGAATGCTTGAACATTGTTTTACACAGGTTCTTTTCTCCTCATGTCGTGGACATTCTCTTGCAAGAGGCACCAACGTCACCAATTTCGTTAGGGCCTTTCACCGCCAACAGCAGACAAAAAAATTGTTTCGAGGCTGATGCAGATCAGGATGGCAAGATCTACTACCACGAATTTGTCCGATGGATCTGTCAGGAACTCCACTTTGGTTCATGTTGTGGTGTACATTCAACATGGAAACGACCATTTTTCCTCCATTTGTCAATGTTTGTCATTTGTTCACTTCAGGAGGATGAAGAGATTGTCAAGCGAGTCTTACAATGAGTCGCTTGATTCCGACAGAATTCGATGTGATCGATATGGCGTTCTGAAGATGTTCAGGACAGTCGTTGAATGTAGTAACCATCGTTTGGCCACTGATGATTCCTTTCGCTGTCTTTCTCGGAAATTGAGTTGATCCTAGTTTGTCCATTGTGTCAATACGAAATGGTTTTTGTTTAAAGCATATGACAAGGTCAATTCATGATTGATTTGACTAAGTGTTGCGGTGAGGATGGGATTTGTTTTGCCTCAAATGTTTTGCGGCACGACCACCCCTGTTTTATAGATGGCATGTGCTCGTGTACCCTTGCAGCTAGTGTGACTGATGCGCCACGAACCAAGTTCCTGAGTGCATCACCTGCCGCAAATGTGGCGCAATTCGGACTCAGTGCAGACTGACCGCTAAAAAATATGCATGACATATTTGCATATATATATATACCATGTATCTATAGCCGCCTTGTCAGCCTTGTGGTATATTTTAGCCCACCTCTCCCTCGACGGACCCCTTCATCACCACCCCTGCCATAGAGCCCCTAAAAATGTTCATAATCACTCTTTACATGCCCATTGCTTTTCCTTACTTTGCACCCGTACATAGCACGATCAGTTTCAATTTGATTTGTACACCTTTTTCATTAATTAATCTCAGCCCGTTCCTTTGCACAATACCTTTGCCATCACTGGGAAGCAATAACCCAAAACAGGACCAAGACCTTCATTCATCTACCCAGAGCCCAATTCTTAACATACGTACGTACAATTTACAAGAGATGAACAGATTCGCGACCGTTGTCATGTTTCCACCAAATACAGACACTGCACATGTAAAAACGTAATGTGGACTTCCTTCCATGTTTTTTTCAAAACACTGCTATGCCTTCACAACTTGAATTACAATGGTCATGTGAAGTCATGTGGTAATAAGAAAGGTTGATGAAATGAACAAGAAAACACTTAACTAAGGATAGAGAGAGACTTCCGCAACCCAGTGATAAATTCCTGACCTTCTCGTTCGGCTCTTTACGGTCTAAAGAGACGTCCAGTGTCCTATCATGGTCCCTTTACAAATTAGGGAAGTTGAACAGATATTGGACAACGGTTAGAATTCAGAGAAATGAATTTTACATTTCAACTTTACTAGTATGGTTTAAGCATGTGGAGGGGTTCTGGCAAAAGAGAGGTGGGCTGAAATGTATCGCACGTATTGCATATAAATCATTTAATTTCCTCATGAAAGGGTTCATGCTGTCGGAGGCCTAAAGTTACAGATCCACTTTTGAACTTTGGAGTCTTTTCGATTGGGTTCAAGCTGTGACCAAGCCGGCAATGTGTCCGGAATTGGGGCAGGAATCATGCGAATCATATGAGAAGTCAGTGTGTTCAAGCAAAAAGTTGCACCATATTGCACCTTTACACTTGAAACATCGCCACATCAACCGAAGGTACATTTTGACACTACCGTGTGTGATAGATTAGATTGGGAGAAGGTTTGGGGTTGGTCGTTGTGAACAACATCCCTTCACATTTGATCACTTCCAGTGCCACTTTCGACCAATGTGGTAGCCAGCCATGGCAGCACCTACGCCAGCAGAGGAAAGGCGGCAGGTGTTGCACTATGCTGCAGGCGGAGCAGAGGGATGGAAAGGATACAAAGGAGACTGCATTCTACAGTGAACACCTGAATGTGCATCCACATGTATTCCGCACCTTGTTGAAAGGAAATGGACGTGCAGACATTGTGTCCCTGGCAATTGAGCAGGAGAGATTTGGAGTTGAAAGGTTTCTCTGAAAACACTATTTGTTGACATTGGTTGTTTTGCTTTGATCCTGATGTGAGGAGATAGTCACATTGGCTCGTTTGTGCCACTCTGGTGCCTCAACAATCCCTTGGGTTGGGCGGGAGAGGGGCATATGCTTTGCCAGGCGGATAATGGAGACGTCGACAGCTGAGTTCGTAAAGGAGTGGGAAGGGAAAGTCAAGAATGAAAGAATGTTTGAAAAAAGTGAGACATATCAACCTACACAGTAAATACTACTAAATACTTTCTCAAAAGACAATTTCTGCGCTTCATCGCGAAATGAAGCGTACTGTCATGGTGAAAAGTGAATCATGAAAGGATTGAGATGAGATGAGGCCACCGTTTTATCCGATCCAAGTACCAGATCCCTTTTGCACCAGAAATATGTTACAATAAACATGCATATATATACATGTACATAAGCACCTTATGTGCTGATTGTATGCCACCTAAAAGAACGACTGTTGACCTCTCAAGGTGACTTCGTTGTTGGCCTCTCAAGATGAAAAGGAGGGGAACAATTCGTTCATTACACTTCGTGATTCTTGTTGCCAGTGGCACTCGCTCACACTGCTTGCAGGGCACTGCCCTGCACGAGGCGCGTCTTGATGTGTGTGTGTGCAAGTCTGGAAAGCGGAAGCAAGTGAAGTCTTGGGCCACACTTCGAGGCCTGCCGCAATGGCCATGTTGACGTGGCCCCTTCGTTGCAAGAAGAAGGAATTCATGGCAAAAAATCATGTCTAGTTCTGGGTCTTTTTTTGGGATGAAGATGAAAACGATTAAAAATAGATCTAAAATAGATTCTATAGTTCAAATTTCAGATTCGCGAACCCTGGCAAGGCGAGATTGCTGCTGCTCCGTGACTTCCTCAGGAAATGTTCGCAAAATTCCACACAGACACACAACACACAACATACAGAAGGCGTGTTTAATGTTTCTTCACGTTTCTTCAGCGCGAAATGATTGACGAAAGGTGGGGCTCCTGCAGATGTTCATGATGCCAATGGGAAAGCCCCCTTTCAGGCTCGAATGATCAGAGGGTAGAACAGTCCAGCGTCCATCTTGATTTTTGGATGTGTCAGGTGGCATTGGCAGAATGTCCATCTGCAAAGTCCTGTCCTGAAGTTTGTCTTCAATTGGCAAAGCCAGAAATCTTCAAAGACCCGTGGAAAAACGAAGACTGAACAGAATATAGATAGGTCATGCAAAACTGAGACATGTAAAGCTACATCAGGAAAATGATATTTAATATGAGCATTATTATTAATATTGAGATTGTTTAATGCTATATAAAATTATGTTTCATCAACGTATCAACCGTCAACAGCACCACCAATCATCATGAATCACCATGAATCATCGCCAGGTTTGATCAGCTGCGTGCTGCTTTCGAAGCGGAGCTCTTCAAGCGCTGCGCAACTGGAGACACGGCGCCGTCTGGGAAAATGGACGAGAAGCAAGGGACGATAAGACAAGTCTGGGAAACTTAAGATATTTTGATGAATTCTGAGGATATGTATTATATATATTGTAATCTTATGCTTTGGCATTGCGATAGAATCTGATATGAATTGTGCAAGAACTGCAGGCGGGTGCCGAGTCCTTGGCCAGAGGTGGTCTAGATCTCAAAGAGGCGAAGCAGGCGAGAAGTTGGTGAAGAGGATTTGTTCTTTGTTGGATATGTTTGTTGATATGTTTGATGTTTTGCAGGGATGGATGTTTCATCTCTAGAATGTTTCTTGCCAGCGGTTGACTTGGACATCTCAATTTTTTCTGCGAAGTCTTTGCCATTTTGGATTTTAGTTTTGCTGTTCGGGTCGGTCGGGGTCACCCAACCAAAAAAAAAATCAATTTGGCGGCACATACAGAATTGAATCATGTGTAAGTTGGTACAGCCGTGTAGAACAGCAATGCTTCTAGGCGAGGGCCCAGGGATTCATGACTGATCAGTCTCTTAATGCTTTTCAAGACGATCGAACAAAATCGCACATGATCAGAAGATCACAATGCATCATGAAATCATGCTAAAGGAATACAATCAAAATGAAGCTGTAAACTGTAAACACAGATGAGAATCAAAATAGCCAGGCAAATTTATAGTCTGTAAAACTCCGGTGCTCTTTGACGCCATGATTCGTTTTCCGCTCTTGCAGTTCTCTATTTTTTTCGGTTGCAGATTTTGCAGAGTGAAAACCACTCCAGTTAGTATCACTGGGATTGGTGCAGCACGACTTTTTTTGGATGACAGCGAGGGTGGTGATGCAGACCATCTCGATGCCAGCGTATTAAGACACAAAAATATTGGAGCAGTGCTGGAACTCAAAGGAAGTCACTTTATTTCAACATCGGTTTGGATTTCTAGAAGGATTTTATAGACATGTGCTAAAGATTACGAAGAGCCAATGCTTGAGCTCCACTGAGATCCCAGGTCAAACGGGCCTGCAGATCATTGAGCGTCCTGATGGACTGCGTGGTGCAAGAGTTGCGCCCGAGAATTGGGAATCCTCCCTACAGGACACAGTTTTTGTACGCTGCATGCTTTTGAATGGTGTTCCAGGTATCGTTTCTTGCATTTCATATTCACGCCAATCTGCATGCTTGATTTGAATCGCGAAGCTGTTGCTGTCCATATAAACGACCTCAGATGGTTTTGGTCTTTTGGTTTCAAGACATCGTAGTAGAATCTAATATGAACTTTCGACCAATCCAAAATGGATAGGCCCGTGTAAATTTTTGTGTTCAAGTCCACTACAGCCTTCTCTTTTTCTACTCCCACCGGGTTTTTGTTGATGATGTGCTTGTTGTAGGCTGGTCTATTCACACACTTTTGAAGCTGTTTTGGACTGCTTACTAAGTCAAATTTGGTGTGCTTCTTTGCATCAATTGTTTTGCCATGAACTTGAATAGGTCTTTTTTTTTAATCTGTTTTGGACGGTTTCCTCTTTTCATTGGTGAAATCTATGTATTTTTTTTTTAGTTTTGACTGCTTGAAGCTTATCATTCTATATATATATATATATGTCTTAATTCTTTGGTTAGATTCAGCCCGTGTTGCACATGGACCTTTGTACCAGAGGTGTGTAAAACGTATCTCTTCTTATCGATCAAGTTTAAAAGAAAAGCACTTTCTTAGTGTTTTCAGGTCTATGTGTAATGTGGTCCCTCTGATGTTCGGGAAGCATGTCCTTTGAAGCGCATGACTGTTTTTGTGTAAGTCACCTACTAGCCTCTCTGGATATTCTCAATCAACTTCCAAGATATAGCTCTCATGGCTGGCTTTGTCAGAATTGGATATTTTTTGTTTAGTAAAGAAGAGGTGTTCCCGTTTGAAATCAACATCAGGCAATTTCTTTCATAGCCAGTCTGGTCCGTATAAACTGTTAGCGTCCAAATAGCTTTACAAAGATGACGCTGTGTTTTTGATCATAGTTTTCACCTGTGTATATTCTTGTTGGCTAAGAACGCAGACCAAGCAAAGATATAGGAAGAGTTATGCAATGATCTGGGTTCAATCCAGAAAAGTTCTCGAACTTCTTTTTTTAACACATTTGTCCATTTGTAAGTCTTAAATCGCAGTCTTCACGTACGGATTGTTCTTCTTGTCATGGTCAAGGGTCGAAATTTCTCAAATGAATTGAAAACATTAAGCACGATTCCACATGAGCTATGCTCCCGATAAGAACCTTTCAAACCTTTGTTCTTTTCAGATTTGGTGGTCATTCCAAACCTCTGTAAATGACATATGGGCACATTTTAACTTTGTATTGTGCTTGTCAAATCTTACATAACCGTCTTCCTTTCCCGGTCTACTGCCAAACATCCTTTTTCCAAGCGTTTTTCGAATAGCTGTTCTGAACCGGATTTTTGATGACAATGATGAAAAACTCTTTTTGGTAGCCATCTCTATTTTAGTGCTTATATATTTAACACCAATACACGAAGGCTGATGATTTGATATGAGCAAAAAGTCAGAGATTGCGTGGGATGTGTATGTGTGGGGTGTTCCTTTTCCTGTTCTCAGGAAGCTCTTGGATACATCCGCAAAGAACTTGCGCATGGAACTGGGGTCTTACTAAATTGGAAGAACAATTGCGGCAGTGGTGCCGCCATAGCCATTGCATCTGTCATCTCAGAAAGCTGGCTTGCACGGTATGATATTGAAAAAGGAAACAGGAAACAAAATTGTGGAAATATGTGACATGTCTTTGTTTGAATGGTATTGAACTCAGGAAGAAGGAGTCGATTTGGATGAAGCACAGAAGCGTGTGAGTGGATTGCATCCATGCGCCAAAGACGAGACACACGTACTGAGACGACTGTTTCAAAGCCAATCTCATACAGACCTGTGAAAAAATGAGCGAATTGGAGCGAAGGGAAAAAATCAAAGCATCACAAAGAAAACATCAACAACCACACTGGCTATAGGTGGCTGTAGAAGTTTCCAAGAAAGGACCACATTCACGTGACTGTCAAAATCAATCACATGCATTGTGCAGGGTACATCATATTACGTACTATAATACAGTATAATGTGATGCACCGTCAAAGTATGAAGAAAGATAGAGAAATAGAAAGAGACAGAGACATGTCTTACATGCAGCAAGCTCGTCAATAGATATCAAAAAGTTAGCGTGCTAGCGAGACGTGCTACCCAAAGGTCTCTACCAAGTGACGTGCGTGACAGGCAGGCTATAGTCCATGGGGCTGGGCAAATCTCTTCGATGCAACTGCGACTGCTGAGCGAATGGAGGCGGGGAGCAGCGATCAGCACTGTCTATTTCGTGTTGTTTTTGTTTTGTGGAATCGTTGCAGAAAACAAGTACATGACGAAAAAAGATTCACAAAAAAAAGCGCCGCACAAATTATGGTACAAACAGCAAATACACAAATCACAACAAAAGACACGTGTTGCCACACGACATTGTTGTGGTTTGCGGCGCTTGCATACCGCAGCCACACCGTGAGGCGATCGCTATGGGTCACGTGGATCTCGATCGATGTGCAGGGCTGAGAGCAGAACGATAGACTGAGATGTCGCCACAAGGCAATGTCCGTGTCACGAGGTGAAGAGGGAGAAGCATCGGAAGAACCGGAAGAAGAGCTGGAGGAGCTTCAGCTTCCTGTTTGTAGGAAGCTTAGAAACCAAACAAAACAAGATATGATAATTGAATATATATTGAATGAGTGAAATGTCATAGCACTCTGGGATGGCATACATGTCATGACTATACCGCAGGCGCCTTGGGTCGAGTTAAAACAAGTTTGGTAGCGGAGCTCCGGCTCCCTATCACCCGTAGGCTCACGTGCCTCTCACTTGTGGCTGCGCCTGAGTTTGCTCAGGTGTCACTTCACGTGACCTCACTTTGGTTTGGAGCGATCCAGATCCTTTGGTGGTGAGAGCCCACGGCGTTGGCTGTGGCACGGCTGGAACTCTTTCGTGCTTCTGGCCTTTGACTTCGAGATCCTGCTACATCCTGAACACCAAGAACTTCTTTGTCTTGCTCTACGGCTTCATCTTGGACCCCTTTGCGGTGATCAGCGAGGATGCAAGCACCTGGTGGTGGTGGAGCTCTACCTCTCCAAGAATACAGGAGAGAGGTACCTCCGGGTTGGGCTCCGAATGACCCCAACTACAGCTTGCGGCAATACATGGAGAAGTTGAAGATTTGGTACCGCATCTATCAGGGCGAAGACGAAGCAGTTGGTCCTTTGATAGCTGGCCGATTGCAAGGGCAAGCTGGCAAGCTTGCCATGAATCTCAAGGTTCCGAGACCACATGGAGGTTTTGACCAAGGAGATGCAGCATTGGTTCGATTGGCTGTGGACGAAGTGGTTGACCCTCTTTCAGGACAGGTCATCCAACAGCATATCCCCAGTGGTGTCCAGACCTTGATGAACCAGCTCAGAGCGACCTTTGGACAGCAAGACCAAGACTTAGCTACCCAAGCGTTGGAGCGAGCTTTCCCACTGACTCGTGGGAAACTTAGCTTACCGGAGTATGCGGCAGAGTTTGATCAACGGATGGAAGAAGCTGCTGATCGTGCTGGGTTAGCTGTCAATGACGTTGGGCGATTCTATTTGTTCTTTAAGAATTCTGGTTTGGCTCACCGTGACATCGACAGCATCAAGCTTCAGGTTGGCGGCGACTACACCCGTTATCAAGATGCGAGAGCACTTGCTTTGCGGCTGGCCAACAACAAGCAGTACAACGAGCACGACAACTTTGGTGGTTGGGCTTCCTACGACTATGATGGTGAGGACCCCTACAGCTACGACGATTGGCATGGTTTTGGTGACGAATGGCAGGACGACGAATGGTGGAGTTATGACGACGATTGGTATGACCCGTACTATGAGGACTACATGACCTACTACGAGGACGATGGTTCATGGCTCTGGCCGGAAGAAGAAGAAGCACTTCATGGACAACAAGAAGGAAAAGAAGGAGCTGCCAGTTCAACACAAGAACGTCGAGAAGATCACACCCAGTCGACGGAGGACTTCTACAAAGGAGGTGGAAAAGGCAAGGGAAAATCCAGTGAAGGATGTTTCATCTGCGGCAGCAAGTACCACTTCGCAGCTGATTGCCCTATGAAGGACAACGAATCTTGGAGATCGAGGTCCGGAAACCAAGACTGGAGGACAAGCTATGGAAAAGGAGTTGGAAAAGGAAAAGGAAAGATGAAAGGAAAAGGATATGGCCGAAAAGGCTTTGGAAAGATGAAGGGAAAAGGAAAGTCCAAGGGCTACGGGAAGAAAGGCAAAGGCTATGGTAAGAGAAGTTGGTACAACATGGATACGACGAAGCGTGGCCTTGGAGACTTTTCCGATGGAATCCCAGATGCTTCATCAACTATGAGGCAACACCACTCGACAGTTCGATCGACTTCGGCAACTTCGGCGACGCAGCATCATACGATTCATACTTCGTCATCTGAAGAGGAGTTTCTGACTACAGCCAGGACGAGCACTACGGCGACCAACGTGGAGACGGCGACGGCATCCAACGATAAGAAGCTTTCCTTTGTGGCTATGTTTCCTTCGAAGACGGCTACGGTGGAGGAGACCTTCTTTACTGTGCGAGGTGAACGTCGTCGAGGACTTATCGTTGATCCTGGAGCTGCTAGCGGTTTGGTTGGTACGGAAACTCTTCGGGATATCATCGAGAGCTGTGTTGCTCCTGCGGGAAAAGCCAATGAGTTGAAGTATCGGTTTGAGAAAACTACACCTGTTTCGGGCATCTCTGGCGAGGCGGACCACACGGAGAAGTCGAGATTCCCTTGGTGACTGGTGGACAAGCCATCCAATTCAAAGGCGAAATGATCGGCGGTGCTGGATCCCTATGTCCAGCCCTTGTCAGTAATCCTGCACTTCGGAAGTTGCGAAGCCGAATTTTCACCGAGTTCTTCAACAATGGAGATGGCCTACTTGTCACAGGACCAGTTGGTGAAGAAGATCCCCACGACATAGAAGTACTTCCGGCTACTTTTGACCGACAGCGGTCACTACATCTTGCCCACGGATGACGCGGCCTACAACAACAAGGTTTCGGAGGAGAGCAAGAAGCAGGTGACCCTTTTCTGTCATAAAGTTGAAGGACGAGCTGCTGAACTTTGGACAGATGTGAGAAGAATCTTTACTACGAGTACCAAAGGACAGCAAGCGGAAGGTAACCGGGGTGAAATGTCTTCGGGTGAAACTTCAACGACTTTCTATGACAAGCAGAAGAAGCAGAAGAAGGTGAAGTTTCGTGAAACCCCTGAGACGAAGAACTATGAGATTGAGGAGAACGAAGTGATCAACTATGAGACTGACGAGAATGCGGTGAAGGATTCCGAGACGACTTCGCTGGAGCACGCCATTTTGGCTGAGAAGACTTCAGTGGTGGAAGAGTCGTCACACGACACTTTGGACTACGATCGCAACTTGCAATGTACAGATGCTGAAGGCGAACCTGCGGTGGATGAGACCTACTATGACGACATCAAGCACTTCGACAAGTACACCACGGACGACTTCCCGGAGGACTTGGACGAGACCTACGTGCAGAAGCTCAAGAAGCGCTACAAGGCGATTCCGGAAGAGTTCTACACCAAGAGCGGTTTGAGACCTGTCAGACCTGAGAACTTCAATCGATGGTTCTCACGGATGAAAGGAAGAGGACTTCGATGGCATTTCTGGGAATGGTTCTCTGGATCCGGTCGTTTGTCTTTCATCGTGATGGCCGCTGGTTTGATTGTTGGTTTTCCAGTGGATCTTCGCTATGGTTGGAACGTCAACGACCCGGTCCACATCTCTATGCTACGTCGAGCTCAACGAGAATTTCTTCCTGGAGTTTTGCATATGGCCCCAGACTGCGGTCCTTGGTCGGTTTCAGGTAATCTACGACCTCCTGAACTTAAGGCTGAAGACCGAAGACGAGATCGCAATGCTTTGATGACGGTTCAGGAAGCGGCCGAAGATCAATCACGTGGAGGACGCGGCTACAATGTGGAACAGCCCTATGGAAGCGCTATGTGGAAGGAAGACGATCAATGCCCTCTACGTCTTTCTTCGATTCCTGATCATCGTGGTCGTCAACGCTGTGATCAATGCATGATGGGTGCAAAGGACGAAGGTGGAATTCCGATTCAGAAAGCCACCGGTTTTGGTTCAAACCTTCGATGGCGACGAACATCTATCCGATGCAGTGGTGACAAAGGACAACCTCATTCACACCTTCAAGGAACAGCACCTGATGGATTGGCACGTACTGCCAAGGCTGCCGTATACCCTCGTGAAATGTGCCAGAGGATGAAGCAAGATGTGGTGAAGTTTCTACATCAACGAGGTTTGTTGAAGACAGCTGCTTGGCCCAGAAGCTACCACATCATCGAGCATTTTTACGAGTGTACACGTTGTCAGCTTGGTAGATCCTGCCCTCCTGATGTTGAGCACACCCTCGTTCCTGGACAATGCAGATATGGACGTTGGGCACCAGGTACAGGTCCCCGAGCTGAAGCTGCAAATGCCCCTGCTGATCCTATCAAGCAGTGGAAAGTTCGCACCAACAAGGAGGACCTGACTGCGGTGAAGATTTCCTATGACCTTACCGATCGACCTGGTGAAGAACATGATCACTACCTCAAGAAGTTGCTCATGGAGATGGTTCAGACTGCTTTGAAGACTCACGGCAGGAAACGTTCGGCCCTGAGTCATTGGAGCGAAAGTGCCTTTCACATGTCCCTCGTCAAGGAGATCTTTAAGGAGACCATGGTGGTGAAAGGAATGCATGTGGCTCTACACCCTTTTAAGAAGCTGAAGCCTGATCCTCAACTAGCCACTTCTTCGGCTTACTTGAGGATGATGATTGTTGGCACGGTCAAGGACTGGAAGGTCTATAAGGTGGAAGATCTTCGAGAACTTTCTTTCTCGCAGGTCAACGAGGCGGTGGAGTTCGAGGATTGGATGATCACAGTATTCGGAGTTGAACCTGGAGCTACGCCATCGCCATCTACACCTGGAGGACATCATCGACGGAATCCTCCAGCACCACCACTACCTCCTCGACGAGACGATACGTTCGACCTCCCAGAAGTTTTTTGGAGATTCCTGAAGATCGACGACCTGCTGATATCGTTGGAGGTGGAGCCTATGAAGATGATCAACCTCAACAACCTGGACAACGTGAAGGAGAAGCTGAAGAAGAGGAGTTTGAGCCTAGCGAGGATGCTGGGCAACTTAGGCCAATACGGCCTAACTACAACCTGCGACGAGTTCTTCAAAAGCTACCTCAACTGGTTGCGGCTGGAGACAACGACAAGGCAAAACGACTTCTTCTTGGACTACACGAACGACTTTGGCACAGCCCGATCAACGACTACCTCAACTTACTGCGACGATGTGGTATGGACATTGATGTGTTGAATCTTGCAAGGGAAGCTGTGCAAGAATGTCACATCTGTCGGAAATTTGCTCGACTACCTCATCGACCACAAATGCGAGTTGGTGGTGCTATCTCTTTCGGAGACACGTTGCAAATCGACTTGTTCTTCCTGCAGGACACCACCTACCTTCTCATGATCGATGAAGCTACGCGTTTCAAAATGTGCCGAGTTCTACCAGGACAAGATTCGGAGCACATCATGGAAGCGTTGATGAAGTCGTGGATATATCTGTTCGGGCCCCCTTCAAGGATCGTCATGGACCAACAGGTTTCTCTGATGTCTCACGATTCTGGAGCGGAGTTTGAGCGGTTAAATATCACGAGAGTTCCAAAGGGCACGACGTCTGGAGCAGCAGCCAAACAGCATACCGGCACAGGTATTGTTGAGCGCCACGTGGATCTCATGAAGCTCACCATGCTGAAACTTCAGGCGGAAATGTCCCGGCAAGGAGTCACGTTGGAGAATGAAGAGATGGCCGGTGAGGCGGCCATGGCCCAGAATATAACCCTGAGCTATGGTGGAGTGACTCCGGCGATGTGTGTGTTCGGGACGCTGCCCAGAGGATTTTACGAAGAGGATGGTCGTGGCATTTTGTCTACAAGTGGTGCTCCCCAAACGGATTTGACTACGTTCGAACGAGCTCTACGTATTCGACAAGCGGCGTTGGCACAATGTCATCAGGCTATCAACGAGGATCGCATCGCCCGTGCTTCAAGGAGTCGACCACGGCACTTGGATACTCAGGATCTTGTGATGGGAACTTCGGAGGTGGAATTTTACCGTGAAGTTCAAGGTGAACCTGGTGGTTGGCGTGGTCCAGCTTTGCTATTGAGGTTGGACACTGATGAGGGCACGGCAGTGATTCAATATCAAGGACGACCCTATTTGGTGGCACTTCGACACATCCGACCATTTCGTGGAATCTTCATGGTTTCAACGGCGGAACCTACAGCAGAACTTTCTCTCCTGCGACTTCTTGGTTTTGTGGAGCAGGCCAGCCAGTACAAGGTGCACTACATTGGTTGGCTTCGACAACGCAATGGACGATGGACGCACTGTCCGAGAGATACTTCGACGGTGAACGAGATCATCAAGAAGGCGGAGATTGTTTCTACATCAATGACGAGGTCTACGTTGCATGGTATCATGTATGGTGGATCCCTTCGCACCTTCAAGCCCCCTTCTGGAACTACGGGAATCATGTTCACGTGGATTCGAGGAGGAAGAGAATATGCAGTACAACATCACAACAGCGATCACCATGTGAAGATGAAGAAGATCTCCAGCTATGCCCGCGAGGAGATCTGCCTGCTCTACTTCTATACTACTACAAGTTGACGGAGCAGGAGGACATCAAGGACAAGAAGATTGAATCGGAGAACAAGGAGACGAAGACCTCTACACCGGAGATTGACGATGTGGGGATGAAGTCTCATGGTGGCGAAGAACGTCAAGATCGGAAGAGAGATGGACCAGAAACACGAACTGTGGTTTTGGCGCCGGAGAAGAAGCGGCAACGGAACTACTTCACTGAGGTTGACAAGGCGATCGACTACATGAAGGAGTACCTCTACTACCAGAACCGAAATTGCTGGATCAAGATGGATTTTCCTCTGAGTTGGAGGAATGACCACAATCTGGTGATTGACCATCAGAAGACTATGTTGGCCCACTACTATGAGGAGAAGCGGAAGAATCTTCCAGTGCTCTTCAACATCAACTACAAGCATGACGGAAAGGCAGTGGCTTGCCTTCGCACGGCAAGAATCTACAAGGTGGACGACGAGACCAGCAACATCGACGAGTTCAACCTGGACCCTTCGATTTGGAACGAAGTCGACAAGGCGGACGAGAATGAGATCCGACAGTTTGCAGAGGAGAAGGCATTTCAGAAAGTGCATCGTTTGCAGATTACGTCGGAGATGGTCCAAGTGGATGGAGTCTGGATCAGAAAGCGGAAAAGATACCCCGACGGAACGTTGAAGCTGAAGTCAAGGATGTGCGCCAGAGGGTGCTTTGACCAACAGAAGGCACAGTTGACGACGAGGTCCACGACGGCTACGAAGCTTTCCCAAAGATTGGCGGTGTCTACCGCTGCCCGGAAAGGTCTATGCATAGAATCGTTGGATATCGCCGGTGCATTCCTTAAAGGCTACAGCTTTGAGGCGATACAAAGAGCGTTGAAGAAGAAGGGCATTCAGTCTCCCGAACGGAAGGTGATTGTCTTTCCCCCGGCGAACGTTTGGCGACACTTGGCGAAGTTCGACAAGCAGTTTGACATCGGCGAGAACAACATCCACAACTATGGGTTGCTTTGCCTCAAGCCCGTCTACGGCTTGAATGACGCACCTCTTGCATGGCAGCTGGTACTTCACAAGCACATCGTTTCTGAAGGAGCCGTACCCAGCAAGTTGGATGAGAACTTTTTCACGTGGAAGAACGAGGGCACCCAAGATGGAATCTATGGGGTGCTCACTTGCCATGTTGATGATTTGGCGATCGCTGGCGAGCAGAAGTGGCTTGACGGTCTACACGATCGTATGGTGAAGAAGTTCAAGAAGGTTTCTCGACAAGTACTACCTTTTGAACATTGTGGAGCCGAATACTCGAAGACCAAGCAGGGCTATTGCATCAGCCAGAAAGCTTTTGTGGATCGCATGAAGCCAGCTGATATTCCCTCAAGAAGTGAAGAGTCTGACCTCACCCCTGATGAGGTGACATCTTTCAGATCGATACTTGGAGCTTTGTTGTGGCTGACGAGTACCCGTTTGGATTTGATTGCAGAGGTATCGTTTTTGCAGAGCAAGGTGACATCTGCCAAAGTACGTGACCTTAAGCAAGCTAACGTGGTTCTCAAGAAAGCCAAGGAGTACAAGGACTTGGGCATTCACTACAAGAAGTTCAAGACGGACCGACAACGTTTGGTTTGCATTCATGATGCCAGCGCGGCATCCAAAGGACGCAACTATGCTCAGGAAGGTGTTTTGGTTTGCATGATGGACGACAACTTCGTGAATGAGAAGGCTTCGGAATGGTGCTCAGAAGAAGAAGCTCTACTTCACGGAGGAGTTGCTCACGTGATCTATGCTCATGGTTGCAAGGCGAAGCGAGTGTCTTATTCTACATCCCATGGCGAGACGCTTTCAATGGTGAATGGCTTGGAGTCTTCTACGCTATGCATGCTGAGGTTGGCGGAGATGATGCACCAGAAGAGAGAGCCAACGATCAAGGACTTGATCGTTATCCAAGAAGCTGGACACCGAGAACTACCACTGGATTTCTATGGAGATTGCCGAGACCTCTTCGAGCTCATCACGGGTGAACGCACCCTTCCTCAAGACAAGAGCCAGAGACTTTATATCCTAGCCATAAAAGAAGCACGTCTTGCAGGCCGCATGCGCTACACGAGTTTGGTTCCCACGGAGAGCATGACAGCAGACAGTCTTACCAAAGCCATGATCAGCTCATGCATGCTTCTACTACTTAGTGCAGGTGTGGTGATGTTTCGAAATGAAGATGGACATGCAGTGCAGTCACGCACGGTGCCGATGATGGAGGAGATAGGTGAAGAAGACTTGTTAAAACCAGACGAGGAAATCAAGGAGATGATGAAAACAGGAAGGAAACCAACAGTGGAAACAACTACCAGCAGTGGCATGTCGAATGGTGATGGCGCTATGGCTTATCGGCTCAAGTGCCTACTCGCAGTGACGGTCGTGAACCCCGTTATGGCCTTTGAGATGGTGACCCAGCCGGAAGATGCTGGTGAGCGCAATGGCAATGGCGGCTACACGTCAATCTATGTGACGATCTTTGTGACGATCGTTGTGGCAATCATGGTGGAGAAGTTGGTATCCTATGGTGTTGGCTACATCCGGGACTACCTCAAGGAGAAGTTGCTGAAGAATGACATGGTGAAGATCAAGGAGGAACCGATGGAACCCTCTATGCGGAAAAGGAAGGTGATGGTCGACGAGCATGAGACAGTGGCTATGGAAGTTGACCGATGCTCCCTCTTCGACAAGGTGGAGGAAGAGAACCGTGAGGCTTCCCTGGAAGAGCTTCACAGGCGGCTTGATGAGAAGGAGGAATACGTCGAGGTGATGACCAAGAGCCGCGACCACTTCAAGGACCTGGCCTACAAGAACCAGCAGACCTACATGGAGTGGCAAGACAAGGAGGCGAAGGCGCTTAACAAGTATGGCGAAGCTTGTGAAGACCTAGCAGCAGCGAATGACCGGATCGAGTACCTCAACAACAAGATCAAGAGCCAGCAGGAGACGATTCAGCTCAATGCTACAAGGTTCGGAAACCAAACCACTAAGCTGAACGAAAAGGAAAAAGAACTTGGTCGTTTGCAGGAGAGGTACGACACTATGATCCAACGACTACATGATGGAACAGACTCAGTGGCCGAGGTGAACCGCGAGAATGTGACGATCAAGGACGCCATGAAGAACTTGCAGAAGGAGCTGGGCGAGAAGGTGGTCGAGATCAACAACCAGAAGACGGAGATCCAGGAGCTCAATGTGGCGAAGGCTCCCGAGAAGGTTTGTTTCACACCTCACGGAACGGTGTATCATAGATTGGGTTGTAAGCACGTGGAACGAAGTGCCACCCATGAGATGAGAAAGTGTAAAGATTGTTTGCCATGAAAAGCCTAAGGACAGCTGTACAGAAGGCAACCGGAGTGAAATGTCATAGCACTCTGGGATGGCATACATGTCATGACTATACCGCAGGCGCCTTGGGTCGAGTTAAAACAAGTGAATGTACATAATGTACATAAAAAGCACGTTCCCAAAATGTTCCTCAGTGATAAATGCTTTGGAGCTTGGAAGGTGAACTTGGTGAGATCTCAGCACCTGACTTGCTCTTATGGCCACCTGTGACGGCTTTGTCTTTAAACAACGATGTCTTCCTGAGTTTGGGGGACTCCCTCCAGGCGGCCGGACATGAAATTCACGATTTCAGACATCAGAGACATTGCATTCGGATTGACCTTTTGCAGGTGGAAGTGCGAATGCCTCCCTTGGAGATCCCAGCTGCAGTTGCCTTGAATTTTGTGAGTCCGAATTCGTGTGAGGTGATTGTTGTGATTGTCATGACGTGCTCCTTCCAAGGCATCAATGCTCTTTGAGAAGTTGCAGCATTGTCTCCAGGCGCTTCCTTTTTTGTGCCGCAAACAACATAAAACAAACAAACAACACGGCACAAAAAAACAAAAGAAGTCAACACTTGAAATATCTCGGTTGGATGCTTATCTCGACAGGCAGTGGCGCCAGTGGGAGAATTCCTGCCAACAGCTCCATCACTGGTTCCGGTGCTGCAATCACCCTGTGACTGTTCTGAGGCCTATAGCTGCTGACCCCAAAAAAATTAGAGTTCGAGGGCACGCTGAACTATAGCTCTAACTGCAACACGTTCCATGATT
This sequence comes from Breviolum minutum Mf 1.05b.01, assembly GCA_000507305.1. Lineage (NCBI taxonomy): Eukaryota > Dinophyceae > Suessiales > Symbiodiniaceae > Breviolum > Breviolum minutum. Next base: position 88,706 of record DF239100.1, on the reverse strand, counting down.
CCTCTATACATTTGAAGGAGGCACAGGTTTTGATGTGAAGCGTTCGGTTTTTCTCATGACACCTCTAACTCCCATCCCCTACAAAACCCTTTTGCAGGCAGCAGAAACCACACGTTCCACCGTGGACTTGTGGTTGGATGCTTCCATGGATGGCTTTCAGGCATTTCGGAACTTTTGAAAATGTCACCAATTCCGTGTCCTGTTGGCACGTTCCAGATTTGCCTATGTTTCAAGGTAAAGCTTGCCGGTAACGTTCCAGGGCGAGTACAGCTGATGGGTGGATCGATATGGGCTACTTGGCACCAGCGTTTCACATTTTGTTAGACCTCTTTTGCTTCACAAGATGCCATGCTGCACACTGCTTATTTTTCCTATGTTTTTTTCAGAGATTTCGGGCTCTCTTTAACGGATCTCTGGTTTGCCGTGGCACTGTTCATCCATGTTTATCCTTAAGGCCTTGTCCCAGGCGGTAGAGCAGCTCCGACAACTTCTACTGCTGCACCGTCGGCCGAGCTTGGAATCAGCACGGCTCCCTGCGCTGTGCCTTCGAGGATTCGGAGAGCAACGAAGTCACTTGGCACTTCCGGCCGCGGTTTTTTTTTTCCCGGGGCGATTGGAAACCCTCCCTTGACCATTTTTACAAGACAATCATTCGATGATCTTCGATGATCTTCGGTTTTTGTGCCCTTTTTTTCCGTTGAGGGGGGAAGAACTTGGATTTTCTGGTTTACATTGCCTGACGTGTGGAATTCTAAGTGAAATCTGCTTTTTTTGAAACAGAAGTGGAGATTGTGTCATCGTCACTACTTGTAGTGCCTGAAAACCTTTGCTCTCCAGTTCTGCGTACTTTGTTTCGTTTGTTTGACGGTAAATAGCAACTACTGGTCTTTTGGACCTCATCATTTTCAAAACTCTTGTTGTGCACGTTCCGCATGTTGATTCCAGCAGAAGATTTGAGCCTTCAGCTTTTTCTGAGTTTTGAAACTGTCTCAGAGTTTTTAAACTGTTGCATCTTTAAAACAGCTTTGGACTTCAGGTTCTGTTCTGATAGACCTTTGGAATCTCAGTACAGAGGTGGCGTCTGTTAGTGCTTGCAGAATCAGACGGTTTCGAAGCTTTTTTACGTCAGGAGCAGTCGAATGCTCTTCAGCAATTGGCACGTTGGCAGATCAGGCTGCATGGTGGTAACATTTCGGAAACTGAGATCAGATCTGGTCAGCTCAGAATCGTTGAGTCTTGAGAGGCGGTTCTGGGTCCCAGTACCAATGAGCTACGGCCATCGCTGGCTGCAGGACAAGACGGATATGATTCTGAGAGTTCATGAAAAGTGAATAACTCACCGTGACTGCAGGATGTTTTTGAAGCGCGCAGGACAGAATGAAAACCGATGCAATGATTTGTTCGGAAGGATTGATATTTAGCTGATCTTTTGAAATCTTTGAAGGACTTGCAGTAGGATTGGAGCTGAGCTTGCCCCTGTCATTCGATCAGAGCAATGCGAAAATCTGGTGACCGCACTTGCACAGTATCGTCCCTGGATGTTCCGAAGTTTGTTGATATTACTTGCAATTGAGCATCTTTTTTCGCATATGTTTCTTGATATATTTTGAATTCGTGACGTGTTTTTTCAGTCGAAAGGCCTTAAGGGGTTCAATTCTTTGGATTGTTGACTGACCCAGGTTTCAAGGCTGTAGCACTGTGGGATTACAATTGAGCTCCTTGAATTCAAGGTGGAAATTCAATGAAAGTCTGTGAAAATCATTGACATTTGTTGTCATCATAGCATGGGAATAGGTCTGGTGAAGCTTGTAGCAAAGTGTGGCCTGTGCTGCTTGGGCCTCAGAGCACAATGGCACTGAGGGGTTTCGAGATGATACGAGCCAGTGACCGCTGCATGATAGGAGAAGTGCCGGTCTTGAAGTGCGGCTCATGGCCATGTTGAGTCTTGAGGACGGACTTACGACGACTTACGATATCTTACGATTTTCTGATTTACTGAATTGAAACGTGTTCAATTCAGAATCATTCGCACTAAAGAGTCTAAGTGTTTTTTTCTTCCAAGTCTTGCATCTCGTGAAGGACCTAAGTCACCAGAAGGTTTCAGCCTGAGGGCCATCGGCGGCTTCCAGAGATTTCTAGTGAATTTTGTCGATTTCGATCGATTTCGTCGAATTTCGTCGATCCCATTGAGGCCTTGCAACAAGTGAATCAACTCTGTAAGGATCTCAATGGAAGACATGGACCAGCTGCCAGGTGCATCTGACTCCGACAGATCCCAATTCGGGGAAAGACGTGATTGAATGTGTATGAGAGATGTGCTTTTTGATTTTATTTACCGGGAAAAGGATGTCTTTGTTGTTGAGACAGATGTGTTTCTCAGTTTTGTTGATGCAACATGTTTTCACATTCACAACAGACACATTACTCATTACTCTATCCATTTTGCCGTTTTATTTAGTTTTTGTTCCAGTTGCGGAGTTGCCCCACACTTGATGCAGAACTGGACTTCTGCTGGAATGCAGCATTGAGAGCTCAAAGGCAGTGTGTTGGGGCAAAGTTTTCAGACACTGAGCCGAGTCGATGTTCAATTCAGACAATTTCAAGAAATGGCTCATGGTGCACAAGGACCTTTCAAACATCCTGATACCTTGTCGCATAGATTATTTGGCTAGTAGTGTAGGGCATACTTGACATTTTGTTACTCTAATTAAGTGAGGGCCATGGGAGATTGTGTGAGAGGCATGGGACATCGAAGAGGAAGCGGTGAAGATTGGTTTTGCCCATGGCATCTCAGTGCTCCTGGCATGATCATCTCAGTGTGTTCTGCAAGAAGTCTACCAAGAGTCCAAGAGCATCAAGTTGAAGATCTGTAAAGTATGATGAAACATGACGAACTGCAGAATGGCATGTTGCCACCTTGTGCTGATCCGAGAATCCTCCAGGTCGGCGTCCTCATCCGCTCCGTTGGACATGTGCTTCCAAGCCACATTTGGTCGATGCCTTCGTAGATTGTGCTGCCGTGTTTTTCGTGATACCTTCCCTGGCCGATCCAATCTTAAGGCATCCACCCAATCAGAGGGTATCCGTCAGAGCAGCCACATTGTGGCAACGACTACGATCCATTTCACAGGTGGGGAGAAGGATTGTTTTTGAATATTTTCGATGTTATAGAAAAATCGGAGAACATCTTTTTGGAGTCGGAAACGCAACATGTAATGCAATGCTTGTTGGGGATCCACTTGGAAGGTTTGCGGTTTCACTTCCTGCAGTTCTGTGATGGAAGTTCCTGTGTCCACAGCACGGTTTCAGAAACACAATTTGCTGGCCCAAGTGTTTGTTCAGCAATCAAGCGTTCAAGCTGATCACGGATTCACAGCATTGCTGAACCCAATTCTGAATGGTATCGAATGATATAATATTCAGTCAATAGCCCAAGATAGTTTGGACCGAAAGTTGGCAATACTTGTTTGTAGATGAGATCAGTACTGCTCAGAATCCTTTGACCCATGAAAACTATTGAAATCTGAAGGTTTGGAGCTCCCTGGGCCGGCTGTGGCACTGCATGGTCTTGTCCTTACAGCCCGATATCAGACTGAGACATCCAGACATTTTCCCCAAGATCCACTTCAGATCTTTGGTACTGACACAGTTCTGAGTTCCTTAAGCCAAAAACATGGTGACTTTGTGACTTTTCAGTCACCAAGGCAACCATCGTGGTGTTTGCTTAGCGGCTTCCTGGCTGCAGGCCTGGCTGCCCCGCCACAAGTGGATGCATCAAGGCGCGCAACCACAACGACATCAATTCACAACAGTCAATCCTTGAAACACTTCAAAACAATATGGAAAAACTGCGTTTATATGGTTTTTATAGGTTTGTTTTCATGTTTCAATACTTTCCATGTTTTCCTTCCTCTGTATTTATGATTTTCCTTGACCTTGTACAGCAGCTCCTCCCTTAGCAGGTTATTGCAGATTCTCCCAGGGCAGTTCTTTGGTGATGTGTGCAGCTTACGGGCTTGTGAAGAGCTGGGACATCTCCAACAACTGGATTTGAGATAGCAGAAGGTTGAAGAGCTATTTTTGAGAAAGCGTTTTTGTCCGAGGCCTCTGCATCGGATTTGGCCCTTTTCTCAGACTTGTGCAACGCGAACACGTCTCACGATATACTTTTTGGACACATTGGCCTCCAGGCACAAGAGCTTTGGAACGTTCGGGACTCAAGCTACAGATAAGCTATACAGCCAGCTCAGCTTGTGCTAGCATGTTTCTTGACTTCTCTTGAAGCAAGGTCGAATCTTCCGTTCGCGAAGAGTTTTTGAGGAGACAAATTCAAAGGTTGACACAGACAGACATCGTCGTGGTCGGTCGAGATTTGAAGGAGCTTGCTGGCCCTGCTTTCGGGAAACCTTCCACGATTGGCCGTGCTCCTCAGGGAAGTCACGAAGTCACATACCTATAGCAATGTAGCAAAGTAGCAAACAGCAGCAGATCATCCTGAAACTCTTCAGGACTCTGATGGGATCAGCGATGCCAATGACCGGCCCTGAATTTTGGGACATGTGTCGATTCGTTCGATTTGGTTTTCATTTGGATGATTTGTGTTCTATTGTTTCGCTGAAGCTCAGGCATGGTATGCCCACCTCTCTGAGCGGCGTCAGCGACTTCGAAGTTTTCTCAAAGGTGGAGATGTCACAAGACACTTCATGTTTTCATTGTCGTTTTCATAGTGAAGCAATGCTGTTTCATCACAGCACCTGCAAGGCCATGCTTCACCCGAAAAGTTCCAGGATGTGCATTGCTTGCACTTTGTACATTTGTTTTTGTTAAATGGAAATGGTGTCGATTCTGTTCAAGCAATTCAGGTGCTTCCCGGCTCGGCGTTGACACTCTCTTCAGCCTTGGTTGGGATTGAGTGGCCTGGCGTTGCATCATTTACTGTGCACAATGGCGAGGTTGAATGTCAATCCATATAGTTTTCGTTGTAGGTTTATACAAACCATATCAAATCATCATCTCTGTTTTGACGATGGTTTAAGTTAGTGCTTGAGTTTATTGATGCATATACTGCAGGTGGCTACGCTTTTCGTGCCGAGTCTTTTTGCTGCTGGCCCTTGCCCCAAGAATCCCCAAGCGTTAAAAACAACGAGAACACGGTGTGAAGTTCCGAGGCAAAACACGCAAAAGCAGGATCTGAAAAGCTACGCCCAGCGCTGCAGGTTAGTGATGGAATGGGTGATTTGAGAAATACCATTTCAATCTAATTTATTTTTTTCCACTCATTTTCGGAACCCTCAAATTGGTGTTTCACATTTTTCCCCAACTGTTTCCTCATTTTGGATGCCTCAGATTGGTCGGATTTTTTGTGGAGTGTATAGGCGTTGCCTCCTGCAAAGCAGAGTGACGTGTTGAGAGCTGAGAAAACGATGACGGGAATTGGAAGCTTGGAAAAGTGATGAAACACAACCGGAGACAGGAGACCAAAGCCAAAATGCATCAAAATTCATCAAACAATGGATAATTCCGCCTCAGCTGGTCAATGGAAATAGCAACGTTGAAACAGTCAGCCTTTCTCCACAGATGTTTGTTCAATGAATCCGAATATGTGCTCATAGTGAAGGCGCAATGGCTTCCTGGCATTATTACATCGAACTATCCATGGATTGGTGGACTTGCCGGAGAATGGTTGGTGGGAGGACAGCTGAGCGCTGAAACCGTGAGGAACAAAGCTGAAATGGAACAAACACTAACTAATAACCGTGGTGTGCACTGTGGGTAGGTACTGCCATGCAGGTGACATGTTCATGACACTCCTGAAAGTGGAGATAAAAGATAAAGTCTCTAATTAGGCAGGTAAGGCAATGGCGATGGGGATGCCAATGTTGAACATGTAGCGACTGCAGGAAGAGGAGATGAATTCCACTTCACAGGCCGAGATGTGTGAAAATCCTTCGGCATGTGCGATAGAAAACTGTAAAATCTGAAACGACATGCTGACGATGCTTGCATCACGTTGTTTTTTCCCAACACATTCCTCCCAAAGTGGCAAGGTGGCACAGGCCAGGCGCTTGAGTTGTTTGTTGCTCGTTTCATCAATTTCTGAAGAGTTGTCCATGACATGTTTCAACCTGGAAAATTGTTAAATTATATAACTCAGAGTATTATTTTGAAGCATTTCCTAGTCGTTGAGATTTGTAACTCTGATGTTTCGATGTGTCCTTCTGCCAGAGGCAGAGGCCTTGTGGTCCGGCGGATTGTGAAGGTCTTAGAGTGAAAAACACACACCAATAGCTGTTTGTGGAACATGTGTGGAAGGTGAGACAAAACAAAGCTCACGCATTGCGCACGTGCAACATATTACCACATCTATCCACATCTAGTATTGACATCACAATGTCTATCAGTATCCGTGATGAAACCATTACAACATCTCGGCATCTCGTGTATAGAACATGATTTGTTTGATGTGCTTGAACCGAGGCGCTTGGGTGCTGCCTTGGATTTCCAACCATGGAGAAATTTCGCGGAAAATTGGCCACGCTTTCGCTCATGTTGATTATCTCTGATTCACCTTCAACTCCTGGTTGTGGAACTGGAAACATCGGACGTATCATGGAGTAACGGCTCGAAGACAAGGAACAGACAGGACACAGCTTGAGATGTTAAGACTTACACACCATGCACAAGTGGATAGCACAGAAGCAGAAGGGAAGGAAGGTCAGTCTTTGTCTTTCGTACTGTTGTTTTCAATTAAAGGATGCCCAGTCCCTGACCAAGAGGCAAAGGGACATTGTCTCCTGACGCGGGTAGTCTTGCACTTAATTTCCCCCACAGACAGTCAATCACAGAAATCCGAGAACTTTTGACCTCCATTTCCACATTTCATGTTTAACATAGTTCCATCTTTTTCCTCTGCTAAGCAGCACCATTTCCAAAAGTCGCGGGTGAAAAGCGACAGCACAACTGGCGCCATGGCAGGCTATGAAGGTTCCATCAAGGCAGCAACAGCATCTGCTGTTTTCAAGGTGCGATGTAAGAGCACTCGACCAGGTGAAGCGGTCTTTGTCATTGGTAGCCATGAAGCACTTGGCGCCTGGTCTACAGCCATGGCTTTACCATTGACTACTTCTGCAGATACTTTTCCAACATGGCAATCTGCTCCGGTTCCTCTAATGGCAGGAATGATGATTGAATACAAATTCATCATTCAACGGGAAGATCGTCAAGGGACTCCACAATGGCAAAAGTTTGATGGCAACTACCGGGTCACACCTGTGGCTGGGCAAGTGCTCCAAGCTGTCTCAGATTGGGAAGTGGCCTCTGCAGAAATTTCAACCCTAGAGGTGCCCGAGGATTTGACGGAGAAGGTGACGGAAAAGCCTACAGAAAGCGACAAAGCTGCTGCCAAGCATGAAAAAGAGGAGATTCTTTTGAAAATGGCCGAATCTCAAGTTGAGAAAGCTGCTGCTGAGGTCACTTCCACTTGTCCCTTGGCAGTAACACTTACGAAACGAGAAATGAGCCGCCGCAATTTTTCACAAAGTTTGCTCACTTTGGATGTGGATGGTCCTGGAGAAGCTCAAAAAGAAGACAAGGACGCCAAGGAAGAGAAGGAAGACAAAGAAGAGAAGGACGAGAAGGACGAGAAGGAGAAGTCCGAGAAGGTGGAGAAGCCAAAGGAACCTGAGAGTACTCCACAAAGTACCACCGCTACAGAGGAACCCAAAGAGCCTGAGACGGCGGTCGACGCTGTCGACAATGACGCCGACGTCGTCGTGACCCAAGCTCCTTTGGTCGATGAGGACGAAGCCGAAGAGTACGAGGTACCTTTAAAGCAGCCCGATGTTCGTGGAGTTTCATTGAAGCACATCACGTGTCTTGGCACATCTCCGTGATATCGGAAAGATTGAAAATTTCAAAGTGTGTGTTTGGTAGCTCAAGATTTTGTGTTTGTGTTTTGGTTTCAAGTTTCAACTTCCGGAGACAGTTTTGCCTCAGGAGCTTCTCCGCGCTCACAGACATGGCCGATGCCGAAACGAAAACGGAACATCGAAAGGAGAAGAAGAAAGCGCAGTCGCACTATGATCCGTACAATCTCAATGTGCCTGTGGTCATTGTCACCAGTGAAGTGGCTCCTTACTCCAAGACCGAACCTGGTGGTTTTGGGGCTTCAAGGTTTGAGTAAGAAACATTAACACAAAAACACGGCAAAAGATTCAAAATCAAGAGATCATCATGTTTTTGGTTTTAAATCAAAGGCCTAAAAGTTCAAACTGCATTTTCAGAAATCCGCACTATTGGAACTCTTCATGAACGTGTCTTGATTTTGGGGGAAGAACAATGGAATAGTGGACAGGACGGGTGGCCTTGGAATGGTGGCAGCTTCCTATGGCTTTGAGTTTGCAAGGACGGGACTGTCATGCTGTGATTCACTGGTGCCTTTTGTGCCTTTTTGGAAACTCCGCCAGGAATGGACACCGGACCATGGTGGTGGCGCCGAAATATAAACATTATGATGGAATCAATTTTTGTGGTGAAACTCGTGTGCGCATGAAAGACCAGGAGGCCAGATTTCTATTGTCAGATTCCGCTTATAATGAATCTGGATTGGCAAATACAAACACATGACAGGAAAATGTGAAGTACTGGCATCTTCGGAAGGATTATGGAGAGGCGCCATTGTTGGCTTTGCACAGAAAGTTTTTGCCCTTGTTTGACTACGATTGTTATGCTTGACTACAGTAAGACTTTCGGGAAAATCCTCTATCTTTTTGGGACCTGAATTTTGAGACATTTTCTACCAGATATGCTGTGAAATCCACGGCAAGGGAAAGGGAACTGACTTCCTCTTCATCGAGGGCCGCGGAATTCAGAGAGATGGTGGCTTGTACAACGATGACGATGGCCGCGAGTACCCGGACCGAACAGCTGCAAATGTGTGGCTTCATGAAAAAACACGACATGAAAAATCTCAAGTTGTTTTCTTCCATTGAGATTCAGGGCCTGGCGATTTGGGAACCTGCAATTTTCCATTCTGATTGCTAGAAAATTGGAGGACAACCTGGACCGTTTCACAATGTTGTGCTTAGCAGCGATGGAGGCAAGAGCGTTTGAGATGGTTGAGAAATTCACGACATAATAATGATAATTTATGATTATTTGATATAATGTATTTCATTTATTTCATTTATCTGATTTCTAGAGGCAGATTGCCAAGTTTAGTTTAGTTCATATTCCCAAATTCCAGAACCCTTGCAGGCACCTCTCATCCTGGACATCAATGGTCAAGGAAAATATGGTGACAAGGTGCTTCTTTGGCAATTCGATCTTATTCGAAAGACTTGTTTGCTGAGATGTCATTCGAACTTAGGTCATTTTCTTGGCTAATGACTGGCAAGCTGGCTTGGTCAGTGCCTTACTTTTCAGGGCCGCCACACAGCTGCAATAGCAGCTTTGAACTTGGAACTGCCACCGCGCTGTCAGGTCCCGGTTTACATGTGCTACAAGTACAGGAGACACAACTGTTACACCCAGGTACGCATCGGCCAAAAAGCACAAAAGCCTACATATTTCACTAAAGCATGTTATTTCTTGTGATTGTGACAAACTTTGAACCGATGATCCCACCACCATGCAGCAAGGCACGTGCTATCTATGTCATTCACAATCTGGGATATCAGGGCCAGTGAAGGGCTCAGAACGCTAGCCTGCAAAGCTAATCATCCAGGGACGTCCTGACGAAAACTCTTATGTTACAGATATTCATAATTTTCATGTTTCAAATTTAATTGTTGCGTACTAGGTACCACGGCCAGGATGCCTGCCGATTTTTTGGTCTGGACGACAAGGATGGCTTCAAATTGATTGCGTTCTCAAGCTGTTGTTCTCTTGTGCTGTGTTGCGCCCTGTGAATCCTGCCAGGCTGCACATGACCTCGTACTTGGAAACTGCATCAACCTCTCCAAAGGAGCTTTGATTTGACAGGATCTCAGACACGTTCTGCTCTTGTCATTTACTCGTACTTATTCCATCTTATTCCAGATAAGGTGCTGTAAGGTTTAAAGCTATATTTTTCTTGAGAAAATACCATTTCACGACTGCCTTATCTTTGTTCCAATCCATGGAAAACACTCCAAGGTGCAGACCGAGTCCTCACGGTGTCGCCCAACTATTCAAAGGAAATCCAAACTGCGTCCGGTGGCTTCAATCTTCAGGTGCCATGGTAAAAACCGTCAGCCGAGAATCTGAGAATCCAATGCAATGGCTGCATATTGTAAAGAGTTGGATCAAATTTGACACATGATATAATAAATGCATATAAATGCGATAGATAGAATACATGTCGTTAAAAAAAAACTGTTACAAATCATTTACCCAAAAGACATGTCCCCCCTTGTATTTGGGATTCAATCAGACATTACACAGGACTTTGTTTCGGCCAAAGCGGCCTCCCTGCGTCTCTCGGGTATCTTGAACGGCATCGACGACTGCTGGGATCCTGCTGTGGATCCAGACGTGGCCGGGATCCTTGGGAAACCTTGCCGAAGTGAAGTTGCTCGATTTGGCAGTTTCAGCAATTAAGAGCATGTAATTATATATGTTATATTGTTATATATGATTGTATGATCGATGTTAAATTGTGTTTTTGATATTTGATGTTTCGTCGTGTGCAGTTTGTGAACTTCACGGTCGAAGACTTCGAGAAGGGAAAGCAGAAGAACAAGGCAACTTTGTGAAGCACGCAACATGAAACACTGTACACAGCTTCATAAAGTCGTAAAGCTTCAGTAAGACAAAGGATCACCATTCAAATAGTGCGGGAGGCTGCCCTGCAAAAGAAACTGGGTTTGGATGAAAATCCAGATGCGGCGAACTAAGATCCCATTTCAAAGATGCAATGCCAAGTTCTACATGCATGTAACCGATGTGGATCTCATTTGTTTTGCACCTTGATGGTTGAAATCTGGCTGAGTTGTGCCTGATTGGTTTCGTGGGTCGATTGACTTGGCATGGTTCTCAGATGTCTCAAGTCTCCAATCTTTGACTGATCAGATTACATTCAATTTTGCGTTATAAACACAGAATACGTAAGGATACAAGGGTGCCCGGTTGCTCCCTTTTTTCAGAGCTAAGGCAAAAGGGCATTGATGTCTTGGCATCTGTCATCTCGTGGCTCATGCAGGATCCACGCAATGCATCGTGATGAAAATGCTGTTGATGGATCTTGATACTCTCTTCGCGACTAGATACGTGGTCAATTTACATAGAGTGCTGTAAATTGCGAGGTTTGATCTGAGCATGAAAATATGAGCGTGCTGTTCAGGACACTGGCAACGGTGTCACAGGCAACGTGCAGCTCATAATGATGGGTGTGACTCTAAGTCTCTAAGTTATGTTTAATGTCAGGTATTTGTTTGCTCTGTTTGATATTTCTTGTGATATATACGTACTATGTTCAATGGCATTGCTTGAGGAAACGGAGAAAGACAGCATTCTGTTGGCAACCCAGCATGGCATCATAAAGCAGTTGTTCCTTCCAAATTTGCGTGTAAGTTTGCGTGGCCAACTTTGAGGAAACCTTGCGGTGGGCAGAGAGCAACTACAAAGGTCGAGTCTGTGGCTATGTAGGCAGCACTGAAACGATTTGAAAATGCTTTCCTTAATCATGCAACATGTTTTCTTCGTTCTGATTCTTCATTTTTCTGGCTGCAGGGTTCAGTTCCGGCTGGGGAGAGCGTCAACATTGGTAAAACTGAATTGTCTGTCAATGATTTGTGTCATCTAATCTTTCAACTCTCTACACCTCCTTCATCAGGCTTCGATCCAAAGGTAGAGTCGTTGGCCCAGCTGTCAGAAGTCAGGGAAGTGGCTTTAAGATGATCATTGATAAATTAAGATGATGAAATTGATAGAAGTGCGTCAGTATCCAAACTCGGCACAAGGCATCAGATGATGGCAGCCTGTGACTTGCTGCTCATGCCATCTCGCTATGAACCATGTGGTCTTCCACAGATGTATTCTCAGATGTTTTGACCTCAGAGTCGCTTTCATGCGATTCGTCAGGATTTGCAACACTTTGAAAATCTGTGAAACCTCAAAGTTGATAAGTTCATATAAGTTCACCCTATGGAAGCTGTGAATTTTTCACGGAAGGTACGGAACTCTGCCAGTGGTTCATGCAACAGGAGGATTGGTAGACTCTGTCAAGGACTGCAAACGCCACCTTTTGCTCAACCATTTGTCACTTGATGGCGGTTGAATCAAATCCAGAAACAAAAGTACGTCTCAAAGGGTGGTAAACCGGACAGATGCCAAGAGGAACGACATGTTGTGACAGTACGCAATGAAGCAGTTTCACGAAGTGGTCATGGAGAATTTTCTAGGACATCTCTTTGGGAGTTGAGACAGCCACAGGCTTTCTTGTCCTATTGCTCAGTCTTGTCATGCAGTGACACATTGAAAGATAAGGATAATTAGTGAATAGTTCCAAGATGTTCCAAGCATCCAGAAAAATCAGGAATGGTTTCACAAGTCTTACCAGCCTGGTGTAACTCGTCCACATCCAAGGTCAGTCCTTTAAGTTCTGACAAGCTGAAGGAGACCTGGATGATCCTCCAGTATTTCCTTGTTATTTCCTTGTTTCGATGCATTTCAATCCGTGATTTTACACAGATTCGGGTTCAGTTGATTTGGGTTGAGTTGGGAGGAAACCTTATTCCGAGCAGTGGAGTTGAATTTGAAGAGAAAAGAAGATTTCCTTCGTATGCAACGTACTGCGATGTCGGGAGCTTACGAGATTCAGAATGTCAAACAGGGTGGCGTGCATTCGCATATTTGCTGCAAAGATGTTCTCAGGCAACATGACTATTATTGGCCAAAGGCCATGGATGAATATGCTCTGACCTCAGTTGTGTGCCTGAAAATTTGGCCATCAGACGTTTCAGGAATGAAAGAATCGGACCTGGTTTCATGAGTTTACCGCGGTTTCACCGAGGAACGTCAAATTGACATCGTTTTGTACGAATGTGCAACTGTTCGGTAAGAGAAGGCACATGTGGGAAGATGATGGAAGCTGCAATGTCGCCCCTTCTAAGACGGAAATGTGAGATTTGACTCGATTGCCGTGAGTCTCAAGGACATTTTATGGCTCATTTCAGCCGCTGCCACCGCAGGTTGCTTGGCTCTTGCAACTCTGTTTTGCAAGGAGCTTTCTTTTGCAGCGGCTGAAAAGCTGGTTGATTTGTACACAGCCACCACTTGCGTGGCCCTGCGCCACCTGCGCCTACAGCTCAATGTACAGTACAGGGTCACAAACCAATAGAATGACGGTCTGAGTAATCCAGATCATCATGTTCAATAGATTGCATGTTGCCAGGTGACCACAGGATCGCTTGTCCATTTTCGATTCTGTTCATTGTTTCAGTTTTTTCAGTTCTGTTCCCACTGCTTTCGGGCAGGAACAGTCGTGTCAGTGGAAAAGGAATCAGAACATTGGTTTGGCCGTTGAAAACGATGGATTTGATGGTTGGATCACCTTTGTATAGCTGAGGGCATACACAAAAAATTGACAAAAGTGCAGAGTCATTTTCTGAGACCTCCTTCGGTGTCCTTTTGGTTCAAGGGTCCAGCCATGGGGCGCATGATGAAGGGAGGCATGGTTCTAATCTCAGATTTTTCCTTTCAGTTGTTTTCATCAACTCCGAAATACTCCTTGTGAACTCAAGGCCAGGAAGCGATGGGGCGTAGGTGTTGGGAGCCGTAGTAAACTCCCTGAAACTCACTGTAACCTTCCGACGTTCCGATGCTCCTGAAATGAGTTGAGGTCCTTGCCGCGGCCTTCCTGGTGTCTCGGGTCCGTGACCTGGAGCTGGCAGCGCCCAAGAAAACATATACATTCATGAAGATACATTATAGGATCAGTTGAGAAAATCCGGATTCTGGCAGATTTCACTGCATCGGACATCCTTCTTTGCAAATCCTTTCACAACTTGAGTCGACAGGACACTGGATTCATCACTGCTCCAATTTTGGCGGCTCAACGGCTGTCAGTAGCAGTTCCGGTCTTTCGCCTGCAAAACACTGATTCGTATAAATGTCCCACATTGATTCAGCAAATCTGGGCAGTTGTTGTTCACCATGATACATCGTTGATATCAATCACGGAAGAGATAAGGTGCTTCTTGGAGCTCTTCCAGCTTCTGCTGAAACTGCAGATGGAGGAGTTGGGCCAGTGGCCCCAAGAATCGAGTTCCGTATACACTGGCGTGGTCATTATGCATGAAATTTCATGCTTCCACTGGTCAAAATTCAGATGAACCCCCTGAAATTACTCAGAACATCTCAAATGCCATGGCAAAGCTACAGGTGGAATGCCATTATGATGGCTCCAGTGATTAGCCTTTTTGCCATCGTTGGCGTCGCTATGGTGACTTGGACGCATGCTGCTATGATGTTGCACATCTCACATCACTTTCAACTATTTTCACCTTACTTTTGGCGAGGTTGGAGGATATGTTCTTGGCATTTTTGTACCACCTGGAGAAGGCGCAGTCGCTACAATTCCTTTGAATTATGTAATTTAACATGTTTTATTTGGAGTCTTTTTGTTGGCCATTTCTTTCAGCTTTTGATAAGGTGACTACGGCAACCTGGAGACCACGTTGGCGGAGAGGGAGGTGTTTTGCCTCAGTTTGACATTCGAGGAAAACGGAACAACGAGTTTGATGATTTTCGGAGTTTGAAACGTTTGAAGCAATGAATAGCTGCTAGCTTGTTGTCATGACTAGCTGATTTTAATGGTTTGATATGCTTTGATGATTCTTATGTTCTTGATATTCCACCGGAAACAATTGAGATGTCACGTTCTGAAACTGGTTTCAGTTTCCACTATTTTTCTTCACTGCAACCTTTGACCTTGATGCATACACCCATACGCAAGAACTAGGCCCGTGAACGCGGTTGGCGACGGGACGTACTTCGTGGCTACGATGAAGAAACTTATGCAGCCTGGGCACCCGTCGCATTTTCAAACGCTGTCATTGTGCCGCAAAAATAGGAAACAATCCCAAACTCCAAAGCGAACTTCTTCAAACCATTTTCATCAATTTTCCATAATCACAATGAAGTCAAAATATATCACGACACTTCATGCCATGTGCGGATCTTTATGAACAAATCAAAATTTGATCAAATTCTGCTGACCGCTTTGCACCACTTTGACGTCACGACGGTGACCTCACAAAACAGACTGACTCTCTTCAAGTCTAAGGCCATGCGTGGACAGGACAAAGACTGGGCGAAGGTACACATCTCGTAATTGCCTCTTCTTGACGCCATTGCATTGTCGTACACAAACGAATTGATACAAAGTAAAAGTAAAATCTTAGATCATACGCTCAGAGACGCTCAGATATCAATTCGCCTGTTCGCACTTTTCATGTGCTTCGAAGTTGTGCTTCGCGTCAGGTAGAGTATCCTTTCCGCAAGCCACAGCCATCACGACCGAGTCCGGAGGATATGCCGAAACTTCCAGGTGCACCACCTGGTGCACCAGGAGCACCACCAGGTGCACCTGGAGCACCACCAGGTGCACCACCAGGGGCACCTCCAGGTGCACCCTAAGATCTTCAAGGGTCGAAGTATGTCGAAGTAAAATGCAACTTTATAGAAGCTTTTCAGCTTGAAATTTGAAAAGCTGAAAGAAAGAGGAAGAAAAACGTTGGATCTTTATCCAACTATAGTATACTTGAACATTCTCGGAAATGGATTTTTTTCTACAGCTTCCGATGCTTCCCGCTGTGACTCTGCACATGTTCGGTGTTGCGCGAACGCCAGAACGGAAATTCACAGAGCAGACGTCTCCAACTTGCCATGTTTGGCGCGAAAATGTGTCACAAAGGTGTCAAAGATCCAGAAAAGATCCAGTTGATTTTTTCAGCTGCAAAGGTCATGATGTGAGTGGAAGCATGGAACCCTCAGTGCTTTTGATCATCTTGCAGGTCCTTGTCAATTTTTGAGTCAACAATGTTAGCACAAAGTCATCAACTTTACCTTGCCAGTTGCGTTTTTCCCGTGTTTTTTTGCAGCTTTTCTATATGCTTTATGCCAAGCGAGTGGCTCAAAGAGCAACGACCTCGGACCCCGGTGATTTGCCCGAGCTTCTCGGAAACGCGGAATTCACAAAAAATGTTGTTTTTTTTCATCTTTTCTCTACGCAAAGTTCTGCATGTCACTTAATTTTGCGACAGTCTGCATAATCTCGCAACATATCACATGAGTTTTACTGCAAATCTTCTCCTCAAACTGAGGACCATGGGTAGTGCACTTGCGACGGACACCATTCCGGTGCTGGTCACCATGGTGGGAGCCCTAAATGGGTCACTTGTGATTTTGTGAATGTTTGAAATCCAAGGTAGACGTGCACAATGCAAAGTCGCAGGACTGGAGACAAGCACAAATGAAGAAATCAAAATGATTATGTATCATGCCTATCATATTTTGGCAATGTTGGCATGTATAAAAGATATTTTGGCACAGATATACCTTATAAATCCCTATGATGTATGTCAATTATCATACACAGTATATCATCCAGTGTCACAAAAAGACAGTCAATTTGGTATTGATTGCGAAATTGGTACATTATTCAAGGCGTTCTGCCATCGATTTTGCATGACAGATCCCGCACACCATCGTCTGAAGAAAGGCCATGTCATGTTTAAATGCCAATTATCACGAATACGTTCATGACCGGTCAACAAACCCTCTGACCTACCCTTACCCTTAGGGGTAGTGAAGCAGAACATCCAGCTTCCTTGTGAAGGACATGTTCTACTTCTGCAACGTCGGCAGTGGAGGTGCTGCAACGAAGGTCATCGGTCGCTCTCAAACTCTTTCCGTGGAAGTTGGCATAACGACCGTCGGATCCTCAAGTTCATCCTGAACATATAGCTCATAACTTATCATCTTGATTTTTTGATTACATCCAATGAATTTCACAGTTTCTTTCTATATTTTCAGTTCCGAACCTGTGCATGTCCGTAGTGAAGAACAATGCAAAGCAAGGGTGGCGCATTACGTCTGAGGTGCTAACGATGATCGTCTATGAGTGTCCAGAACCGGCCGTTTCGCTCAGTTTCCACCGGCATCTAAGAAACGTAACGAAACCATCGACCGTCATCACACCTCATTTTTAATTGCTTTTTCTGAGGTCTTCACACCTGAGACAGCGCGTTGTCTTGGAGCCTGCGCCCTAACAAAACGGCTCAAAAGGGTCCAAGTCAGAGAATTTGAGAGGCTGCTTTTCCTGCATTTCTATGACACATTTACAAAATTTAATACACCATTTGTCACCTTGAGAAAGTTGGAACAGCTCATCATCATGAATTTATTCATTTGTACGAACTATGGCTTACACAGCATGAACAGGATAATGGGACCAACGTGGTAGAGCATTCTGTTTGGGTACAGTCATCACTCCTTGGGACGATGGGAGGTGCTGCGCATCCCAATGGAACGACTGGCAGAGCGGTACAGCTCAGGCTCTCATGTTGTGACGTGTTAATCTGCATTTCATAGATTCATTACTGCATTTTTATGTAACTCTGTCATGCCCGGTTAACCTTGCAGGCATTTTTCAGCAGTGGTTCAACTTGGATACCAAGTACTGCTCCCAGATTAGCAGATGTCATACATCAAGATGCTTCAAGCGTCCTTGTTGAAGACACAAAGAAACATGGACTTTTCCCACGTTGTTGTCCCATGTGTTTGATGCGATGTCTGTGTTTGGGCACTTTGAGAACTGCAACAAGGATGGACCCTCGAATGCCCGCTGGTGATTTGCAATCCTTGGTCACAAAGTTTGAGCAGGTGGTGGTTTTATCTGTTTGTATCCTTCGTGGCAAGCGTAGCAAGCATAGCATGCATAGTCTACCTGACTTTCGCAGCTCTGAATATTGATGAACTTGCAGGCTTATGTAGACTCGGTGAACGACATCTACCAGCACTGGCCTTTGAAATTTTGGCTTTGAAGAGTTGACATGAAGCTTTGAAGAAAGCAAAAGTGAGCCTGGATGCCAGGCCAAAGATTTGTCTCTCTGTGATCGGCTCCTCCTTTGAGGCAAAGGATGTCTGGGCAGGAAAAAAATGCCTGCCCGCCACATGTTCTATCATGATTTCTATCATCTTCGATCCTATCGACTGTCTCAAAATGCCTTTAACTTGTGACAGGTGCAGCGTGGATCCAGATCGACCTTTGGCATTTTCGTTGGCGAGGCGCGGTTCAGCTGAAGAAGTGGAAGATACCCGCAGGTCCCAAAATGAATCACGGACTTCTCCGGACTTCCAGGATGTGAAGACTCAAGCTGGTCCTGACCTGAAGGCAAAGTTCGGATTCGGAACAGGCTTTACTTCTGAATGTTTCGATATAGAGTTCTCTCGCCAAAGAGGCAGACGAAGACACTCTTCGGCAATTTCTCATTTACATTTTCTGGGCCTCTTTTCACCTGTTATCAATCAGTTCTTCTTTCACAAACTGTCAAGTGGGACGACTTGCTCTTCCAATCTTACTGTGATCTCGTTCATCTGGTTCCAGGCACTCATCGCTTCTCACAAGCAGTTCCTTGGACTTCCTTTTGAAAGTGCTAACAACAAACAACCATGCAAATGTGATACAAGTAGAAGGTTGTCCTACAAGAAGTGTTGGCTGACATGTAAGAATGACATGTCACACATCCTTGGTCACTTGGAAGCTGCTTGTATTTGTCGATTTTACGCATCAAGCACTCTCAGAAGCAAGGCAAGCTGCATACATTGATGCTCTGCATGAAGAACTTCGTCGCTTGAACACTCCGTCACTTGGTCCCCTTGGGTGAGACTCTTCGTAAGACTCCTCGTTTCCAGCACGGCTGAGGTCTTACAGACCATTGGCTGCGGGCATGGGCCAGTCCGGGCCGGTGGAATACCATGACACCTGACAAGATGCTCTCGAGATCCGTCAGTTCCAGAAGGGATTGGACTTGATGGCTATGAAAGCCTGATGATTTATTCTTTGAGGTCAATTGGGCCCGGGGCAGACAGGACCTTAGCCAAGACAGCTGTCAACATAGTGCCAAGTGCTGCTACTCTTCCTGATCAGCAAAGTGGCACCAGATATCATCTTGAACTTGACTTGCGTGTTATGTTCAAACCCCTTTAAGATCATGAGGTTTGTCCAATTTTCTCCATCGCTTTTTAGATTTGTTTTTCTTTTCATATTCTCTCAGTTCTTATGTTTTCCTGTGTTGCATGTGTTCACGACATGGTTTGAAGTCTGTTAAAATGTGTCGAAGATATGTGACGAGAGATGCCGAATCTAAGCCTGGATCCTTCATGATGCCGAAGGGTGCCATGGGAGTCCGAAACGCCAGTGAAAATGCGGGAAATATCATGAAATGTCAGGGAACATGGATTTGTTTATTATTTTTCAGAAGGAAACACAGGTGGTAAGCAGGTGAAAATGAACGGTGATACCCGGTTCCCAGTATCTTTGAATTTGGCATCGACTGCCCTCTTGATTGAGGGGTAGAATAGCTTCTCAGACTTTCTTTTCGTTTCTTCGTTTCAGCTGATTCAGCATCAAACAAGCAATCTCGAATTGAAATGGATACTGTTCTTTTTGCAGAATGTTCTTCAAGAGTTCCCCTTCTTTATATGGCCAATGGGTATTGTGGGTGTTTTTGATGGATGAATAAAGAAAAAACGGCTTCAGCCTAAGAGAGGCAATTGCACAGGTGGCTTAGGAGAGGCCAGGATGCCATGATGCCGACAACCGTGGTTAATATTGTGTTAATAATTTCTTAATAAGGTCTTGTTGTCCAGGGAAGACGTGGCATTGGGACCAGTACCCTTGGATTCCCATGACATTAACCTCGACCAAAACATCACCAAATTTGTTTTTATCGGAAAACTACCACAACGAGCAAAACCTACCTTCCAATTGTGGACACTCAAGACCAGCACATCAGACCCTCTGAGTCTTAAATCCTGAGGCATCTGGCGGCTATGCGGGTCCTGATGCAGTCTATCCTTCGCAAACCTTTGGAGGGCTAAGACCTTACAAACCTACAAACCCAAAAACATCCAAGAACAAAAAATGAGTCAGATGTTTAGATAGTTTTAGATGTTTGTTGCACTGGTAGTTTTCTTGTGAGGCCTGTCTCTTCGTCTGTGGTTACTTGGCAAAAGTGGGGTGGGAGAAACGTAAGTACGTGTCTAAAACAGTTATCCAAACTCCAAACCCTTCCAATTTGACAATGTTCACTTTTAGAAAACTAGATTGCTTCTGAGATGATACCGTGGTATAGCCGGATACACCATGTCCAAGAAAGACACAAATCAAGTTTAGCAGATCCATAGACCTGGTGCTTCGTGGTTTCTTTTGAGTTGAGAGTGACAAACCAAAAGCGACACCATTTTCTTCAAAGGCATCCCCCATGCATCAACGAGAATTCAAATTATACAAAGGCATTATTCAACATGTTTTTCGTATCTTTTTCTTTGGCTGTCTATTTCACCGCTTGTGAAATCTCAGGCACCTCACTGATGTGGCTGACAAGATACCGGGGATCATTCGATGCTTCAATTCGAAGACTTCTGACGTTGCATATGCCGTGTGCTGAGATCAGAGACAAATATGTGTTCTGACTCGCACATTGAGATAAACTGGTATCAGGGTTTCTTTGCGCTCGATTTCGCCTATATTCACGATGATTCACTCAAACTTTGTATGTATATAACATTTCGGTCCACCCAAGACGATCTTCAACACCAAGTTTTTTTAATAGATTGTTTATGATTGTTTCAAGAGTCATTCGGGACAGATGTAGAAAGTCGAGGGCGCTAAGGCTTGCACTGTTAAAGTCTTGTGTCAAGCAAACTGCCAATCATCGTTTCATGGCTTTTGCCACATTTGCTAAGAAGCTTCCAAGAAAAGTTGGCGCAGCTGCAGTCACTTCGATTATATCGGCAGACCAGTTTAAGCCAGGCATCAGATCAATCCCACTTACTGTACTACACTACCTTTAGGTCAATCAGAATTGCAACAAAGTTTGGCCCTGTGACAGTGACCCAGTTGACTAGCTTGTGGTTCATGTGAAGCCACTGCATGCCTGGGGAAAGAAATGGCTTTCAAGTGAAATGTCCACTGACAGGGTCATTGAACCATACAGGAGAGATTGCTTACTCCACTTACTATGGCCCAAAAAAATCATTTGAGAGAAACTGATGTTTGAAGTCTTCGGACAGGTTTAATCTTAAGTATGAAGAAATCTTGCTGAAACATTAACAACATCCTGTGACTGATATCCCATCACTATAACAAAGATGTGTTTGATGTATTGGCCTGGGG
Source organism: Breviolum minutum Mf 1.05b.01 (assembly GCA_000507305.1). Lineage (NCBI taxonomy): Eukaryota > Dinophyceae > Suessiales > Symbiodiniaceae > Breviolum > Breviolum minutum. Next base: position 67,324 of record DF239100.1, on the reverse strand, counting down.
CAGGTTCACTAAAAACACAGGTGCAAGAAATGGGCAATCACATGCAAGTGCAACATAGTGCAACATATTCCAAAACCGCCATAGCATGCTCTCAACTAAAAGAAATATTGGGTGTGTCGGCGAAAGGTTGATGTGACTGACGGATTCAATCTTCTTTGTGGCTCAAAGTTTTTTGTGGCCCCCTTTCTCCATTTTGCCCAAAGAGGCAGCACTGCAGCGGTAGCAATGTCACGCTCGCGGCGCACGGTTGTACCCATCGACAGGACAATCTTAGAAGCTCTGTCCAAAGTAGAGGATGTCGAGGGTCTGTCGGAAAAAGAAATTTGTGAAAACTTGGAAGTTATGCATGACATCTTGCAAGGTTGTGACCCAAAGCAGGTGACAAAGTATTTTACTCAAGATCATCCACTCTTGTTTGATGCAATTCTGACAATGGCACGAATAGATATTTTACCTTTGGATGTGCCTGTGAACTCAGTTCTGGAATTTGTGAACGAATATGGATTCTTGAAGCTTACACTAGATCCTCACGACAACGTGAAAGTGAGCAATGAGAGGTTGCACGTGACTTCTTATGACTTTGCATCGGTGACACTTCCGGAGCTTCCGTTTGGAGCTGCCCGAGAATTGACCTTGGCATTTTATTTCACGGTAGATGATTTCGGTGCAGAGGAAAGTGATCAAAAACGATTTGGCTTTACCTTCAATTCACTTCGAGTCTATTTTTCTCCAGAACAGGATGATGCTGGAATTGATATGTTTCGCAAGATGTATTTAGATTGGGGAAAGGAGGGTCAAGAGCCACAATGTTTTCAAATGAATTTCTCATTCTTGGAAGGCGAGCGAGTTCGATGTGTTCTAAACCTCTCTCAAGATGGTATCAGCTGTTTGCAAGTCTGCAAAGTCGGGGCTTTTGCAGACAGTGTTTATGTTGTGCCGCTAGCACTGACACTTACAGATTTTTGCTATCCAACACGAAGCACTATCGCACAGCTCTCGGTTTTTATTGAGGCACCTCGATGCAAAAAACTCTTTTCCATTGAAAGTGTGGCCTTACTTCAAGGAACATATGGTGCATTGGATCAAGAAGTCGACATTTGTTGGCCCAAATTGCAAAAGGCATGTTTTCGTCTTATTGATCTCATGTCACCCTTTATGAGGAAGGCAGGACGTCACAGGGATTCACATTTGGACATTCGAGCCAGAGTCATCACTGCAGTTTTACAGCTGCTTCTGTTACTCAGCGATTCCAATGTAAGGTCACAGAGTCAAGATGCCATTACCTCCATTTTGAAACATGTTGACCGGATTGTCCTGAGAACTCAAGATATCTCAAAAGTGGTCCCTTCCTTGAGATATTTCATTGATCTGTTGGAATACTATGTTGGCCTGGAGAACACCACAGATTTTGAGGAGGAGAAGGCATGGTTGCTGCAGCTCGTAGCTCATTGCTGTGCAGATGATGAACATCTTTGTGCCGAACTCTTGAGATATAAAGAGGGTTCTCTACTGATCTCCCTGTCACGCATGTTGATGGATGACAGCAAAATTGCCTGGAAAGAAGTGCTGGTGCTACGAGAGATGCCAGATCACGATCCACGACAGATTCATCCAGTTTTGATGATGCAAAGATCGGCCCTTTTCACTTTGTCGTGTTTGATGCAGCCACAGCAAATTGCTGACTTGGTCATGAAATCAATTGACTTAAAGCTGGCACGGCGCATCATTGGGACTTTAGACAAAGAGACACTGGCGAATTATTTTGTGGGACAAGAATCACGGAAGACATATACGATGTCCTTCGTCCTTGTCATGAGAGTAAACCAATGCAGACGTTCCCCAGATCCAGATTTCCAACCTTTGGTTTTGGGAGCAGATACCAATTTGCCAAGCGTTTATGTCAACTTACAAGATTTTCGCTTGTGGATTCAAGTTTGCACTGCCTCAGAGAAGCATGAGACCTTTGTCTGTCAGCAAAGCCTTGACTCATTGCCTCCTGGACAAATCGTTGTAACCATCGTAGTGAATGGTTCTTCGATCCAGGTATATCTCAATGAACAAGCACAACTACCCAACTCTAGGAAGTTGAGTGATGATCCGAAAATCATTCAGCACGGCTCCATTTTCAGTGGCAAGATGCAACAGTTGATGCCAAGACCTGAAGACAAAAAGGACTCTCAAGCCGTTTTTGATGGTGTCCTCACACTCTTGAGAGCCAGTCAACATCCAGCAGCTCCACACGAAGTGGAGAATTCCATCCGAGCAGCTCAAAAAGAAGCCAAACACATCTTGACAAGGAAGGAGCGGAATGAAGGTGCTGATTCGGTTTTCAATGTCACTGAAGTTTCCTCAGTTTTATTGCAATTCATCAGGCTGCAATTTCATGATGATCCAGCAACTCGTCGTGAGAAGAGACGATTGGGTGAGTTGGATTTGATTGATCCTACGACGACGTTTTGGATTCTTTGTAACTGCGGACTTTGTGCACAATTGCTACCACAATCACATCCCAAATATGTCGGCTTGTTGAAGACTGCCTTGCAACGTGCTACGTTCTTGGCTGCCTTGGTGGCGGACAACTTTGAAAAGACCGAGGTGCACGAGATGCATACGGGTTTCCCTCCAGATTATGCCACAGAAGACTTTGCACGACCCAAACCTCCAGATCATTCAGTGTTGATTGCTGCAGCTGTGTTTATAAACCATCTCCTTCAGTCACCACGTGGACGTACGGTGATGAGTGAGGATACGTCTGCTATGCTCATAGTTCGTTTGATTCCTTTGAGTGGAGTTCCACTGGATCTTTCTGGCTATGTGCAGAAGTCCTTCAGGACTCTGACTGCCAAGATCTGTGCCCTATTGTTACAAGCGAACCAGGATGCTGCAACCACATCTTTGGCATTGGAAGCATTGTTCAAGAAGAGCATCAGCGACGAGGGGCTCATTTACAAAGAGGATTTGCAACATCTTCTATTGTCCCAGGGTCTCACTGCTCTCATGAACATCATGCGCAGGTCTTCTGCAAGTAGAGAGAAATTGATGACTCGGATGCAGCAATATCAAGTGGACATTACGAATACGACCGATTTGATGAAAACTGCAGAACAGGCCCGGGCACATGATATGGAGACAATACTTGCTATGCATCGACGACACTTGGAAACTGTCCATGCTGAGATCAAAAGGATCAAAGATGAGATGCAGGATTTGGAGCATTTGTTGGTACAATGTCAAAAACTTCAAAGACAACTATTTCTGCAACTTCACCACATCATGGATGAGATCATTCAAGGCTTGCCTTTGAGACCTGCTGATTTGCGATTGCTAACCCAGATGGTGAATATTGCCTCAGACACAGCATACACATCCTTCTATCGCAGCAATGAACTTTACGCACAGAAAATGCTGGAGACAGAGCTGTCTGAAGGAATGCCTTGGGAAGTGTGGCTGGAATATTCATACCCCGGGGCCGCCAACATTCAAGCGAGTGTTTCAAAGCTTTTTCCTCTCAGGCAGCGGATGCGAGGTCCTCGTAGCACCATGATTCTGAATGTTATGGAGGAAGCAAACCTCCGAGATGAACGCAGCATTCTATCTCCTAAGTTGCAAAATGGAAAAGTCTCCACTTCAGACCATGTTTTTGTCCACATTGTTGGATCTTCACAAACATTGCAAGCAGATGTGGAGGTCAGACTCTTACCAGAATTTGATCCACCACTTCGCCTGCCACATGAACATCTCGCGTTTGAAGGTCGAATCATTGAATTTGCCATGGCAGTCTTGAAGAACAACGAATTGCCCCGAGATGCTTATGCCAATGTTTGTACACTCTTGGGATCTCAAGTGAGTGATATCAGAGCAGCTTCTTGTATCCCACATCTTGCAACACTCTTAGTGACTTGCTGTCGTGACCAGTGGGTTTCACGTGTGATTTGTGGAGAAGTGCTACAAAACATTTTGTACCCGGACAAACACTTAGCACCCATCTTATTCCTTGCTGGAACAGCTCCTAGTACTCCTTTGGATACACGTTTGTCTGTCTTGCAAATCTGTAGTCAGGTGATTCATCCAGCTATAACGCCTGAAGAAGGTTTCCTGCAATTTCTAGACAACGTATACCGACAGCGCATTGAACTTCCGCGTCCTAGCGAAGATGAGTTGCCAAGGCCAGCACTGGGTGAAGAGCATAAGAAAGCCTCTGCAGTGACCTCGTTAATGAGTGCTTTACATAAGCAGCTTCCAAGAGCTTTTCAAATTGCATTGTTCAACTTGGCAGAAGCAATTTTGGCCAGGGATGCTGGAGAATGTGCAGATTTGATCAATGAAAATCAATGGGCAGACGGAGCTGTAGTCTTTCCAGAACAAACTCCTGGGAAGTTTGCTTTTTGGAAGGAGTTCTACTGGTTTTTGATGCACGGCCATCCAGATGTGCAAGATGCCGCTGTACGCCTGTTGCTGATTTTGTTTTGGCAACAGAGTGTAAATCTCATCAGCCTGATCTGCAACACTGAAGGCACAGGACAACTTTCGGGTTCATATTGGTTGATTGTGCCATTGATGAGACTGCTTGGTCATAAGAATGACGACGTAGTGAAAGATATTTTGACACTCTTCACACCATTGGCACAAAGTCATGTAGACGGTGATGACGACGATGAGTTGGATGAAGATTCAGAAGATCGACTTTTGAAATTGGCCAAGTCCATGATTTCAGATGCCAATCGATCAGAAATTCTACGAGAAGCTATGGTGCAAGTAAGTCCTAGATTCATCGTGCGTGCCATGGATTGGCCTTGTGATGTCCGTGATTTTGTGTTGCAAGTCGTTTTGACGCGTTCGGTGATGCAGGAATTGACGGTATCACCTGACTTAGCAACAGAGTTTTGGGATGTGATCATTCACTTGTTGAGAGAGTGTGGTTTGGCAGGACAAGCATGGGTCTCCACCACTTTGAAGGAATTAGCTCAAATTGCACAAAAGGTTGTAGCACAGTCCAATGGTGAAGACCTACGGATGGTTCGAAGTATCTGTAGTCCAAAAGTCATTGCACCGTTGGTGTCCCACATTGCAGCTGGCACAGTCTTGTCAGATTCTGATGTGGCCAAAGAAATGTCACATGCCTTGGCTGCAGTTCCTGATTCTCTCTTGGCACTCCTAGTTTTGCTGCCGGAACAAGAACAGATCAAATTGTTGTATGGCACATTGAAGGACTTGTTGAATATTGACATCGAAGAAGTAGATGAACGATTTCGGCCGGGCCACAACCGACGTACATCGGATGCAGTAAAGACTTGGGTTGGACGATGCATTTTGATCTTCTTCTCTGCAGCTTTGTTAAATGATGTGGAGCGTCAATATCCAACAGATTGTCCAACAGAGCAGACTGCAAATGGCAGCATCATCGCCCATCCACTTCCCATCATGGTCCCTGGTGCTCAGCAAATCAAGATCACATGTGTGAAAAAGAAGGCTATGACAGTGGATATTCTGGTGAGTAAAGAAAATGCTGAAGCCTCTATGGATCCGACAAACGAGGCCAATGAGGTGATTCCTACCAAAACTCTACCATTTTCTGTACAGCTCACCTTTGACACCGAGTTTGCAGTGATTACACCAGGAAGAGCTTGGTGTTGTTTTGACAAATCCATGAGCCGCGGGGAGAATCGTGAAGAGTTCAAGATGCATGTTGAACCGCAATTCATGTTTGGCTCGGTGAAACGAATGGCGGTGGATGACTTTTTTGCAACAGGGCATTTCAAACGATTGTTGGAATCATTGTTACCCTCACCAGCAGATGATCCCAACAGCGTCCGTGGGGTTCCTTTAGGAGTGATTCAAGCCACAAATTGGGTCTTTAGTGTCTTGGCTTTTGAGTTGGAGTCTTTCCTTAAAGGACTTCGACCAGAGCCATTGAAATTCTTGAATCCTCAATTCTGCCCAGTGGTACAAATGTTGCGGGTCGTGAGGACGGTAGTGTATCGAGTCGTGGCGGCTCGACCTCAGGAAGAGGACTATGAAGCCTTGCAGGTGCAGATGGAAGCAGCAGAAAGTACCATCTATACCTTTTCTCGTGTGCCAGCTTTCAAAGAGGCTATTTTGGGTGGTCCAAAATGGAAGAATTTGCCTTTGCTTTTGGACATGATGAAGAGTAGACTGGAACCAAAATGGGTGACCACCATGGCAAAAGTCCTTGCTGCCATCATCAACCGCAAGCCTGAGAGCATCAAATCGCCATTCGAAGCACTGCTGATTTATCTGGATTTGGCAATGAGCAAGAGATCAATCGATGCTGTAGACTCGCGAGTCCTGACACCTGTAGTGAGTGTCTATGCAGATCTTTTGGAGGCTGGTTGGACTCCGACATATCCAGAGATGGAACGCAGACCAAAACATGGAGTTCCTTCACTGCGAGATGAACGAAATGCAGGAGCAAAAAGCTCAGATCTTTGTCGATTTGCATTGCTTTTAGTGAATTCCTCTGATCCGCTGATGCGTGCAGCGTGCATTCGCTCCATTAGAGTTCTTGGTGGACGTCCTGCAAGGAGGCAGCCGCTTTTGCATCTGACACGTTTTGTGAACATTTGCATGTTGCCGCCAGATCCGAAGACGCAAAAACCATACCAGGGACTTCCCCCGCAAGGTTTGTCTCTAGCTTTGCCACGGAAGTCATATCATATGCCACCTTTTGCTTATTCCATGTGGCTCTATTTGCAAGATGAGATGGTGAGGAGTGAAGGTGGCATTCGGATCTTTCACGTCATGAGCCATGTGACCCCTGCCAGCTCTGTTCCACAGATTCAGCTCTATGTTTCACCCACAGATGAACGAGAACTGGGGCAGTGCAGGTTGGAAGTCTGTTTGAGTGAAAACAAGTTGCAACCAAACGAAGGCAAAGGTTATTTACGTCGTCATTCATGGGCTCACGTCGCTTTAATGTTGGGACGCCGCTCCATCGTTTTGTATCTCAATGGAGAAGAGATTATGAAAGCCTTTACTTCGGGCATGCAACAGTTTTCACATCTCTCTGGGCCTCAACTTGGTAGTTGTTATGTCGGAGTTCCACCTCCAGATTTGGTACCATACCATGCGATGCATTGGTTCTTCCCTGGATACATCTTTGAGTTGGCATATCACGATGAAGGTGTGACAACAAGCCAAGTCCAAATGCTGCATTCCGGAGGACGACCAGCACTTCCCGAAAACATCAATGCATTTGAAGCAGAAGAAGATACAGAATCATGTTGTATTTTTCCCTACATGCATTTCAAACCAACACCCTTAAATTGGTTGGTAACCAGCGATGTGTGGGAGAAGTTGGAAGGTCCAATTTTAGGAGTTTTAGCTTCAAAGGATCATTTGATGAGCGAAACCGAAGTGGATGATATTCAACTTGAAGCCGTTCAAGCACTACGTTCCGCGGCCAGCAACTTGTTAGCTGCATGTTTTGACCTGGATGAACTCTCCAGTGTTCGCTTGCGCCAGTGGGCAGTGAATTTTGCACAAGTGAAGATTCAACCGCCTCCAATCATCAAGTTGCACCTGAATGATGAATCCTTTGCCTTTGAATTCAAATTGCGTTTTCGACAGTACAGCAATTTAGAAGAAGCTGCCAAACTTCAAACCATCATGGCCAATGTGAATGAAAAAAAGGTCTCTCAAGGAGCAGATGCACGAGATCAATTTCGGATTTGCATTGAAAGCTTAGCAAGTACCACATCAGATCCTGAAAAAGACGGTATGTATACAGGAGATGATACCAAGAATTGTTGGTTTCTCACCTTTGTGTACTTTCAAAATGTCACCAGATTGAAGTTACCACCCCAGACAGGGCCAGATGGTTGGCTTCATTGCACGATTGGCTATGTCGATGGCAAAACAGAATTGGGAGCATCTTGGGATGGTGGAGAACCACGCATAGTGGTGGAAAGTTACACTAAAGATATGTTTCGAACTGAAGCATACTTGGGATGTGAGGTACAGGTGAATGGAAACTTGAAGAAGATTTGCAATCAACTGCTTTGTGACTTAGCTTACGTCCGTGTTTGGGACAACTATGAACCGGCCGACAAGTTGAATGAGGAATTTGCCGATGCTGGAGCTCCCAATGCTATGTTGGTCGCTGGCAACCAAGCTGTCTTTGTATGTTTGCTCCCGATCATCCATGAAGCTCATGGCTATATCTTGGATGCGGTTCCAATGTCTACCGATGTTGGCCCAACAGCTGGCAACACACAAAAGACAGGCCCGAATACCTCGGTATTTCCAACAGTGCGTGCAAGGTATGATGTCTTGCAGCAATGGCCAGGAGCTTTATTTTGCTCACAAGACTATGTGCCAATGTACACAGCACCAAGAGCAATTTCAGATGGACTGATTGAGCAGGATGGCCTACTGTTGCTAGTCATTGCTTGGCTAAGAGTTTTGGGGACTGGGAAAGATTGAAATAATTTGGATGCAGCTGTGAATAGCCAGAAATACGACAGTACATACATAGGCTGTAGGCTATAATAGAATATTTTGCAACTTTCCGATATTGTAATATCAATTCATTTGACATACTGCAATTGAATGTACTTCATATTGTTTGCAATTGTTTTTGATTACACTAAAGCTGCTTCAGCAACTGCCCTAGCTACTTAAGTCGCGTGTCATGAGTTGAATCATTTGGTGAGTCGTTTTTTGGGTGTCCCACCCTGGAACATTTGCGACACCTAGGCCACACAGTTGTGCCGTACTTCGTGCTCATGCGCCCCCAACATTGGCTTTGCCAGTTGGAACTGGCAGCTGGCCTTGCACTCAAGTTTGTCTTCCTGAAAGAGGTGCATATCAGCTTGAATGGCTTATGCATCATCCATCCACCGTGAATGGTAGCATCAAAAAGGAGCAATGTGCAGTTGGTTTGATGTTGCAGGAAGGATTCTTAGAGCTGTACCGCATGAACTGTGCAAGTCTGGAAGTTTTTGTTGATCCCAAAATGGTACAACAAGCACCAGATAAACGCTTGGAGAATTTGGAAGAAGTGCGTGAATCAGCACGAGTGAGCCTCTCAAGACGAGGCTGCTTGTTGAGAATGCAGCTGCTCTTTGTTGAATCCACTTTGTGGATCTCCTTTTTCTTCAATGACATGCTGGTAGATTCCCAGTGTTTGATTCTTCCAAAAGAGGCAGCAGTCATTCCGTTTGTTCACATGGGTTCTCCTGGCCATGTTTTTCAATCTCTTCCAAGTCTCTTCTCAAATATTGCATACGACCGACTGAAATTCCAGCTTCCAGGGAAGCACGAACGTTTGATGCCATGCTCGATACCACAACTCACCTGGCCTAGCTTTGAACAAGGAATTGCACCGCCCATGGTGTCCTCGTCCAACTCCATCTATGGAGCATATTGCAACTTCAGGGATTTTGAATCTGAAGTCTTGCCACATCCTTCCAACGATCTGATTTTGCAGCGCATCAATTTACCACTCGCAGATCCTCGAGCAGACAAGACCAGAGCTTTGTTGGAAGCGATTTTGGAAGGTTTCTTGGCCACAGTCCAAAGTCAAACACATTGTGATCATGTGACTTTCTGTAAGATCACCACAAGAATATATACGCGCTGAATATTTCTAACAGATCATTGTTTTTCATGTTTCGTAAACGAAAGGTACTGCAATTGTATTGTAATCATCAACTCAGGTGTCCTTCAGGAGAAGACCACTGGAGACATTCGCTTCCCTGAAGATCTGCCGTTGCTGTCTGCAATGTGCTCGTCTGAGCAAATTTGGCGCTTTGTGTCACGGAAGCTACAAGACTCAGAACTTTACAAGGCTTCGAGCGCCGGAAATTTGAATGATGAGTTTGATCTACTTTTCGTTTCTCCATATCCATATCCTATCAATTAGATTAAAAAGTAAAGATCATATGCCGATACTAAAAAACACACACTTGGTTGACCATTCTGCATTCGATGTTGGCCAGTTCCTTGAATATGTTGAAGTTTTAGCTGAAGTTTTATGGGAGTTCCCATTGCTTTTCCAAATCCAAACGGCATCGAATGCATGTTCGCTCATGGTCGTTCAGAACCAGGCCATCGACAGCCTCTTATCAAGCCGTGCCAGCTTTTCGGGTTTGGCAGAAGCCACTCGACGGAGGCGTTGTGCGCTTCAAGCGGTGGGCATTTTGTTGCAAATGCCACACACCTACCAGGCACGGTCAAACCAAAAAAAGCATGTGTTTTTCTCCGGATATGTGTTGGGATTGTAGTGTGTATTTATGATTTCATTCATGATGTAGAGCTGTTGTGTATGACTTGATGATGTTTGATCTAATCCCAAAACATATCTATCAAAAAGCGCAGCTTGATGCATCTTGTCACAGGCTCTTTTTGAGATGGGCTTCTTAGAAGTCATGGCTGGTGAGATCTCACAGGATTTGTCTGCATTAAATGATGATGTCTCAGATGCCACTGGCCTCACAGTTCGTTTGCAAAGTCGAGTCTTGCGGAACGAATCCTGGAAGAATCGCTTGCGTGCAGCTCAGAATGCTTATGCGCTGGTCTCCAGCACTGCTCATTTGCTTTCACCCGTCGAAGCACCCACATTAATCGAGGAATTCACGAAAGCATATGAAGTGATTGGAAATGAAAGTCAGGAGCGAGCTGAAGTGAGCTTTGTGTTGCAGGAGTGTCAAGATGCCATTTCAACTGATCTTAGCAAATTCACTGATGCTTTGCAGACCTACTATTCTGGCAATGTTGGGACTTTGGGTACACCTGGTGGAGCAGATCATGCCAGTGTCATTTTGAATGTGCTCAACACTCTTTGTCAGATGCTTGGACACGATGAGTATCCAACCCGCTCAGCAGAAAGTGAACATCAGGCCCACCGTTTGAAGATGCATGCTTCCAGCAACATTTATCACTGTCGAATTCCTGACACTTCGAGCAACGTGATCACTTTCGACAATTTGCCCATCGGAAACGGCTCCGTGGAAATTCTGGAGAATGGTGTTCGTCGGGGCTTCTGGTCCCGCTTAACGGAAGATCCTGCGAATGTGAGGATTTTGGTCCATTCTGACAGCTTTCAGTGGCGCTTCAAATTTGAATCGGAAGAGGTCATGAATGCAGTTCATGACCATGAGGATGCAGCAGATCGTATCAACAAAGGTTATCGTTTTGTTGTGCGACCGGTCTGGGACACAGATGATAAGGATACCATCATGGCACGCCGGAACCTGGTACTCAGCAAACCAGGCTTTGTGGAATTGCTGACGACCTTGCATTCCAGTTCCAAAGGCCTTGGGCCCAGTGGTGCCAAGGTTCAGTCCGAAGTGGATATCAAAGTTGTGATGCTTTTATCCTTCCTGGCACAGAGAGGGAGTGAACCACCACATCCAGCGATTATCTCTGATTCCAAGGTGGAGAGAGTCATTTTCAGGATCATGTTTGATCTTTTGAAAGCCAGACCCAGCATCGAACAGCAAGCAGGTGTTGGTGGGAAGAAACGAATGCCCTTGGATCGTACACACATTGCTGTAGCTCGCTTCTATCATGGTATTTCATCGAGTGAGGAAGGTCGTCAGCACTTTGCCTACCATCAGGATGCCATCATGAAAATTGTGGACATTGCTAATAACAACACTCAAGGTGCAGGGAAGCCAGACTGTGCTCCTCCTTCCCATGAGGCGTTGTGTTATGATGGAAATTATATCATTCGATGCTTGACCAACTTTTCCAACAAACCCTCAAAATGGACATTGACGACCTCGCTGAATCTCTTGCGGCCCAAACAGCAAACGGGATGGATGTGTGAGTTTGCACGTGGAGAGGTTATTTGGACTTTGTCGCTTCACATCTTCCTCATGGATGAACATCGTGGTGATATGCCGGCACTGATCTTCTATAAAGGGACGTCATTCTCAGAAGTGCAACTGGCGGTGGGAATAGCTCATGCCACGGCAGTTGCGACAGAGAACAAAGTCATCCCAGGATGTCATCCCATTGTGATTCGCTATACCCATGATGGGCGGCTGAAAAGCATTGTGATCCCGAACAAGCACTTGGAGATTTATCGTTGGGCACACTTGGTGGTTGCTGTGGAGAGCAGTGGTTTGACTGTCATTATGAATGGTGAGATCATTTACACTCATTCCTTGCCGTGTGAATTGACGGTGAATTTCCAGGCCGGTCATCAAGACACCTTTCTGGGTGCACCGCCTTGGGAGTATGGTCGTTCAAGCACAGCCAGTGCTTGGGTTTACCACTTAATGTTGATTGCTGGCACTGCCTTGGAAACACAGCAAGCGCGAAAGACGAAAGGTCAGGATGAGTTGAAAGCATGGATTGACAATGGCACTGATATGACGCATTTCGATTATTCACGTTTGGCACAACCTGGAGTCGATGATTTGCCGGATCCAGTGCATCTTCCAGGGATTCCGGTACAGATCTTTGATCCTCGCCTCAAAGTGGCTTCGGAAGAAGGTATCGATGTCTTGTGCGACTTGTTAAATGATCCATTAGAATCACAGAAACAAGCTGCAGGACAAGCATTGCGCAATCTCGCAGATCCAGCAGTGGTGACCAACATGAAACGAGTTGTCAGCGTTTTATTGAAACCTTTGGAAGATGCAGAAACTGGACAGGTTTTCAGTAAGATGCACAATGTTTACAAAGTGATGTTGGAAGCACGAGAAGCTCCTACCTTTGAAGCTGTGGCCGAGTTAGCCACCAATCTCCTCACTTGGATTCCACCACCTGGAGAGACGGGGATTGACAACGAAGCACGTTTGGAGCTTATCAAACATATTGTGAAACAGCATCCAGATGCCAATGTCACAGAAGCACGAGCTCCAATTGTGGTGCATCAATTATTGATGTTGATTCACTTTCCAGAGAATGTGAAATGTTTGGCAGATCCCAGTGTAGCTGCCATGAACACCTTCTTTCGTTTCTTAACTTCCAGCTTCACAACGGTAACACGGACACAAGATCTCTTGATCAAGTTATTGGCAGGACCTTTGCCTGAGGTCAGACAACAATGGGCCGAGGAGATTTGCCAAGGAGACAAGTTTCAACGCTTTATGCAACAGCTCATCCGACGGAAAGATGATCGTCGCATCAGCAGCCAATATCGTGTCCTTATGAATTTTGTCCTGCAACAGTGCAATCAACGAAAATTGATGGGGACTTTATCTGCGATCCGTGACGACGACTTATCCAACGACGAACTTTATTTGGTTGCACAAGTGTTGTATAGCTGTTTGTCTACAGTACCATCTTCAGTATCCACGAAGGCCATACAATCACCAAAGCCTTTGAAGAAAGCAAGATCTTTAGATGGTCTAGGACAAATATTGAAATTGCGTGTTCCTGGAGCTCCCAGTATGTTCGTGAGAGCCATTCCTCAAATTGGCCGACAAATAGGAGAAGCAGTTTTAGGTGCCACATCCTTGATTGAATGGAATGAGGAGCCAATTCTGGTCGACCCGAATGAAATCATCATTTGGGTGGCAAAGACAGAGTCAGCCCTACAGCAACCCATTCATAAGAGGGAAGAATGCAAGATGATCCTAGCCCACACGAGGCCTTTGAGGATGGAACTGGCAGAAACAGAAGCTCAGAAGGCTCAAGACAATGCCTATTTCAAAGATAGGTATCGACATGAGACCAATGAACCTTTGGAAGTGTTTCAGCTGGATTTCCAGGATACGGTTTACTATCAACTGCAGTTCATGAGTGGTAAGCAGCTAGATCCTTACTTGGAGAAGGATGACATCGAAATGGTTGCTGATGAAGCACCACGGGTGGTCTTGCAGGGTTTGACAGAAGGAATGGTCTCACAAGACAGTGGAGCAGAGGATCGGTGCAAAGCAAACACTGCCTATGCCTTTGAGAAAGCTGTAGGTCGAAGTGAAAGCATCATTGAATACATCCTCCGCTTAGTGGAAAGCATTGAAGCACGCTTGCGGAAGGAATTGGAAGATGATAAGCAAGATGAAGAGAATGAAACCGACACAGAGAAGTCAGAGGCATTAGCCAAAGAGGATCCAACATCCATTTTGGAGTTTATGAATCGACTTTTGAAATGGACCAGGATTGCAAAGGCAACTCGAAGTCTTGAGGCTTTGGGTGATGGTCAAGTAGCTGCAGGTGGTCAAGATATTGATGCAGCTGAGACCAAGAATGACGAGGATAGGACGAATGTGGTGGCGAGTATGAGCTATGTCCGCTTGAACGATCAGTTAAGGCCCACCCAACGGATTTTGGCCTTGGCAGTGGTGGCGGTAGCCATGAAGCAACCACACAAACTCACTGAGAGCATCGGACGGATTTTGAATTTGGTTGATAGTTTGGACTCGACCGTGGCTCAATGCATGTGTGACTCCATGCTTCAACTGCTGTCTATCCCGCGGAATATTGCCAAATTCTCCCGTGCGAATGTGGAGAAGGTCCTATCCAGCATGACCCAGGCATTCTTTCAACCTGAAAAAGCTGAAGCATCTTTACTCTCATTTTGCAATATTTTGACAAAGTGGTTGAAGCCAGAAGCAAAGGATATTGCAGACAGTAAAGAACCTGCGTCGAGTCGGATCATCAGTCCTTTACTGGCAATCTTGCAAAAGCCTGAGACTTCACAGGAGCAACGTTCCTTCATTTTCAATATCATTCGTCAAGGCATGCGATACGAGATTATCTCTGCGGTGTCGTTCACATCTGGATCTGCTACTTCCACCACTTCGCGGAAAACCAAAGGTGGAGCGCAGCAGCTCTTGCAAGTGCTACGACCTTTAGAAAGATCCGTGGATCGTTTGAGTTCACTGGAGAACTATCATGAACTCTTTCGAGACTTGTCTGTGGCCTTCAGTTCTGCATCTGTTTTGAAGAAGGTTTGCTTGGTCTCCAATCCTAAAGCTCATGCAATGTTGATCTTGGAAGATGTGGTGCCCAAACTCATGCGAGTCATTGGCGAAATCAAGGATTTCCTGCCACGTTTCCAGGATGCTACGGCTTTTCAATTGGACATTCCCTCCATTTGCATCGATTCCCAAACACGGAAGGTTATTGCAAACAAGTATTTGCTATTACCCTATGTCTTTAATGCTCGACTTTTCCGGGAGCTTTGTGGAGCAATTTCCAATGTTGGTCAATGTTTGTCCAATTTGCAATCAGACTTGTTGGACAATACAAATTGTGTTCCCATTCTGCAGCTTTTGGCCTATGATTTGGGCGATGGTTTGCGGGATCTATACAACATGCTGAAGGAAGTGGAAGTTGACATTGGAACCAAAAATATGTCGTTGCTGGACAATGTTGATACTGACATGTCTCTTCTCATTGATGCCATGTCTCATATTGTGCATGTGTGTAACCGCAAGATGCATGCACGTGTGGTAGAAGTGATGTACACTTTGCTGCATTCCTGGGGACCTCAGATGCCTCGATTAGAGTGCAAGAAACAAGATGTGATGAAGGCTACTCACGACTACCGCATTGTGAGTCAAATCTTGACGAAGAGCAATGAGTCACGTGGTCAAACACAAACTGTTTACTTGGATTCTCGCAATGAAAGAGCTTTCACCTTCAGTTTGTGGGCCAAGACTGACAAGGATGTGATGGTCGACTTACGAATCTCCTGGGACTGTTTTTCCAAATCCATGAGCCAAGCAGAACTCGCGAAGGCCGTGAAGAACGGTGAAGACAAACTGCCCATCGAAGCCTCCTTGAAGTTGCTGCGGCGACAAGGAGATATGGCCTTCTATGTACGATACAGTGAAGAACGGAGTACAGATGATTACAAGTACAAACGCATGAGAATCTGGGATTGGCGAGACAAAAATGACCAAACCATCAAGAATATTTTGAACCATAAAGGTTGGGCATACTTTGCCTTTACTCTCAGTATCACTGAGCAGAGGATACGTGGTGAGATGAAAAAATCTCAAGATCCAACCACTCGACTTCAGATGAAATTCCATGACACACAGGCGACTGCTGAGCTTGGAATTTTGTGTTGCATCCGTCAGTCCAAACCTTTGCAGACTATTCGTTTAGAAATGACCAAGGCGGACGAACAATATGATGTGCTGCAAGAAACGGGTGATGATGAACTTTCCCAGAGCAATGTCACAGCTCAACAAACACAAGGTCTCACAGGACAGACTCAGACAGGCCTTTCTACGACGTCCAGTGCTTCAAACATACTTGGGATGAAATCCAGTGGCACTTTGGGCATGAAATCCAGTGCCTTGTCTGGAGAAGGAGATGTAGCACGAAGTGCAGTCGGCCGAAGTGAGGGTAAGAGTTCCTTTTTCAGCTCTGGTTCTGGTCCTAGCCATGTAGATGGAAACAAGAGCAATGTGGGCAATGAGTCTCAAGAGGCTTCCAAAAGGCTAGTAAATCCTTTCGATGATCCTTTGCATCCTTTCGAGAAAGCGCAGTTGGAGAATTTCATGGCTGTTTTATTACCCTTTGAAGTCCATGATGGAGCAGTGCATGGTTTGCTGCAAATTGCACCTTCAGATTACTCTCCAGAGCAAAGAGCACAAGTCATGAGCTCGATCACAATGCCAGATGTGTTTTTGCAACATAACTTGATCCCCCTTCTGGTTCCAATGTGCGGTGGCCATGCCAGTGAGCAGCTCACAAAATGGGCCTGCAACACACTTTATTTGATGCTCATGGCTTTTGCTCGACCTGTACCTGCAGGCTTGACTGAGGAAGTGGAAGCAATGAAAGCTCATCGGAATTTCGAAGGTCTCCTGCAGCGTTTCTTGCAAACTTGTCAACTTGGAGATCCGGCTGAGAATTTGGGAGGTGTACGTGTCTTGATGGATGTCTTTTGGAAACTCTTCACTCGAAGGAAACGTTTCATTCCAGCAGAAGACTATTTCAATTCCTTGCTGCCTGAAGTGGCAATTAACCTTCCAGCAGACAATTTTTATCATGTTCCTTTCTTAGGCAGCATTGTCCATGTGTTAACAGCTCTATGTATTGGTCGTGACAATCGTGCTGTCCGAGTGACTCAAGATTTCATTGCCAAAGAGTTGCTGAAGACCAATGAAGCAGCTGCCTCACGACGCCGTCCCGAGCCTGAGAGCTATGACAATTACTGGGCAACACATTCGATCACCGCGCAAAATACACAAAATACACAAAACAATCAAAATCAAAACACCATAAGGAAGAAAAGTTTAGTAGAACTGTTTGAAGAAAAAGATCGTTTTGTGTTGCTGGCCATTGGCACTTGTGTCTTTTTTGATCCTCATGATCCAGATCTGGAAGCCAAAGAAGGGGTGAAGATCCCACGGGTGCTTTGGAACCAAGATAGAGCTCAACCACCCCGTTATGCTTGTGGCCAACATAGCGATGATGTCACTCAACGGGTGGGCGACAAAGTATCATTGGAACGATTCCTTTACTTTGCTCTTATAAATCTCTTGGCTCATTTGTGTGCAGACCGGCATACGGCAAATGCTGAATTATTATCCAAATATATCCCTGACAATGTAGTGAGATCTCAACTGGTTCAGCAAGAAACTCTGATGAACGCAGGTCTTCGCTTCATTCCACCAGGAGAATTGCTTCAGAATGCTTTGTCGGATCCACATGTTGAGGCACGCGATTTGGGAGATATCAGTGACCTGGCTGGTTTGGCTGCACATACTTCACTGCTGCTCTATGCATACCTGGGACAGCCACCTTTCTCCGATGAAGAACGCCGGAGTACTGTGATCAAATCTGTCTATTTGGATGGAAGAAGAGCAGATGATGATGACACAGTCTATGATGATGCTGGTTCCAATCTCACACTCTCAAGCAAACCTTTGCAGGATTTGTGTCACATGTGTTCTTGGCAGCTGGCATCTCTTGCTGATCTTTGTGATAACATGTGTAGCTTCAACGGCAAGCCCATGCCCAAACCCCCTCAGGGATTTACAGATGCCATGAGTGCATTGATCAGTGCTTTGAGCAAGATGCTTAGCAAGCTCATCGGCTTAGGCTACTTCGAACGTTTTCGCATGGATCACAGCAAGTCAAGCAAAGTCATGACTCAAGAATCTGCCAACATTTACAAGATCGATCACTTGGTGAGTATTTTCACTCTTATGCACAAGCTTCAGAGAACCCACCGAAGTGTGACCAGCGCACTTTTCTTAGCAGGTTTGACTGACGTGTGCAAAGTGATCAACCAATGCTGCGCATTATCTGTGAATGAAAACATCTTGCAGTTCATGACAGGTTTCTTGGAGTTCATTCCGCCATCATCTCGTTCAAAGGTTGGGGAAAGCATCCCACTGCCAGTTGATGAGAAGCTTCCGGCCAGAAACATCACTGCCAAGGAAATGGCAAAATGTGAAAGTATTCACCGGGTCTTAGCAGATTTGGGAAAACCTTCCTTACCTTGGGAAGCGGAACATGTAAGTGTTTCAGAAGCAGCACGAAATTTGGCAGAATTTGTGACGGTGTTGCTGGATTTTGTTTCCTTGCCAGATGCACGTCTTGCTATCCAAGCTGTACGTTTATTGGCACGTTTGTGTTGTCGTCGTAAAGATTTCCTGCATGCTGTGGATAGCTTGGAACTCTTGGATATGGATGATGCGGAGAAATTCAATGCCCTTGAGGTCTGGGTGAAGGAAACAGATCGTGTCATTGACCGAATCAATCATTTGGAAAGAGATTTGCATGAACAGCAGCTTCTCGGAGAGCGAGAGGGTCTTGAACATTATGCACATCAATTTGAGAACAACGAGTGGAATGAAGATGATTCACAAAGCAGGCACATAGACATTAAAGACAGGGCAGATCGCCTCATTGAATATGCAGACAAACATCAAGCACATCAGCAGGTAGTTCGGATGGCAGCCACCAATTTGCAAGGGGATGCACGCATATTGAATTTTGATTTTGATGTGAAAAGCTTGCCCAAACGTGATGCACAAGAGGAAGGTGATAGTCAAATTTGTCCTCTTTTCATTGGTGTGTTGAGTTCAGCTTATATCCCTGCGAAAGAGGACAATGATGATGTGAAGATGAATCGCTTCAAACCACCCAGCGAATTCTTCGGTTGTGACGAGACAGGTTCTCTATACATCCGAGGTCAAACGATTGGTGACAATTTCGGTGGCTTCCAACAAGGAAGTTGTGTAGGAGTTGAACTCGACTACACGGGTGCAAATCCCAAACTCTTCATTTATGTGGATGGGTTCAGAACAGCATGTATCGATCGTGAGGTGGAAGAAAGTAGTGTCCCGTGTGTGGTTTTTGGTTCCTTACAACAACAAGTGAAGTTGAATCAGGGCCGACCCAGACGTGGGAAGGGAATTCTGATCTCTGGCAAAGATACAAAGTTGGATGAAAACTCCTTGGTGGTGGACATCATGTACGATGTTCTGAGGGATGTTTACTGTATCAAGAGCCCAGTGGATGAAGAGACAACAATGATTTACTCTGGCTGGAACTCATGTGCTTCCACTAGTTCTTTGGACTTCCGAACTGAATACCTTGAGAAGTTGAAGGCATTCAAGTTGCCCATTGCACCCAAGAAGAGTACCACTTGGTGTATCAATGTAACATTGACTCAGGCATTCATTGAATCAGCTCAATTTGTTCGGGGTGCACATGTTGCATCACAGAAAGCCTTCAATTCCTTTTACACCAACACCACAACTCATCTCAGACGAATGGTTGGTGTAGAATGGAATCCTGTCATGAAGAAGGAGGAAGAGAACACGGCAGACACTGGACTCGTTTCTATTGACATCCATGAGGACATGGTCTATGGAGCCACTCGTTTGTTCGTTTGCTTCAATGAGGAGGATCCTTCACAGTTAACTCCTGAGCAGGATGCTGAAATCACCCTGAGACTTCGGCTTACTCAACTGTATCCAGTGAGAGAAGAGAAAGCACAGCTTGCCAAGTTGTTCAATCATTTCACGTCTATTTGCAAGCAAGGAGATGGACATCTTTTGAAGTATCACCGGGTGGAACTTCTTGCCTTGCGAGTTCTCAGTTTCTTGAGAAGCTCAGCACCACTAAGAGATTCTATTATGGCTGAGAAGACATTGTTGCGGAAAGATAGTGCCTTCGATGTGGCTGTGAAATTTCTTCAGACATTCACTGCTTTGCTGCCAATGTATCGCAACATCTTCGTGCGCCCAGACGTTTTTCGGTTTCTGGTGAAAAGTTTGGCATATGAAGACATGGGAATTTCTGGTTTGCTGGTGAATGTGTATCTTAACAATCCAGATGCTTCAGAACGTCTCACTCCATCCTTTGTCCGTGAGATGATGGAAGTTTTGAAGGAAAACTTAACAGCTCGACCCATGGTTTCCTTGGACGCCTTGCGGGTGTTGAATGCCGTGGTAGCAGTGGGGAAGGATATTGAAAGTCGCAACAACGGCAACGTGGTCGCGATGGAGTTCCTCAAGGAAAACACGGTCTTTCGCTTGGAAAGTCCCTTCATTGCCATGGCGAGGGATGGATTTTTGAGCGCCAAAATCAATTTGAAAGACAATCGAGATAAGATCAAAGGATACCTGGAGGCTTTGGAAACACGTGCTCAGAAACGACAACTTCTCAAAAGTGGAGGACAAGGACAGCGCGAGTTCCAAGATGACATGCAATCAGGTGATGATGGAAATGATCTGAAAATGGATCCATTCGGACAGGTGAGCAAACTGGAGTTGGGTACTCAACGCATGTTTCCCACCACCTTTGCTTTATCCTCCATCGAATTGATGTTGAAATGCAGTGCCTTCGGAGCCAACCGAACGGTCTTGAAGCATTTTGCTCGGGAGGTCATCAAATGTCAAAGGCCTGAGATGGAAGAAGGTGGTGAAGAAGATGAGGACGATGATCACGAATCACAGTATGGTATGGCGAGGCAACGTTATTTTCGACATGTGGTGTATTGGTTAGCATCCGACTCAGATCAAGAAATTCCCTTGGTTGTCCAGGATGCCTATTTGCGCATGGTATGTATCTTATTACAACCACATGAGATTGAAGATATGTTACATGATCGTTGGGATGCCAGAGCCCAACGGCTTCGCTTGACACCAGAGAAGCCAACACATATCGTCCTGTTGTTAATCCAATGGTTCACCCAGTACCTGAGGCGTTTTCCTGAATTGCACGTTTTCAGTCCGCGTATCTCTCCAGTGGTCGAAGCTATTGATATGCAGATCACCTTCACTGTTACACCCTATTTTGTGCGTAATCACCTATTCCTTTTGCTGTTGCAAGTGTTGAAAGCCTATGATGAACAGAACACCTGGAAACGCTGGTGGTCCAAAAATTTCTTGGTGTCAGGTGCAGCTCCAGCTGAGTTTGGTTTGGGTGGTCCGGCGGATCAACCACCTGGAGCTGAGAAAGTGACACAAGACTTCGATTATATGGTCACCAATGGTTGTTTCGAAGGACAGCCTCCCAAAGCTTTAGAGCCAGGACAAGAAGCTGTACCTGAAGAAAATGATGAAATTCAAGATGGTCCAGACATCCTTACACAACTCTGGGCAGTTCTCTTTGATCAGAGTGAATGGTGTCATAGAGAATGGCAAATTGGTGAAGAGATGTGTGTTTGTATTCAACAAATCTTGGATTTGGGTCTGTGTGACACTGAACAACGTAATCAAGCCTATGCCTTACTGCAACGCATCGGACCCGAGACGGCATCCATGACGAAAAAAAGTCTAAATGCATTGGCCACATGGGCACCAGAGATCCAACAGAGTGATTTGTTGAATTCTGTGAATTCTCATTTGCAACGACCCTGGTGGCCACAAAATCAAGCAGATGATAAGGATGACCACTTTGAAGAAAAAGAACTTGAAGTTGTGGTTGAAGATCCTGATGACCAAGAGGCTCATCAATCAGCTGCATCTGGCCTTGGATACTCCTCCGAATATTTGGAGGCAAATACAGCTGGAGATGACTTTGGTGAGCTTTGGAAAGTCACCGCAACACGTCTTGGCCGCCATGCACGCGTATCTGCTCAAGACCGCCAGCATCACAAACAGCATGCACAGCCTTTCAAATCATTGACTTCTCAGGATGATCCAGTGATGCCAAGGGGGTTGAGGATGCCGCCCACGGCAAAAGTTGCAAGAGAAGAAGAGGATCTGAAAGACTTCATGTATGAACTGGTGGAGTTGGATGATGCCAAACTGGCAGCTAATTTGCGCATTGATGTGAATCTTTGGAGAAGACAACAGTTGACACACCCAAGTTTTGAGCTTTATGGCACAGACGAAAAGACTTGGAATATTCATCAGGCTTTGCGAGAATCTTTACAGAGTTTGGGAATGAAGCTCTTTTTTGAAGAGAATGTGCTGATGGAAATCATGATGGAAATACATGTGACCATTGACATTCGAGACATCAAGGAGGCTTTGTTTGGCCAATCTAAGGACACCGAAACGGAGAAAGACAAAGACAGTGCCATGAATCAAGTCTTTTTTGAGGTGGAAGTAAGAAGACATCACAGCCCAGACACTCCAGAGTCAGGTGATTCTGAGATCATCTTTCTGGAAAACTTTTCTTACATCTTGGGTCGCAAGAAATTGGTGTTGCAGGTGCTTGGTGCTGACTCTATCACAATGCGATCCAGATGTTTATTTGATGCACGTGGAATCAAAGTCACTGTGGCGAATCCTCGATTGGTTGCATTGACCAGCCCAACCAGCTTTGATGCTGAGGTGATTCAGCGTGTCGTGAATGTTGGAGCCGGACATCATGCCTTGAGTAATGAACCAGGCGACGGCAATTCTGAAGGCGAACTTTTGGTGAAAGGAGCCAAAGGAGCTTTGGAATCTATCACTGAGAAGAAGAAAATCTCAAAGAAGGTGATTCATGAAATGATGCCACGCTACCGAAATATCTTGGTGGATATTGTTGAAGAACGATGTTTTGGACACACAGGTGGTGTACATGGTTTGGATCATGTGCGGCTTCAAAGAACCTTGGAAGCAGAGCACCAACAAGTAGTTGCCATGATTAATCGTGCTTGTAGCTACGTGATGTTGGAGCATTTGTTAACCAAACTGGACATCGATCGAAAAGATTGGGAATTACAAGTCCAACAAACTTTTCCCAACTTGACACGTGTCTTCGAAACTTTGTCAGAAGATGCCTTTGATGAGATGACAGACTCAGAAGTTCCATTGATCTTGTACCGAGAACCCGAAGATGAACGCATGGAAACCCTACGTTCCTGGATTTTGCGGATTTGTCATGTCGTGCGCTCTGTGGCTTTTACCAATCAACCACGGTTGAGCTTTTCTGAGGATGGCGCCAAGATAGAGACAGAAGGAGAGGAAAACATTTTCGAGCAACTTTTTGATGATACTGGCGAAATGCTATTGGCAAGGGCTTGTTGTGCCAGTTTGTTGAATATTTTGCAAGAAATCTTCACTCATCAAGAAGATGTCGAAGAGGAATGGAAACGTTGGACTCCAGCACAACAAGTGAGTCATCAATTCTTGAAGTCTTTCGTGGTGGAAAAGGCCATCTTTTTTTGTCCATTCTCCATTGATCGAGATTTGAAGCGGAAAGTTCGCTTGCGATTGTTGAGATTTTTTGAAGATGCTCAAGTTGAGGCAACAGATCCATTGCGCTTAGTTCCTGAAATGCTCTATCATCCAGACGTTTGGTTGAGACTTGAAGCATTGAAATTGGGTTGTAACTTACTTGAAGATGCAGATTTGAGCCTTCAAGCTGCGTTTCAACAGTTCGATTTTCCACAGTTGAACCTACAAAAAGCATTGGCGTATCAGTTCAGCGACTTCCATAGTCATGAGCAACATGGAGAAGATGATGTCCAAGTGATTGGTGTCATGTTGAGAAAGCTGCAAAATCTCTGTGAAGGTCACAACTCTACGCTGCAAGCCTTTGTAGGAGAGGATCTCTCCATCGAAGGGAAAGATTTTGCCACTCTGATGGCAGAATATTTGCAGAAAAGTGAAGATGATGATGACGATGATCAAGATAAGAATACTTCACAGAATCCTACCAATTTGGTAGAGTGGATTTGTACACTTGCAAGGCAAACGGTTGAGCAGATGAAGGCGGATCAGCAGTGGCAAGTATCTATGAAAGGCGCTGAAACCAAATATTCAATGTTGAAGCAACTCTTTGATACAGCAGCTGAAATTGTTCAAGGTCCTAATCGTGGGAATCAAGGACTCTTGTTGGAAAGTGAAATCCTTCTTGATGTGAATCAACTGTGGTTGAGGCAGCGCATTGATGAATTTACCTTTCGAGCTTTGTTGCAAGACAATGAGGATTTGTTTGAATCCTTTATGAAGCTCTTGGAATCGATGCGACTCTGTGAAATCTCGGTGTTGAAATTTCTCATGTCCTTGTTGGAAGAGGAGGAACTTGATCCTGAAGATCCCAATTTCCGTGAAGTTTCGGAGGAGTTGGTGGAACACAAGGGAACAACCATCCGGCGCATGGTGGAGGAATTGAATCCAAAAATCATTTGCGATAAGGTCATCACTCATTGGAACATTTGTCCTGAAGCACGTGATCCCATCCATGCAATCAGCCCAATACAAGATGATGATGAA
Organism: Breviolum minutum Mf 1.05b.01; assembly: GCA_000507305.1. Taxonomy (NCBI): domain Eukaryota; class Dinophyceae; order Suessiales; family Symbiodiniaceae; genus Breviolum; species Breviolum minutum. The sequence goes on along the minus strand of DF239100.1, from coordinate 42,776 downwards.
ATCATTGAGAATGACACAGCTGAGCCTATCATCCGCACCAAAGGAGAAAAGGAATCCAGTGACTATGACTTGGAAGCTCAGGAAGAACATTCCTTGGAAATTTGTTTTCTTTGTTGGGCTTTGTTTGAAGGTATTCAACAATCACCAGAGTTTGGGAATCGTGCTCTCTTCGAAGGGACTTTGGATCGGAAAGCGAAGCATCCGAATCTCCACACTCGAAATCAATGGGCAACATCCAAATCCAAGATTTACGACACCTTCAATGAAGCTGTTACCAAGATGCATCATAGCAAATACCTTCACTTCTTATTTGGTCGCGTGGAAATCATCCGTGGCTCACGTTTACAAAAGTTATTTTTCTTAGTTCCAAAAGCCATTCGATCTTTGAAAGCTCAATCGTTGATCAAAGATTGGCAGGAAGGTTGTATCAATTCAGTGGATCGTAGTGGTCCTGAAGCCAAGTTGCAAGACTTTTCAGAACAAGTCCGTGATGAATACATCGGTTTCGTAGAGCATCAACACAGTTTGTCACAAAAACCTTTTCCATTAAATGCCTCTGGTGAAGTTATGGCAACAGCACGCAGTGCTATTGTATTGCTCACCATTGGCATTACGTGTGCTGTAGCATTTCTATATGATGGATCCTATTCCAAAGAGCACAAAATGGGGGAGTATGATGTGCATTACACCAAGAAGTGGTATGTTTGGGTTCTCACTTCTCTCAGCACTGCACATTTTGTTTGTGCAGTCCTCTTAGTGCTTTTTCACATCGTGGCCTATTCACAATGGAAGATTGACACTGGTTTGGAACAATGGAAGGAAGACAATCCTCATTCGCATCATCGGCTCAATGGAATCTTTGGACCCATTCTGATGTTGTGGTTTTTCTTCCAGGATTCTGGTTTGGTGAGTAAACTATTTCTCGCAGCAACATCCTTCCTGGGACTTCATGTGGACTTCTTAATTTACAGTCTTCACCTGATGTATGCCTGTGCACAAGTTGAAACGTTGGGTAAAGTCTTTGAAGCTTTGTGGATTACCAAGGATCAGGTGGTTGGAACTGCCGTCTTGGGATTTTGTGTTCAGTACTGTTTTCTGGTACTTGGCTTCTTGACATTTCCAAAAGGTTATGGATTTGCCGATATGGACACCTCGCAGTGTTCCTCATTGATGGAATGCTTGCTAGCACATTTGGACTATGGCTTCCGTTCCGGGCCCGTGTGGAAATCCGCGGAACTCTCCTGGTGGAAGTTTGCCTTTGATTACTTGTACAACTTGGTGGTGATTCTCATTCTGGCAGCCATCATCTCTGGTATCATCATTGACACCTTTGCCAACATGAGAGCGGACCTGCAAGAGAAAAACGATGACCAGCAGAACAACTGCTTCATTTGTGGCATCAATCGCTCTACCATGGAGCGCCAGATGGTGAAGTTTGAACACCATGTCTTCCAGGAGCACTACATGTGGAGCTATGCTCGTTTTCTGATGTACTTGAAACAATCCAAAGACTCAGAATTGAATGGTCCAGAATCTTATGTGAAGGACAAGGTTTTGAGACAAGACTACTCTTTCTTCCCGATCAATCGAGCTCTTTCCCTGGACTCAGACGATGAGGATTATTCTGAGAGGCAGGTTCGCATCAAAGATCTGGAAGATATGAGAGGAGTGGTTCGATCATGTTCAGAGACATCTCAACATGTGCTGCAATTGAAGCGAGAAGTGAAGCAAGTACTGAAAGAATCAAATGAAGCCGTCTCTGACATGCAAAAGCGCCTGCACTTGTTATCAGGGGATGTTGCAAAAAAGGTGCAAGATGCGATGCTACAGAAAGCAGCGCAAGAAGCACAAAGAGAGAAATGAATTTTGGATGTGACCGAAGCGCAACGTGAAAGTGGAGCACCTGAAAACAAAGGCAGAACTTGATGGAAAAGGCAAGGAATCTTACAACCTGAAGCAAGACGATCAAATCGGACAATCAGCAGACTTCGGGGTTGAGCAGCTGAAGCTGATGAAGCACGTTGAAATCAGTTGCACAATGTGAACGGCAACACTGAGCTCGCATATGGAACTTGTGGCATTTCTTGCATGATGGTGGCCGTGAACCCAAAGATGTGCCTTGGAAATCAAGAGTATGATCAAAGCATGTCACCTGCAGCTCTGTGTTCAAAGTGTTGAGAATAATAATGTCAAAAGTTGTGAGTCTCAAAAGCAACATGGTAAAAATGTAAAGCATACACACTATGAAATTGAAAAGTCATTCCATACGTAGCGCCTCATGAATGACCGCAGGCGCCTTGGGTCGAAGTAAAACAAGTTCGGTAGCGGAACTACGGCTCCCTACCAAATATGTAAATATAAGCCCCAATGCTTTGTGACGGAGTAGTAATGAAAGACGACGACAAGATGAAAGCTCCTTCTGGCTCCGGTGCTCTACCTCTTCAGGAATATAGACGTGGAGGCACCAACTATAGCTTGTGACATGTAGATGTTGAAACCATAGGATATACCAAGGAGAACACGAGGTCGTTGGGCCCTCGGTGCCCGGCAGGTTATTTGGACAAGCTGGCCATGTTCTTGAGGGCTTCTCGACACCACGGAGGTTAAGGTCAGAAGATGCTGCTCTTGTTCGTTTGGCCGTGCAAGAGGTTGATTGCATCTCATGCCAGACGATACAACATCAAATTCCCAGTGTGGCCCAAACTTTGAAGAAAGAACTGCAGGCTTCCTGGCAGCTACCTTTGGCCAGCTGTTGGCCAACAACAAGCAGCACACGGACACAGAGATTTTAGCTGGTTCGGAAGCCTACTCCTACGATGATTGGGGTGGCTTTGGGGAAGAATGGCTGGATGATGACTGGTGGACTTTCATGGCGATGTATTTTTTGTATAAGACCACTGGGCCAAAAAGTGGGCCACCTGATCTATTACAAGGGCAAGATGATGACAGATGTTTAAGACATGACACAACAGAAGAAGTTCCTGGAGCAACACAAGCCCCTCGTGAAGGACAGTCATCAGTGACTCGACTTTTGCTGACAAGGCAGAAGGAAAGAACAAGGGCAAGTCCTTCAGATAGTTTTACCATCTGAGAGACATAACGATGCTTGGAGATCGAAGTCTGGATCCTCTGCCAGATCAAATGGGTTTGGAAAAGAAATTGGAAATTTGAAGCACAAGGGAAGGGGCGTGGCAGAAAAGGATTCTGAAAGCCAACCCAGAAAAAAAGATCCAAGGGCTTTGGCAAGAAAGGAAAGAAGGAAGACAACATGTAACACAAGTCGATCTTGCACGACACCCTCAACCTAACATATTAATTTTCGAAGGAAGAATTCCGTGGTGCAATAGGCAAGCTCTGCAACGAACCATTTCGAAACATGCAATATACCACCACAACAACTGATCAGCGTTCAAAACTAATATGTAAAGACTTAACTTGGGGGTTAAAGTGGAATGTTTTGCTGGGTGGCTGTTAAGCTTAATCGATTTACTCATTTTTAATCTTTTTTTTGAATGAATTTCGATGAAAAATCATGAACATGAACATTATTGATGCTAATCACCGTCATGATGATGATAATGGAGATGAAAATTATCCATCATAATTCTGACCGAAAATTGAAAAATCATGATGATGATCATCATAAACATTATTGATCCAAATTGGCGAAAGTAAAAACACAGGGCGCGAAAGCTTGGCGAAGCCTTCACCAATGTGGCCCGTCGCGAAAGCTCCGCGAAAGACATAAAAGTAAGTAAAAACGCAAAAGACACGATGTGATGAGACAATAAATGCACAAAATGCAAGCCCGAATCCTGTTTGGGACCAAATTCAAATTGGGGGCAGTGCATGATTTCCACCTTTTTTTGGGGGTTTTCCGAAAATTGGCGAAAGCCCCGCGAAGGATTTGCGAAAGCCGAATGTGGATATCCCAAGCAGCTACTAGCCCCCAGTCTTCACATATGCAAGAGCTTTAACTCCCAAATCTACAGGAAATACGGCGAAAGCCCTGCGAAAGTAAAAGTGATCTAACATAGCCCCGCGAAAGCCCGGACTGTAGCCGCGAAGGTATCGCGCTAGAAAACGCGAAAGGATGCACCCATTATAAAGCCGCACAAGGTTTCGAACAATGCTAAGCTGGCGATGGGGGCAAGCAGCCATGGTTTGTGGCCACGCTTGCTTCGAGACGATGGATGAAGGTTCTCGCTGTGTGACGTGCGAGGAGACTGTTACGGAGGACTGACCGTGGACCCTGCAGTTGTGAGATGGCGCGAGCGGCCCGGTTGGCAATGAAACTCTCCAGGATATCATTGAATGGCGTGTGGCTTCCGTTGGAAAAGCCAACAAGCTCAATAAGAATAGCTTCGAGAAGACGGCTGCGATTTCTGGAGTATCTAGCGCGGACCAGGCATTGGGTGAAACTGTGATCCCTTTCAGCATGACTGATGGTGCAGTATCTCTATGTCTGGCAACGCGGCGAGATAGCCTTGCGCTGCGGAGTTCGAAAAGGAAAATCTTCACAGTCTACAGTACCAATGGAGGCGGCATACTCATCACCCACCCTACCAACGAGAAGGAACCCCACAACATGAAGTTTTCCCGCTTGGATGATGCGGACTACAAGGCGTCGGACAGCACAAGTCTAGGGCAGGGAAAGGGAGCAAGGTGGCATGCAAGGCAGAAGTGATCAACTATGCAGAAAACTATGACAATGAAGCAAGAAGGGGCGATTTTGGAAAACGACATGCACTACAATAATCCTTTGAACTGCAGAGTAACTGAATGACGCTTAGGGCTGTGTCCGTGGGCCGGAACTGGAACTACAGCAACCGCCTGGACGAGCGCTTCCGCAAGTACACCCAGAATGTGCTGCCGAAGGGTTTCCAAGAAACCGAGGCCACCGTTCATAAGTTGAAGCACCACCATCCTGGAAGAGTTCTACATAAAGATGGTTTGAGTCTTTTGTGTGCAGCGGTTTCAAGATTTGGCAAGCAATCCTTCGTCATGACGCGGCAGTACGTCCTAGACGGATATGCCCAGTACTTTGCTCTTTAAACCAGTTTCCACACAGCTCGACAATGCGTATGGTCAGTGCATGATGGGAGCCGGGCCAACGGGACCCATAGATCCAACGGAAACAGGCTTTTCAGGACAATGCTCCAGTGCAAGATGGTGGGTGTGTGCCGCTAGGCTGCTGTTCGGGAGAGTACAATAAACCTGTCGCTGTCCGTGGCCTCGGTTATGTTATGTTCCATTGGCAGGGCACCTGGTCCTGCACGAACACATCGACTTTGAAGGAGCAATTCTTTATGTGGAGGCAAGAAGGGGCCAGTCATGCCACAGAGATGATGTGGCCGCTGCAGGAGAGCGAATTTGGATGTTGCATCAGGCGAAGCGCGCAGACGCTCCTGTTTAAGGTCACGACTAGAACATGACAGGGATGAGGTTTACTCCTTTCATAACGGTCTACCTAGGCGTTTTTATGGTTGACAAAAACGGGTATAACGTCCGCCAAGATTTGAGATTTGAAACAGGCTATTGGCGGGCTGAAGCAGGCCCAAAGTATACAAAGGATCGCGCATCCACGGCAAGGATCGCCAGGCCGATTCATCCGCTGTCATTGTTCGTTGATAAGTCTGTGCCAACCCGGCCCTTGCTAAATTCATGGATGAGTGGTGCATGTGATTTACCCTCATGGCCATGGGGGCCGGCATTCCACATCACATTCTCCGCTTGGCTGAGATGATGCATTCCAAGAAGGAGCCAGCACTGCCGAAGACCTGGCTCATTGGCGTCCAAGTTCCGTGGCTTTGCATAGGAAGCGCCGACATATTTTTCATGTGGTCACAAGTGAGAGAACCTTTTCTCACAAGAAGAAAGAAGCAGACATTTTTACCAAATGATCGAGACTTGTTAGTAGTCTGTAGCGCTGGCCAAGAACAAGAAAGCGGACATCATGGCAAACTACGGCGCGGCTATAGACCAAGCGCACTCATCCCAAAAGGGTTCGCTTTGGCAACGCCCAACCACAAGAAGGAGGAGGATCAGATCTGTCATGTTGATTTTAGGCCAAGTGTCACAGTGTCGTGTTCAACATAGTAGATTCTGAAGTTGCTGCAGACGAATTGCGGACAAGCAGGCCGCCTGCGGGCTTCACTGAATGTCAAAAGACAGGGGCAACAAGTTGAATGTTGCCCCGCAGATGTGAAGAAGCCGTGCTTCACTCCAGGTGTCACGCCGCGTGGAAAGTTTACCGCAAGCCTGGCTGCCAACATGCTCAAACCGAGCCCGCACGCGCCAAATGTGCAAGTGCACGCCGTGACCACAACACAGTGCACAGAAGGCAACCGGGGCCCATACATAACGCCTCGTGAGTTGCATGTGAGTGTCTACCGCATGCGGTTTGGCGAGCAGTAAGACAAGCATGGACAATGTTCCATAAGGTTTCATTCACATGGGTCTTTTCTGTTTTCAGTATTTTCCATGGTCGAAGGAGCACCAGAACACGTGTGATCAACACATGTCCTTTCTTTGTGCCGTGCATGATGCGCGGGAAGTTTTCCGCAAGGTAAACCGGAAAGGAGTTTGAGGAGTCGGGCCCTTGGATCAGGACCAGTGCAGTGGAATTGGGTGGTTCTGTGGTGTTTTCAAGAGCGTTGGATTTGCATGATGTTTTTCTTTGTTTCACGATGCTTTGATCATTATCATCAGCCAGTGTTTCATGCACGTTTCCGTCATGCAAGTTCCCATGTCTTTGCTCACGCAACTTACGGCCAAGCCCTCTATGTCATGCAACCCGCACCTGGAGGAATTGGACTTGAGTGTTTGGGGTTAAGTTGGCCATGCATGTCAGTGTTGGTTTCCAAAAAGTGCATCGCAGTAGGACAGGAGAACATGAAATATCAGGAGTGCATTGACTATCCAACACCATAGATTGTGTTGAAACAATGTCCCGAGAGTTGCATATCTTAATGGCCCTTTCAATACCAGGCTGGCCGCCGCTAGAACCTTGTTGCGACAGGTTCAGTTGGCACATTTGTGCATCAGTGGCTTCAGGCGTGGCAATGCAGCGTTTAACGATTTTCGATGGATGTCCAAGGGGGTGGACGGATTGACGTTAGGCTGCCGGAATCAGCATGAAATGAGATCGAAGCGCCTGAAGAATTTTGGTTGCACATGGACATGGATTGAAACACGTCGAAAAATCATGGCTCTACCAGGACCAACACTTGATGTGTCATTCAACATGAAACGGATCCCGAAGAGTCACAGAAGCAAGATGTGAGGAGGGTCCAAAGAAGAGTGAGATGGAAACCATGAATGTGTTGATTGGTTTGATGTGTCTATGATGTTTTATTTTCCAAGCAAGTAGACGAAATCATTTGTTTTAATGCCTCAAAGTTGGGCACCGTTGTTTCGCATACGGCATGATTCCTGTTGTTCAGCTTCACAGTCCAACATTACTTCCCTTTGCACTGTCAAGGATGGGATGTTTTTGGAAGGCCTTTTGAACCGGAGGCGGATCTGTCACGTACCATGTGCAGTTTCAACAAGACATTGAGGAAGTCGAGTAAAGTGACTAAAGTGATTCGAGTTCCTATTGCCAAAGATAGAAAATGATCAAGGATCATTTCAGAATTCAAACTCTTGAAGAACTTGTGAAGCGAATTTTCAGCAAAAGACTTTCTTTGACGGATTTTGGATTTTGCCAGGACCTTCTAGCTGAGGCCGCAAAAGAATTGTGGCTGCAATGTACTAAAAAAAAACCGGGGACGTGCAGAAACCGCACAAAACCTCTCAGGAATGCGAGCAACGTGCAGGAAAAACCAGCCTTGTGAGAAGCCATCAGAATCACTGGTAAGTGCTGACTGAAATTCCATGATCAAGTACAAACATGAGCTACATAAGCTCACCATATCATCCATGAAAGTTGGACCGTGAATTCACATGCATGGACTTCAAATCCATTCAAGTGGATTCTGTTGAATGTGCTTGTGACTCATGGCACATCACGACATATCGGATCAAACTTCACGTTTAGCCCACTTGTTGCGGCATCGGAAGCGGAGGCAGCCGGAAGAAGGCGCCATTTTTTGTCATATTTGTCATCAGTTCGGCAGATGTCAGGGGAAGATGCCCATAGCCAAAAACGGTTGAGCAAAGTTGTCTAGTTACTATAATTGTTTTGAGCATGATTCATGCAACATCATGAAACTACCTATGTATGCTAACATTCGATTTTATGATAGTGTAGTATGGCATAGTAGAGTATAGTATCGAATTGTATATTGTGTTTTATTGTAGATTGTATTGAATCGTATAGCACAATACAGTACAGTACAGCAGTATGATTATCATAGAGTAGCATAGCGTAGGATACGACAGGGGTATGATAGGAGAGGATATGGAATGGGATAGGATAAAGCCAGCAAAACTATGAAAGGCAGGACGAATAGCTATCAAGTGCTGGCAGGGTGGATCGGTGTGGAACACTCGGGACTTCGAAATGGATTGCTACAACTCATAGCCACATTGCTCATCTTTCCTGCCATATCACTTCCAAGTTGTCAAATTGAAGCATATTGAAGCTTGTTGCCCAGATCCAAAAATGTAAAGTTCTGCGCCTTGCTCGTCAACGTGCATGTTTAACGTGCTTGTGTCAGATGCCCAGCGAATGGTTGCACCTCAAATTGAAACATGTTGGATGTGGGATCATGAAATGACATGAAATGAACATATCTAAAGGAGGATATTTCACAAAAATGATCAGAATGTGAACTTGGATTCTTCATTCTAAAAGAAAGTTGCGATTTGGATTCTCGTTTGAGCACTTGAGTCCTCAACCTTGGTCAAAGGGAGTGCCGGGTCACTCAAGCCACGTTGAAGGCACATTCGAAAGTCGATGCTCGTGTGTTTTTGTGCGTGTTTAAATACATTTTATAGAACGACTGCTTAATTTCAGATCTAAATATTTGTTCCGATGTATGTTGAATTATATGATATGATATTGTAATTATCATGTGTATTTGTGTAACTAGACCATGAGAATACTTGCAGCGTTTTGGATTCAACGATGCTCGGTGTGCTTGAGAAGTATGGTGTTTGATCATTTGCTCAAGACAGCGACATGTTAATGCTTGAGTGACAAGGGCGGGCAATGGCGACCAATGGCCGGTGAGAACAACACTTGAACTTCAGACAATCTAAAGTCCTGCAGAATTCAGTATATTTTCGCTCTTTGAGCATTTCTTTGTCACCAGTGTCCTCCCAACTCCCCACATCAACCTAGTCAAACAGTTGAAACAGCCGCAAATCAGGCTGTATCAAAGATGAAGAAATTCAAAAAGTAAGTGTTCAAGCACGTACTAGGCAGCAGAGACAACTTGTCAAGGTTCAAAATGTCTAAGGCCAATATGCCAAAGTGACCATTCTTTCCAGTGTATTGAAAACCCTTTTTGGTGCCACGTCCCAGTTCGGTTTCGAGGTGAAAACCACTTCCTTGGAATTGTCAGCCTGTCAAGCAGCGCCGAACTCAACAAGAAGTACCGGGTTGCAAAAGGATTGGACTATTGACCATTGTCCAACACGAACTTTGAAATAAAGTACAATTAAGATCAATTTTGATTTACTGCCGACAAATCATTTGGTGAAAGTAGATTTCCAAGAATCTCTGCAGTATCCTGAAGTGCTTACATCCACACGGAACGAAGGAAGATTAAGATCATTCCAGTTCGGTGAATCTGCAATTTTCTTCGATAGTGACAGCAACTGCAAATAAACCACCTCGAGGCCTTGAGGAGTAATGGTCTTGTCACTCAATTAATTTCTGACGAAACCACTTTCTGATGTAAGTCAGTTTTATCCCTGTGAAATTTCAAGCCGGCTCCTGTACCATTTGAACCACAGGTCGAAATATATGTGGGATGTCCTTTTGCGTTGATGGTGTGGATCTTCTGCATACCCTTCTGTGTTTTGTCTCTCTGTTGGTCTCATTACACTTGTATGTCCGGAAGACTTCTATCCACGGGTTTGCCCCCTTCTGTCTTCTCAGAAGGACTCCACTGTATCTAGTGGTATTTCAGCTGTATCGCTTTGATGCCCTGGAGTTTGAGGCGTGGCAAGCAGATGGTTGGTTTGGGTGATCTTTGCGGTGTGTATCTTCCTCAATGCCTGTGGATGTTTTGTCCAGTCTTGTGCATGCCATGTTTTTTATGTTTTCTTCATACTTTGCCGATTTTTGTGTACCATTGTTTGTTGAACTTTTCGCGTGTGCATTTCAATGCATGCGTGACTCCGGTGTTCTTTTTGGAACGCTTATTTATGATTCTGAACCCTGTAGATCAGCTTAGACAAACAAAAGCTGTCTCTTAGGTTATAGGCAAAATTATGCTTAATAGTCAGAAAGAAAGTAACTATTAGTTAGATTTGTTTCAGCATTTTTAGTGGAATAGTCTTTCGATTTTTAGGCTATATTGGAATAACCTAAGGTTGTCTCATTGTTGCTACTGTTTTGGATAGAAGCGAAGACTTGCAGAGCCAAAATCTACTGTACTTGCCGGCTCATACTTGCCCTGCTGTTTGAAGTACTGAAAGAACGGAGACATCAAGTCTGACACCCCCAGACAGGGGTCACATGTCAACCTCTTTTGCAGTGCCATGGTGCCAGCAGAACAAGGAAGACGCCTAGTTCGACAATTCTGAGTAATTACTACATATTTGCGATTTGTTCCTAAAATATGTCCAATGTTTTTTTTTTTTTTCGGCCAATTTTGCTCAAAATTCAACTTCTTCAGTCTTGGTGATCTCGTTACTTGATACCTCTTATGCCGAGACTGCAGATTCCCTGTGGGCCAACAGGTGGCGATTCAAAGCAAACGTTTCAAAGTTGCCGGAGCCACCAGTGGAACTGACCGCAATCACTAAATCAGACTCTTCTCAAAAAACTCGACAGTCAATTTTTACACAAATGGCTTTGCAAAACCGTCCACAACTTGCAACAATTATTTGCAAACCTGACAGACATCTCAAATATCTCTCACATCGTCTCAACTATCTCTCAAATGTCCCTCAAATATTTTTCAGCTGCGTGTGACTTCACAAGTAGAAGATAAGCCGCCAAAGGAAAAAACAAACGAACAAACTGTTGATATGTTTTGAGTTTGGACGAGAGTACTGGAAGGAAATAGCGGCATTTCGCAAAAAGGGTTTGTGTTTGGAAATAAACCATTTGGTCGAAGGTCATTTGGAATAAGTTCAAGAAACCACCCGATAGGATTTTTTGTGTAACCTAATCTGCAGGGAAACCATATTCTCCTAAACAATAGACAAGACGCTTCTATATACTGTTATGTACCTGTTCTATGTTCTAGTTGCCTAGAATTTGTTCCCACTTCTTTTTGAAAATTCTGTGTGTTGGGGAGGTTGGGTGTAGGTGGTGCGAGGTCTGCTTTGAATGGTCAAAAGTAGAAAACCACAACACTACCTTATGTTCATCTTCCTTTATTAGTGTAGAATCTTGATTGATCTTGATTGTAATTGTACTAGTAATAGTTCAAAGTGTATTTGTGCAAGAGGTAAGAGTACCATGATTCGATTTTATTCAAACTGATGAACAGTTTTGGTCACGTTGTGATAAGGATGCCATTTATTTCAGTGTTTGGATGCCATTTGAGACGGGATTTGAAGTGGACATCGTGATTTCTGTTTGACAAATCACGACGGTCGGTGATTGAAAAAACAAGGATGCAGACCAATGTCAACAAATTGTGAATTCTTCCGTTAAGAAAAAAAAGAAAACTCCTCAGCTTTAAGAAGATCTTTGGATACAGAAAATCTCAACTCCTGATCGGTATTGTACGACTCGGCTGAAGTCGAGATTGAAAGCAGGTCACGCTGCGCCGCAAGAGCAAGCAACTATTCGCTCAGCGGCCACAAGGCAATAAAGAGGCCAGGACCCTTTGGGTGACGAGACAAATTCTCATATTGTGGTGAAGGCTTTAGACATTTGGACAGTTGGAGGTTTTTCAGTTTTTGATTGTGAATCGTCCGCTGATGGAATAAACAGTTCAAGTGAGGTCAGAGCCCAGCTGTCATTGGATGAAGGGTCAAGGCAGAAGCAGATGCTTTCTCACAGAGTGTTGGGAATTTGATCATTCAGTGTGTGTTTTTTTGTTCAACTGGTTTCTTTTTTAATTTACCGTAGCATTATCATAATAAGTTTGCAGCAGGTCTAAGAGTTGACTGCTTGATTGCGTTCTGATAGCAGGAGGGTTCTCATGAACATTCAGGCAGACATTTTGCCCAAAGACATTGTGACACAAGTCGTTGAATCTCTTCCTTTTTCAAAGTGCACCTGTACTACGGATTTGCACCATTTGCGTTATGTTCTCTCATTTCTCTACCCTGGGCTATAATAGGAAACATATTTTGAAACTAGCGAGAGGTGATTGCTGGAGGGGTGAAAGGAGTTCGCGTCGGGCGCGCGGCTTTGTTCAATCTGGTTTGACAGCATCTGTCAGTTTTCAATGAGACATCACATCTAAGAGACAACATTTGACAAAAGACATAATTGGACTTTCCCCGCGAGGCATCCCTTCATTCATGTGAAACAGACTTTGTGTGCAAGGAGCGGACAATCTTGTCGAAATTTGCAGAGCAGAGGCCGCTGCGATTGATCTGCATGCACGTGGCTACCACCCACATGTCAGTTGTCATTCAAACATGCTTCAACGCAACGTGGCCATGACGAATAGTGAGAAAGCGCTTCAGTCTCGATGTTCTCGCTTGTTTTGGCCCAGTTCGACTCAAAACACATTGCGTTGCTTGTCACTCCCGTGATTTCGTGTTTGGTGTCAATGATTGATGGCGAAAGCACCGAAAATGGTGATCGTGGCGCTTGTGCTGAGCCTGCTCGCTTTGCCAGCCTTTGGTGTCCGTGGGGAAGGTGCCTTGACTTTTAGCAATTTCAAATGCAGAATGAATGCACACGGTCAAGGAAAAAACGAAGCTTGCCACAATTAAGGCATTCAGACCACGAGCTCTTTTTCAACGGATTCAGTCGTAAATTCTGTAGTCAGATCGGTTCTTCACTTAGTCGGTTGCGTGAGATGAACCTGGCAGGTCTTGAAGGAATTTCATTGTCATCCCAGCCATTCAATCCGTTGGATCATCACCAAGCTGGACTGATTGAAGCAGCTTGGCTGATTGAAGAATGTTGAAATACCTTTCAAACCGCGACTTGTTAACCGTGTCAACCTGAACTTAGACATCGCAAAGACATGCAAAGACACTGGATTCTGCAACATCGTGAGATTCATCGGCACTGGGGACCAGGGAGATGCAGATGATCAGGATCAAAATCTATGTTTATCTTTGCAGCATCATTGCCCTCTAACTGTTGTTTTCTTATCATAAGAAAAGATGCCTTTGCAAGTCAAAGGAATCCGCTTTGCGCCTTGTGTTTTTGCTGACGCACTGAGACTGCTTGGATTTAAGTCGGATTTGTCTTATTTTGTCAAGTGCAGCCAAGGTTGAGGCAGGAACTGGTGGAAGGGAGATCGAGAATGAGGACAGGAACAGCATTAAGCTAGATGGCTGGCATGTGTCTTTTGTTGGCAGGAATGGCAGATGCCGTTTCATAGTAGCAGATATCATCCCAACGAGCTATGATGTGTGTATTATAATTGTATTATGTATATATACGTGTATATATGTTATCACCTGTTTGGTTGGATCGGTAAGAGGGGGATGGCTACTTATCAGGATTTGTGTGATCACATGTTTTCGTATGCCATTTTGGCTACAAGGATTTTGGGTGTTCACCCTAAGGAATTTTTGATCTTTGGTTTTGCTCTTGGTCTTTTCCCTTAGGGGCCTGGGTATCCATCGATCATGTCTTCATCCAACAAAGTGCCTCAAGCCATGGCTAATCAGCAGAGGATGCTGCAATCAAGGTTCCCCCCAGCTCGGGCCAGGGATGATGACACTCGCTCTGAGTCGTCCTGGTCAGCAGTTACAGCTGTGGGGTCTGAGACTGATGATCAGTCCACAACAGGTGCAGCTCAGTCAGCAGCACCTTTGGATCCAATTGTGGAGGAAACTCAACACGTGGCTCCACCCACTCCAATAGTGAATCCTCTTGGTTAAGCTGTGCCACCTAGCTCAGCACCTGTGAACCAGGCTGCTAGGAATTTGGTTGATCATGCCAATGAGCCTCCAGCTGCAAGGCGCCTTCGTCGTCAACAAGAGCAAGCTCAGAGAAGGGGGAGGCGAGGGATCCGCTATGGACAGATGGGAGCCCATAACGCCTGCAATGCTCAACTACCAGGGCACATCAGGCAAGTTGGATCCAAAGAAGGAGAGAGATCAGTGCTTGTGCTGGACAGCCGGGATCATCGGCTTCAGAGTCCTTTTCAAGGTTGGTTGCTTGATGAGATCCTCACCAATGCCAATGCCCGGCTCAATGTGGTGTCAGATCTCAGCGGAGTGCGGCCTCCAACAACAGGTTATCACTGCAACCTGTTCATGATCAAGGCCTTGGACAACTTCAAGTTGGTGGTGGCGGCCACCATGACCTCCTACGGATCCGCACAGCGGGGGTCATGTCACATGTAGCATTCCAACCCTTTCGTTGGCCACTGATGACGGATGAGTTTCCTACGTGGGTTGACTTGAAGGTCAAATTGGAAGGGGATCTCCTCATTCATCTCGAGTTGAGAGGATATCGTTCTGATCATGACATGTCAGTACAGATCTGTCATGTGGCAGATTCCTTGCTCTGGTCCCTCGAGGAGAAGCCTTTTATCCCCACCTTTGTGGTCACAGTTTTTCAGGGCTGGCGTGTGATCTCCACGTCTTGGGAAGTTGGTGGTCGCCTTTATGCTCTATCGGAAGGTGGAGTGGTGGTAGCTCTCGACTACCCGTTGTGCCATGTGGAGCTCAGGTTGGTCACTGCATCTTCACCGGATGCTTTTGGGCTGGATGCTGATCGGCTGGAGTTTCGGTACTACAGTGGATCCGACAGGCTGAATGTGGCATGCAGCACCTGCTCGGTGCCTCCAACATGGCTGGTGGTCAGTCGGGTTTCTGGGCCGACTTTGATCAAGAATGCACAGTGGTGCCGTGATCACTATGCGAGGATTGCAGTTGGCTTCTGTCCATGCTCACTGGACGGTCAGCGTGGAAGCGGCTGAAGAGGAAGAGACGGGTCCGAGAATCTCAGCGGTCGCTGTGGAATCGAATCCGAAGAACATGCATTTGATTGCAGAGGCTCCTCTCTTCCGCAAGGACAAGGTGATCGTGGCTCGAGAAGCTTTGGCTGTTCAGGCCCATGATGCACAAGAGGAGATCAAGTCTGCGGTTCTCCCGCCCATTGCAGGGGGCCCTGCTGTTCAGCCTGCGGGGCCTGCAGCCTGTTCAGATGAAAGCTCTCACTGGTGCAACACGATCGCATGAGGCTCCTTTGGCCCCATGGTGACATCCAGGTTGGATCCTTGGCACCTTCGAGGATCTTTGGAGCAGAGGCGATCGGAGTCTTTTGACCAGTCAGCTATGACTCCTGCCACGTTCGTGGATCGAGTGGGTGTAAGTTTTGGGGCTTCAAGTGGTGCGTCTCCTGGCACGACAGAAGCCACTGGCCTGCTCGAGTCAGTCAACATTGGTGGAGTCCAGATCGAGTTCGTGGGAGGCTCGTTGGATGGTTCAAGTGAGGGTGCTCAGCCAGGAAGGCCAGTGTCGTTCAAGCCGCCAAACTTTTCAGGCTGAAAGACAGGATCCTGAGCCGAGCGCTCTCCTTTTTGAGATTTCTCTATTTGTATAGGGACGTGGAAATCGGCCCACACAAGCTCAAGACCTAGGGGACCGATTGTACTCGAAAAACAAGGCCGGAGGCCGTTTGATGATTTGGCTTCGAAATATGTCTTTGGCTTCGAAAAAAGATTTGGCCGCGAAAAAGCGCGCTATTGGACACGAAAAACCGCGCGAAAGGCCACGAAAAACGCGCCATTGGACACGAAAACCCTGCGCTGAAAGCTCTGGCCGTGGAAACAGCAAATGGTCGCGGATTTTAGTTTTCGAGGTCGTGAGCGATATGGCTTTGTTTTTTGAGTCCGAATGGTCCTCTAGGGACTGGGCCCTTCGATCGAAGTGAAAAAGTAAGGAGTTGCAGGCAGCCTTTGCGTGCTTGCTTCCTTTTTATGCGATCGTTGAAGCATCATTTGTTTTCACTCAATCAGCGTTCGTGTCACTCATGACTCTTTTGTTGGATCCCATGATTCTCTTTTCCTCGTTTATCGAATCGTTTTCACTGCAGGTTCGCATACTCAGAGGGAGGGTTGTGGGATCTCAGAGTCGATCGATCGATCGGGACAGCTGTTCGCAACAAGTGCTGGATGATCATGTTCGGCATTTTGAGCCTACTGGCGGGACGTGATCATAATAGAGTCGATCGTCGATCGATGTCTGTGTTTCAAGAGTTTTGATTATCATCACTTTTAAGACTGATCTAGGCGATCTCATGTGTATCATGTTCACTTTGCATGTTGTTTTTGCTTTTCAGTGAACCATGGCTCAAAGTGATCGTTGGACTTTGAAGGTCCTTTCTTTCCCAGTTTTCCACGATGCGTTCGCTAAGGCAATACTAGCCTCACCCCTGGCGGATCCAGCCTTTGTGATCGCTCTGGATGCGGACTCGGCTCCTGATTTCTTGTGTAAGACATCAGGATTGGGAGAGGCTCTGGATCCTAGTGTGTTTGATGTTTTGTACCGCCACCCAGCTCGGATTTGGACAGTGTCAGAACAGTGCCCCTCTGGTTGTAGATTCTCCGATCGACAAGTTGAGGAAAGAGGCTGCGATCAAGTCACTGGTGTCCAAACCAATGGGCGAATGCAAGAAGCTCAAGCTTGATCAATCAGACCCGTCCAATACGCCTTTGCTGGACAAGGAACAGGCGGAGCGTTCAAAGTGGGCAGCAAGACTGGAGGCCATCGGTCGAAGAGCAGGCAGCGAGTCGAAGCTCCTTACTGTTCAGGATCAATCAGATGAGCTATCGTCTTTGGAGATGACTAAGCTTAGAAACCTTGTCCTCCTTTCGGGAGCTCCAAGGACGATGGCTGTGCATGTTCGGTCGTTTGAGAAGTTTGAACAGTGGTCGGCATGTAACTTTTCAGAGCTGTATCCACTGACAACCGATCGTGTGCTGAAGTACTGCATCCACTTAGATCAGCGTGAGTGCGGCCCTTCAGTGATCCCTGCGTTCAAGATTTCCCTCAAGTGGGTGGCGTCTCGTTTGGCGATCGATCTTCCTGACCTTGATGACAGGAGACTTAGAGCCATCCAAGAGTCAGTGGTGGTCAATCGTGCGAAGGCATTGCGGGAAGCCAAACCATTCCCGATCGAGTCTATCGGACCCATGGAAGAGTTTGTGTGCGCAGATCAGCATGAGGATGAAGCCAGGATCTTCGTGTGGTGGATCCTCTGCATGATCTTTGCCTCTCTCAGGTTTGACGACGCTGTTCATGTGAAGCCTGCAGATCTTCAGATGAAGGATGAAGGTATGTTTGGCATTGCGTGGCAGACGAAGGTCGATCGACGAAGGAGAGGAACCAGGTTTGCGGTTCCCTCAGTAGGCTTTCGCAAACAAGAGTGGCTTGAAGTAGGGTGGGACCTTTTTCAGAGTGTCCTGCCTGGTGACAGGGACTATTGGATCCCGCGAACTGAACACTAGATCATCTTTCCTGGAGAGACCTCCAACTTATTTGAGGTCTGTTCAGTGGATGAGATGTTTAGCCGCTCGTGACGAAGATCTGGATACATGGACGAAGGTGGTCGCCTCTGAAGCGTTGCAGAGTCTGACGGCGCACTCGTGTAGGGTGACGCTGTTGGACGCAGCAGTGCATGCGGGTCGCTCGACAGAGGAGATCGGACTCCAAGCGAATTGGAAGAATCCGGGACCCTTGGTGTTGAAGTATACCCGTGATCGTTCGTCAGTCCCTGCCACTACCTGGACCACGTGATTTCTTGGTTTTGCCGAAAAAACCGAAAAAAAAAATTGGTAAAAACCAAAAAAAAAGCGAAAAACCAATTCTTGAAAAACCAGTTATGGAAATCATATGAACATGTTATCTTTGGAAAATTTTGAGAAGTGACAATTTATTACGCATCAATGGATGCCTTTGGTCAATCCTTGTTTTCCAAATTCATATATTTTGGTAGACGGACACAAGACATTTTGTCAGCAAAAAAGGGTACCATTCTTCACGCCAGAAAGTGGCAGGTGCCCATGTCAGAGAATCAAAGATTCCAGCCAAGGGTTTGCATTCAACAAGAATTAAAGCATATATAGCACTTGCTGATGTTTTCCGCTTGCTCTATAATATATATATATATATATCGCAATTTATGTGTAAAAACCTCCATGACAATCAATGTATATATATAAATATGTGCGTTTATATATATTTATATTTTTACAAATAATTTCAATATATGGGACAAGTTTTTTCAGAGGTCGAAGTTCATCAAAGGGTTGCGTGCGAACATATTGTGAAATCTGTGACTTGTGTTTATGCTATCCGTAAATTCAGAATTATTTGTTTGTGCATATACACCGGAATTTGAAACAAGCAGTCATCCAAGGAATGTATCTGGTGAATTTTGGGTCTGAAATTTGATGCATTAAACACTATAAACTTCACAGGGCACATATATATAGTTTGGAAGTTGAGGTCAAGTTTTTGCACCATAAAGATCATCTATATAGAAAACATTGTCTATGTACCCCGCTTGTGTTTTTACATGGGGCGCAGATGTTGGAGATCAAAAGAAACATTCGTCAAAGGATTTCCTTTGGCGAATTCTTCTTTTGAAATGCTGTTTGCTACAAATTTTGTTGAACATGTACAGGACAAACCAGTTGGATGTTAAAGCAAGCACTCGTCGAAGGAATTAATCCCCTCGGTGAATTCTTGTTTTTCAAACTTCAAGTTTTTGCCCCATACATAAACAGAACAAACCGCTTCGATAGAAAATGCTTGATGGACCCTCCTTTCGTTTTTCTATACATGAGGCAAATGTCCGAATCAAAACAATCATTCATCAAAGGTTTTTCTTTGGTGAATTCTTGTTTTGATATGTATATATATCTTGGATGTTGACAAGGGAATTCATTGAAAGAATTCCGTTGCTAAATTCTTATTGTGGAACTCAAGGTTTGCGAAGCCTAACATGCATATATAACATGCTTATATTGCAAGGACCCGGGGATTTTTTTTGAAGATGAAACAAACGCTCACCAAAGGCCTGCCTTTGCTGAGTTTTTGTTTCGGATTTTTACTATATAGATGTTCATTTTGTAGGTAATGATAGTTGTTTCAGTTTGCAACATGCAGAGTTGCTGCTACATTTTTGGAAGATATAGATTCAGTATGTACTATAGATTGCCTGTTGCACTGGCTGGATATTTCAACCTAGTGTTGTTGGGAGTTGGGTGTGTGATATGTGTTAAAAAGACTCGAATGATTTTGTAGGAACTACAAGTTGTTGCGTGTGCATTCGCTGCAGCTGTTGATATAGTTCCTGAAAGTTTTGCTATCACAAATTTTCACTGTGATAAACACTTGCAGGCATTGGGACCACATTCTCAGGGCACTTTACTCACGAATAAACATTCATACAGTAACTCAAAGCCACTCAAATAGCAAGTCATATAGCTCACATGTGATCAAAGATAACCTGAGCCAAAGACTATTTTTTCATTCATGTTTTTTACCGGAGACTTGAAGGCACAACCTGTGAACCTTTCGTTTTTTTGGTGCACAAAGCTTTGTTTTTGGGGCACTCTATGAAAAGGGAAATCTTTTGCATTGATATGTTGAAGACCAACATGTCAAATAAACATGGAGCGCAAAGACCACGAACCAAGAAAAAGAGTCCAGAACTCAGATCTCAGATCTGCAAATTGAAATGCAACAGTTTTGCCATCATCTGGCATCACTGTGGGATTGGTTTTGAAGTTTTTGTCTGAAGTACAGCTGCCTTTGCAGTGTTTTGTGTTTTATATTTGCAGCTTGGGGCCCTGACCGGAAATCCTGAGAGAACAGTTCTCTGTGGGAAAATGGCTGAAGATGGAGCTTTGCCCGTTGCAGCATCTGAGCCCCAGCCGAAGACCTTGTCTACGCAATGGATTTCAGCGATGTTGGTCGATGATGAAGCTGTCAAAGTAGCAACTTCGATCATGGAGGTTTGGTGATGTTTGGGGAGTGGTGCCTGCAAAAAAAAAAATCAAAGTTCCGACATGAAATATGGCCAAACACTTTTTTTTTCGTTTACATCAGCCCAAATTGTTTGGCAGCAATGCCTGACATCTGAACTGGCCTTGGCAGGATGTGCTGAGACCCAAGCTCGTACAAAAGCTCTGATGCAGTTTGTTCAGTGGCCAAAACAAGGAGGTGAAGCTGTGAAGGGATTGAGTGGCAAGAAAAAGGATAAGTTGGCGGCAAGGGTCAACATGACGGCCCTCAAAATGAACCAGACCTTGCTGAGTTGCTTCACTGGTTACACGCACATCTACAAAAAACTGGGTCATGTAGATTTCCTCTTCAATCTGCTGATTGTCGTGAGTGACCATTGGGACGTACCTTGCCTTAGGATTTTTCCTGCTGATATTTATGTTTCTGTTTTTTGTTCCATGCAGTGGCTGCGCATGTTTGAAGGTGAAGGCGCATAAATGAAATACCGTTAACTGCCAACAGTGGTGGGACAAAATAGCACGATTTTTTTCTGGTGGTACTATACCTGTGCTTTGTGCACTTTGCATTTGTAGTGTATACATTGGTGGTAGTGTAGTTTTGTAGCAAAGTGCTGGCATATACTATACCAACATAAAGTATACGATATACTACTGTAAAATGATTGTTGGTTATATTGTTTTTTGCTGTAAAACATTGTGAGCCCTACTATCTTTGAAAAGTAAATAAACCAGTACATGGTACTGTGTGTACATGGTGGTTTACACGGGGTAAAAGATGGGCTGGTGCATGCATTAATACACATGCGTGGCTAAGGTACCGGTTTCGTCGGCTCGCTTGGGCAAAGATGCGCATGGCATCAAAGCTTTGTTGAAGCGTCATGGTCGTTACTTGGGCTCCATCAATCCTTCTCTTGGAATTGGGGCGGTTTGTAAGTGAGAAGGTTTTCGCTTTGTTTCAATAGAAGTTTGTGATGCTCGAAAGATGTTGAGTTGCATACCACAATTTTATGTTCTATTTTGGATAATGCATTCGTTTTTTTTTGACAATGTTCTTCTGTTTTTTCCCCACTGTTTGGACAGATATATATAGGTCATGTAGCAAAAGAAATCCAAAGTCTGAGGTCTTTTTGAGCGTGCTGAAGAGCGACGAGATCCTGGGGTTCATCAGTTGTCTGTGTCTTGGTTTGCAAGTTTGGTTTCAACAAAAGGTTGTATAGAAGAATCAAATGTATAGCCCCTCGTTTGCATTGTGCTTTTTGAAAACTGTTGAAGAAAAACATGAACTTTCATCAGCTGTTTGATTCAAGACAAATGAGCCGAACCTGTATAGTTGGAGAAGTGCATGTATTATTCTTAGGGCCTTTATATATATATACATATCTAATTTATACATATTTATGTATTGATAAAAATGTATTATAATATATTATAATATATTGTGGGTTATGTGTATTGTTGTTTCTGTTTTGAGAAATCCACCTGCTTGCAGGTGCTTTTTGCAGAGCGTACGGCAGGGAAGTTTGCCGCCAAATTTCGTAGACCAAAGAAGGGAAACAAGCCATTGGAGAATTCAAGTGACGACTCTTCCTTGGCCACTGATTCTCAAAGCAGCTCTCCTGAAAGCTTTGGTGCGTTGTCAACCAGTGAAGGAAGTGCCGATGATACACCTTTACCTTCTTTGCCGTCAAAGCCAACCTTTGCTGCGAACCCTGTTACTCATGCTCCTGTTGGCCCTTGCATGGATTTTGCACAAGGTTCTATGCCAGTGTTTGCTCCTACCTTTCCAAAGCTACATGAATTTGGCAATGTTTCCTGTCCCATTTTCAGTGGGAAGGCAGTCCAGTGGCCTGATCCACAGAAAGCTTGTCCTGCTCCTGTGGATTTTAGTTTCTTGGTTGAGACCCCACAGTTGGCTCCTGATGCTCAAGAATTTCCAGAACTCAGTGCAGAGACACTTGCCCGAATGTACCCGCAACTTGACTCACCAACCAGTGATGCTTCTGATTCGGAAAGTTGCCCCACTACAGTGCCTGAGTCGGACAGTTGTTTGCTCCAGGGGCTTCAGGCCTTTGCAGACACGTATGTGCAGGAAGATGATGGTACAAGTTCCAAGTTTTTGAACCCGGAGGCTGTACCACAGGCTCGCTTTTTTGTGGGTTTGTATACTGAGTTTGTTGCTGCTTTCTTACTGCACAAAGCAGATTTAAAAAGATATATTGTATTTACACATTTTGCGGGTTGCAAGTTGGTGTTGATTTACCCCCAGGACTCTGTGGATGCACAAGCCATGTGGAAGCAGGCTATGAGTGCGTCAGAAGATTCCACTTTGCCTGTGGATTTCCAGGAGATTGAGGCAGGTTTTTCAAACAAAAGGATTCAGAACAAACAATTGCAAGGAATTGTATAGGTTTTTTTTGTGTGATCTCAGCCTAACATTCCTGGAATTTTCTTTTCTATACTGTGTCTGGAACAGGAGGCAGCGATGATGATGGCACTCAAAGCTCAAATGCATGAGGATCGTACCTTGCCACCTGGCCCTCCTGCTTGCATTGAGGTTGAAGACTCACCTGTAGAAGTCCATACCCCACCGCCAAAAACATCAGTGCCACCTGACACACCTGATCAGCTGCTTCTGGGCCAATTGAAGAGTCTGAGGTGTCAAAAGAAGGCTCAGCTGAGGAAAAGGGAGACATATGGTCTCAACTTCCATTAGGTGGAGGCATCTTCGTTGGTGGCCGCTACTTCTCTAGGAACAAGTGTGTCATGGATCCCTATCTCTTCGAGGAGGAGGACTACTCCATGCTGAATGGAAACCTCGATGAAGACATTCAAGATGACGATGCCTGAGGGTGAGACTGCATGTGGTGGTGCTGAGGGTGGTGGACTTTCTGCTTTGGAGCGCTTGGCAATTGTTCCATGGCACCCAAAGGGCCCTGCTCACTTTCTTCCTCATCCTCCAACGGATACTGTTCTTCGAAACAGTCGAAGGTTGAGGGGAAGGCAGGCTCCCAAAGGCAAAAAGGTGAAGAAGGATGGTGAGGTGAAGAAGGATGCTGAAGGGAAGAGGCCAAAGAGTGACCAGCTTGTTCCCAAGGAGGAGCAGAAAGCGATCATGGAGACACTGGCCTATATACATAACAAATGTTCCATGCATCTTATCTATTGATTTTTTGGTCAAAAAAATGATTATATATACATGTCCATGTGTACAGCATCACGGCTCTCTTAGTTTTCATCAAACAAATAATCTGCCATCACTCAAGCATTGCTCAGGATGCGGGTATCTTCAGACATCTTCAGTCGGTCTTTGTACTGGACGCGATTGCAGGTTGGGGTTAAGGACAAGAAGTCCAAAAAGCAACGGTGGTGCACCCCGAAGCACCTCATGTTGCCCTTTGAAAAGAAGGTGCTGTTGGCCAGGCTTTACAGAAAACAAAGTTGTAATTGAACAAATTTATTGAGTTTTCATTGGTACAGTGTTTGCCACCAATGTTTCTTGTCAACCCTACATTTGAGAATACAAATGGCAATTTCTATGTGGAAAATGTCGAAATATACATATCAAAACTTGCGCCAGTGAGTGGCAAATCGTGGAACATGTTCCATCTCCAAGTGTTGGGCCTATTTGGTGAATATGTCCATGTTGTTGTATTCAAAAAGTCATGAACATTGGATTGCAAAATCATATCCATGCAAGGGCAAATGAAGCCATATTGGCCGCTAATTTGTTTCTAAATTTGAGTATGTCACATATACATACTTTTGACATGAGAATAAATAGTTTCATTTCTATATATACATGATTATGTTCATTACGGAATATGTATTGTATATATTGATTTTTTTTCTAATCAAATGATGTTTTTTTTCTCAGAAGGTTTGTGTGTTTGCAGTGACATTGATTTGTAAACAAATTAAACACTGCCTGTTGAACAGACTTCAACTCCTCAAAAAAGAACCCCCCATCAACCCCCACTCCCCCTTATATAATTATAGTTTAGGGAAGTTGGGGGGTTGAAGGGGTGTTCTTTTTTATGGGAGGTGGGGTCTGTTCAAAAGGTCATATATTAAGATTTTTTGGTTTGATTGTGCCATAGTTGTTTGGACTCATGTCTAACCAACTGTGTCACAATCAAAACCACTGGTCGGCTACGGTGTTCCCGGCCTCTATGCACAAGTTTCTGGTGGTGTTTTTTTCAACAGGCATCGTGTTTTTGTAGCATCTTGTGGCAAATTCAGCCATAAGTTTTTATAGACCAATGTTCTGGCAGCCCTTTGCTGATTCCTCTCTGGATAATTTTTGAAGTTCAGGTCAGTGAACTGACCGCCTATCCTGACATTAGTGAAGCTGATCTTGAGAAATCTGTGCAGAACAAGCTGAAGGACTTGGCTCCTGAAGTCGACTGAGTGCCTTTTTGACCCAGGGTCCCAATTTCTTGTATTGTGAGATCTTTCCGCAACCAGGTCTTGCAAGGGGTTATCACAAAAGCCATGCAAGAGCTGTCCAGTACAAAAGAAAAATAGGTCCTCTTCATGAACCTTTCGGAAAAATGTTTACAATTTACAGTCAAATGATTTTTGTAGATTTTGTTTCAAGTGTGTGGCCTTTGTTTTGGGGTTTGTGCACATGCCTGTACATGTGGGCTGTGTGTGCTTCTGTGTATCAGAACATTGGTGCTGTTCCGCCAGTGAAGTATACACTGTTTGCTTCACACGTGACAAATGCTGTGACATATACACGCGCTTTGTGGTATGCTACTTTGTCGAAGCCGTCAGAATGGTTGAACAAATGTGAAGATAATGAACTGTTTCTATTTCAATCATGTTTTTTGCGTGTGGTGTCACTCTGGTTTCGAGTTTGGGTTTCTGTACACACATGGTGTCCAGCCGACCTATGTGTGTGTGTGTCTCTGAAAGATAGATAGTGAGAGATTGGCAGTGGAGTGCCAATGACGCTGTGTGCGTGGTCTAAAGTAGTTTTTCAGCTGCCGAGCTGCTGTTTCAAACCAATATGAAACCGAAGAAATCTGTGACTTGCTTATTTCATGCACAATGTCAGCAGTGCGTATATACTAATTGTTCCGGCCAAGGCCAGAACGTCCCTCCGCCTTCTGTCTTCAGATTCTGACAATGAAGGCTGGTCTGATCTAGCAAAAGATTTGGGTTTTGGTTTTGTGGTCTTGGAAAGGCTGCTGCAAGTCAGGAGAGGAACCATGCGTGACATCCGCAAAAATTTTGATTGGCTTTCAAAAAACACCAGGGCCATCACGGATGGGTGAGTATATAAAGCCGCACAAGTGTTGCAGCATCCCATATGCCATACATGTTTAGGCAATGTCTGGAATATTTGAGTACATAAAAAATATACATATGTTTTGTCTTTCTTTGAATTGTATTTGCATATACAAAAAGAGATATTGTATCTACACCCACACAGGAAAGTGAAGGTTTATAGGGATCAGTTTCTACAAATTCTAACAACTTTGCTTGTGATGGTTACTGTATATAGTTCTTCTTCATTGGAATGCTCTGAAAATTGGAATGCTCTGAAACATATGCTATAAAACTTCAGAGATTTCAGTTGCACAGGGCACTAATAGGGTCATCCAGTGCAGTGCTTTCTCCGACATGATCGCCATGAAAGAGTGGCGTGTTCAGACTATAGTCCCACGTTTGTTGGCTGCCAATGTGCCACCTGTTGCTTGCCAACTCCTAGCACGTCAGTTTGTGATATATTTTGGGATTGACAATCTTATTCATATGTATATTTGTATATACGTTCAGTTTTTGTTTGTGAAAACGGGTTTTCTTTTTACCAGTTCTGTGCTGAGATTAGGGCGAGAAACTTGGTGCCTGTCCATCAACATGACATGTTTGACATGATTGATTTTTCTGCTGCCAAGGTTTTGATCATAGCAGTGATCTTCCTTCTTTGCTCCCAGGATGTTGATGCAACTTGGGTGCCTTTGGCAAATTCTTAGATCGAGATGGAGTGCCTTCTCTCAACAAAACATACTGCAAGATATTTTGATCAAACAAATTGACAGGCCTATCGCTTTATCGAGTTCTTCGCTGGGGAAGCGAATGTCTCCGTTTGTTTGAGAACTTGGGGGTTGAGTGGCTTATCGTTTGACCACAATTATGGCGGCCGATACAATGATTTTTTCCAGCCTGCGGGCTTTGCGTTTCTTGAAGGAAAGAGTGTTCAGAAATTTGTTTTTGCTGAGTTTTTGTTTGTGTGGGTTAATCGCGTCCATTGTTTCCTGGCCCTGTCTTCAAAAATGGGGTTTACGAATTCATATGATCTAAGGCTTGCAATCTTAGCAGTGCTCCGTTTGCAACCTTGTAGCCTGGTGATTTTAGCACCTGTATGTAGCGGATTCAGCTACATGTGCTCATCGCAAACGAAACGTTTCTGGTTCGACCCACTTGGAGATGAGACGTATGAGTGGGTGAGATGTGGAAAGCTGATGGCAAATCGGGTCATATTACTCTGCTGGCTCTGCTCCGCTCTTGGCCATGTATGGTTGGTTGAACAACCTTCTAGTGCCAAATTTGGAGACCTCCCAAGGTGGCGTTTCTTCTGTGAACAAGTGGTGTACGCCATTTGGATGGCTTTAGCAATTTATCTGGGAGGGACCCTGCATTTGTACTTGTTTGGTTTTCTATTTGCAGTATTTGCAGAGAATATGTATTTATTAACTTAAGAAGTGTTGTTGTACATGTTGTTTATTTGAAAGTATGCCTTCGTACATTTAAAAACATATACAATGGCATGTTTATTTTCACATATGTAAATATGAAATAAATATGAATTGATTTACAAAAAATCCATATGTACTACATATGGGTTTTCTGTAAATCAATTCATATTTACGTATGTGAAAATAAACGTACCATTGTATATAATAGGTACAATACCTATGCAGCTTTATTTTCATGTCTATAATTACTCCATATTCTCAAAATTCAATCTTGAAAAAATCAATGGCGATACTGAACTTAGTTTGGAACACTCACCTCACACACCCTATCCTTTCAACCCCACTTTCCTTTCTCAGACATTGGGGTATAATGTTTGTTTTTTTGGTTTTTTGGAACTGCTGGGATGAAACACAAACCCAGGTATTCAAGCAAAAGTTGTGGATGAGACACTTTGGTGCTGGATCTTGGAAGCAAACTTGCTTATGGTCCAACAGCTACCATATTCGAGATTTTGATATGGGGCCTCTCAGCCAAGAAATGAAAAGAACCTCTTCTCCTTTGGCCAAAAGGTATCGTGATGCAAGTGGCAAGCCTGGCTGTGTTGGCAAAAAGGAAACCCTGAAAAACAGCCAGTGGCTAGGCTAGATGTTTTATATTGGTGTGTGCAAAACCGTTTGGGGACTTCATGGTAGACACCACTTGTCCAGTTGTATTAGTAATGTATACCTAGCTTATACACGGGTTTTTGAAATCAAAGTTTGGGATCAGATTTAATACTTGAAGGTTGTATTTGTCTTATAAGGCAATGGTTTTGAAGTGCACTGCCTCTTGGTGGTTTATATTGCTATCTTGATTTGTTTTCAATATTGCTGCAGTTGCAATTTCACGGAGATGAGAAAAAATGGCAATAAATGACAGTCCAGCCTGTGGCTACCACTATGGGTACGTTTTGCTTTTGCTGAGGGCTTATACGAAAGGATTTGGCTACACTGTTGCAGCTACATACTACAAGATGCATGAAGGGATTCGGGGATTCAGAACAAGCAAGGACTTCAGTTTGAAATTGACTGCTGCTTCACTAAATTGTGATGTGTTTTTGGTTTTTGGTCAGAATATGTCAGAATATACTTGCTGCATGGAACAAACAAACTCATTTCTGCTTGCACCCTCTTTTGCTCTGTATGAATCATGCACAGCCTCAAGCCGGCAGGACCAGCAAAGACAAACTGACACTGCGAGTCTTCTGGAACAAATCATGGTGGACCCTATAGATCCATGGAGTGACGCTGATATGAAATCCGTGATTTTTTACCTTCGAGCTAACAAGAAGTTAGATGTGCCAGAAGCCTGGCGTTCCATTTTGGGAATGAACAAATGAGGTATATGATGAATGTCACTGCACAAACCAATTTTTTTGCTTTGAAACTGTTGTTTGTATGCATATACATATTCTACCTCATTTGTGTATTTTATCCTGTTTCTTTGAAGCTGGCAATGTCGGGCAAGAGTGCCAAAAGGCTTCGCACTCTTGCATCCAAGCTTCTGGGTGAAGATGATGATGATTGTGCCCTACAAGTGTCTAAAGTCAATCAAACTTGGCATAGTCATTCTTTGGGGCCTCGAAGCTTGGAGATTGAGGGCTTGCAGTTGAAGGTTTTGAACTTAGAATCTCAACGAGTAGCTCTTGAAACCACATTGGGTCGTCTACGAGAAAAACTCTCCCAAGTGACACTTCAACTCTATGAAGCTCAAAAATTTGTGGTGCCTTTGTGTGGTGAGCCTGGTGCTAGCGGCCAACCATGGAGCCCAAATACTTGGATGACGGACAATCCGGACTTGCTTCAACTACCTTGTATGGAAGAGTTTTTGTTGCAATGGGAGATGTGCAATTGCAAATCTGAAATTTCTTTTAGACTTTGCAAACAACAATGTATGACAGCATCCCGGATATTGAAACACTGTGAATGGGTTGTAGTCAACCTTTCCCGGAAACATCCAGCTGTCTACAAAATTGGCATCACCGAAAATGTCATTGATAGATGGAAGGGCAAATCCTACAGCTACAAGTTTGATCCTTATGATGACTGGCAACACATGACTGTAGTTTTTGTAGGGGCTGATAGTCTTCAATGTGGTTTTGTCGAATCATATTTGATCCACAGGTTTCTAGGGCGAAGTGGTTGCAGAAACCTTCGGCCTGGGGGAGAATCTGCTAAAGCAGGTTCAGGACCTTTTTTCACTTATGTTGTGTGGAAAAGTTTGGCACCACCTGGAAAATAATTGCTAAACTGAGACTGTTCTGGGAGGCTTTATGTTTTTCATTCTTGGTGTTAGAAAAAGAATATAACAGAAGTGGTTGGATTAATCCCAACCATATCTGCTAAATTCCTTTTTTGATTATTTCACCAGTTGGTGCCAAAGAAATTCCACAGAAATGACAACATTTGGTGTCGCTTGGTGTCCAAAAAAAGGCGTCCAGTTTCACTGAGCATTTGGTTTCAAATTTTGTTTTGTTTTTCCAAAATGTCTAACTTGTACCAACAAGACTTCACATTTCAGTGAAAAATGGTTGCTATATAGGTCTTAATGTGTTTGTTTTTGGTTTTAGGGCACAAATGTCATCCAAACCCTGCGTCGGATTTCCTCGGATTTCGTCGGAAAACCAATTCTTACGTCGGAAAACCGATTCTTACGTCGGATTTCGTCGGATTTTTTTTTGGTTTTTTTCGGTCGTTTTTTGTTTTTTTTGTCATATTTTGGAATTTTCCAAAAGGTTTGGGTTTTATATGTGTTTTTTTGTTTTTTTTTGGTTTGTGGGGGTGAAGGTCCATTACATTTTTGGTTTTTTTTTCTTCTTTTTGGTTTTGGCCATTTTTTTGGTTTTTCGTTTTTTTACTTTGATTCTTTCATTTTTGGCTTCTGGGGCCAAAGTTGACAAAACAACACAATTGATATTCAAAATGGAGTTTACAAAAACAAAGGATCGAACAGATTTTCTTTAACATTTTTTCCATTCCTGAAGGGTTTTTCTTGATTCCCAACTATATATGTATATACATGGTGGAATCAAACAAATGTCTTTCTTGTGAAAGGCATTTTTTTGGATTCCCAACTGTATATATATATATATATGGTGGAATCAAGCAAATGTTTTTCTTGTGAAAGGGATTTTTTGATTCCAAAGTGTATCTTGACATGGTGGAATCAAACAAATGTTTTTCTTGTGAAAGGGACTTTTTGATTCCAAAATGTATCTTGACATGGTGAAATCAAACAAATGTTTTTCTTGTGAAAGGGATTTGTTTGATTCCGAAGTGTATCTTGACATGGCGGAATCAAACAACTGTTTTTCTTGTGAAAGGGATTTTTTTGATTCCAAACTGTATATTTACATGGTGGAATCAAACAAATGCCTTTCTTGTGAAAGGCATTTTTCGTTTCTTTGCTATTGCATGATGAAGTCAAACAAACTGACAAACGCAGGTGGAGCAAGCTCTTCCAGGCCCAACTACTTGAATGTGGTCGCAAAATCTATGAAGGAAGCAGGTGCGAACCCCCCTTGCTACATGCAATGGTGGGCCAAGATGTTCTTTTTGTTTCGGAATGTTTTTTTTTGGCAGTACAATGTGAGGAAACCGAAGTTGCTATTGAAGCCTGCATTGCTGAAAACACTGTTTGGCGCTGCTATTGCTCAAACCATTTTTTCAAGTTTTTTCCAAAGGAAATGGATCTTAAGCAGGGTAGCAAATCGCTATCGTGTGAGACTTTGTCGGAAGGGGTGTCGTTCATGGAGCGGCAAGTCCAGCCGACAGATGGACCACCG
Source organism: Breviolum minutum Mf 1.05b.01 (assembly GCA_000507305.1). Lineage (NCBI taxonomy): Eukaryota > Dinophyceae > Suessiales > Symbiodiniaceae > Breviolum > Breviolum minutum. Next base: position 12,002 of record DF239100.1, on the reverse strand, counting down.
GCTGTAAAGGTGGGAACAATTTTTTACATCTGGCTTGTTTTTTTGAATTGGTAAAGTGAAGTGGAATATCAGAAACTTGCTTTGGATCCAGCAAAACAAATTTTTGATATTCTCCTATTTGATTTTTCTCAGAAAAATGATGAGCCTCATGGAGCATCATTTGTCTGTTCTGAAAAGAATTGTTTTACACACTGATTTTGAATTGCGATTCCTGTTTCGTGTTTTTACTTGATCAACCTTTCTCCTGAGTATGTAACACAGGTGCTTGAGTCCGCATGGATCCAAACAACTGTGCTATTTACTCAACTGAAAGGCCAAAGATATCAAATTAAACTGGGGTCATTTGAACATTTTTTTTTCCTCTGGAGGTCAAAGAAGAAGTTCCAGAGGTTGCAGCCTCTGCTGAGAAGGCAGAAAAGTACATGGCAGCACTGGAGCAAGCAAAACTCAGGGCACAGGAGCAGGAGGCCGCGGCAGCAGCATCAACAGCACGGCAGCTTGCGGAGCTAGATGAGGCTGAGGCTGCAAAGAAGCAGAAGAGGGATAAGAAAGAAGAAGAAAAAGATCGCAAGAGGTCAGAGAAGTACTTGGTCAGACTGCAAAAGCTAACGCAGTATGAGTCGCAGTTGCAAGAAGCGATAAACAAAGAACCAGCAACTGAAGCAGATATGCAAGAGATGCAGGCAGCAGCACGTACGGGCAAACAACGTGAGGCTGTGAAGGCACTAGAGGCTGTACAAGAGCAGATTCTGCAAGAACGGCAGAAACAACAGCAGCTTCAAAAGAAACTGCAAGAGAAAGATTTGGCCGAACAACGGCAAAAACTGGAAGAACAAGAGATGCAAGAACAACAGCGACAAAGTGCAGCTTATAGGGCACATACAAAGCAACGAGACTTGGAAGACTTCCAGCAGAAACAGCTGCAGCAACAACGGCTGGCACAAATCCAGCAAGAACAGCAGATGCAACGGCAGCACGAAGAACTGCAGCAGTACAGACTTCAAGAAGAGCAGTTCCAACAGCAGCAGCTGCAACAATAACGGCTGGCACAATCCCTGCAAGAACAGCAAATGCAAAAACAGCAAGAAGAACTGCAGCAGTACCGGCTTCAAGAAGAGCAGTTCCAACAGCAACAGCTGCAGCAACAACGGCTGGCACAAATCCAGCAAGAACAGCAAATGCAAAGGCAGCACGAACTGCAGCAGTACCGACTTCAAGAAGAGCAGTTCCAGCAGCAACAGCTGCAGCAACAACGGCTGGCACAACTCCAGCAAGAACAGCAGATGCAAAGGCAGCACGAACTGCAGCACTACCAACTTCAAGAAGAGCAGTTCCAGCAGCAACAGCTGCAACAACAACGGCTGGCACAACTGCAGCAAGAACAGCAAATGCAAAAGCAGCACGAAGAACTGCAGCTGCAGCAGTACCGACTTCAAGAAGAACAACAACAGCAGCAGCATTTGCAAGAACAGCGGATGGCAATGCAGCAGGAAGAAATGCAGCAGCAGCGACGACTACAGGAAGAACAGGCCCAGCACCAGCAGCAGCTGCAACTACAAGAGCAAATGCAAATGCAACTGCAAGAGATACAGCAATACAAACGACTGCAAGAAGAACAGATTCAGCATCAACAGCAGCTGCAGCAGCACCTGCGAATGCAAAATGAAGAGCTGCAGTACTACAAGGGACTTCAAGAAGAAATTTTTCAGCACCAGCGAGTGCAGAGTTTGAAGAGGGAAGAGGCACAGCAGCAAGAGCTTCAGAAACAACACCTGCAACAACAAGCAGAGTTGAAACAACAAGCAGAGCTGGCAGAACTCAGGCAGGAACATGCACAGCAAATGCAACAGTTGGAACTGCGACAAAAAGAGATGGCAGAACAAAGACAACAGCAGCAAGAGATGCATGAACAAAGGTACCACACAGAAGATTTAGAAGAAACGGCCACCAAACGACAAAAGTTGGCCAGTGCACCAGGAACCCCAAAAATTTGGCAACCTCAGCTGCTTTTGGCTCCATCCTCAGCCTCGATGTCTTCGGCACCTTCCACACCTGGAAGGCCTTCCACACCAGTTCCGCCAGCCTCCAAAGCCTTCCCCACGAGATCCTCCAGAAGTGCTCGGACCTTGTCCCGCCTCCAGCGCCTTACCCAGCAGTTCCTCCAGCCTCGGGCTTTGGTACTTTGCCTGCAGCACCTCCCCAACGTATGCTTCAGCCGACCTCGAAGGCCCCACCGCCTTTTTTGCCTCCAACTACAAAGGCTCCACCTGGTTTGCCTGGAGTGCCTTTCACGCCTGGTCCCGTAGAGTCCGGCTTGTTTCCCACAGCTCCTCTGCCCCCTGGCCTTCGAATCCCTGCAGCACCCGAAGCGGCAGCAGCATCTACTCCGAAGTAGCTGGGCTATCTTTATGGTAATGTTCCTTCAAGGATAAAATGAATATAACTTCATTGCTTGTGGCAATGGTGTTATATTCATTTTTGCATCCATATATACCCATTTGACTGTATGTAGAGTGAATCAACATTTACAGCAGTGCAAAAAAAACATTTTCAGATTGAAAAATATGTTTCTAAATATTTACATACATGGATAGATGGAGAATCACACCACGTCTATAGATACAGGTACATTGAAATTCTGCAAGTTAAGAAAAAGAATTTCAATGTCTCTGTATATTTAGTAGTGTTGTGAATCTTGGTCTGTCCATGTATACACCCCCTTACTCCCTTTCTTTAAATAAAACGTGAAGTTAGAGGTTGATAGAATAGTTTTTTCAAGGGGGTTGCGGATCTGTTCAAAAGGTCCTGCTGTTTCTCATTGGTTGGAATCAGTTGTTTATCAAAAATTTCCAAACGAAAAAGAAATTGGAAGTTTCACACAAAAGAGGAAAAGTAAATATCAACATATTTCTGTGTATGTGTGTGTGTGCCAAAAATATTTTCTGCAGGCTTGCGGAAGTATATTGCTGCATGTGAAAGTAGGTGTGCAGGTATGCTGGAGGTTCTGTTGTGCAAAGAGGCAGTGTGCAGGTATAGTGTATTGTACATAGGTGTATAGGTGTTTATAGGTATAGGTATAGGTACAGGTAAAGGTTGGGTATATATATATATAGGTAGGTAGAGATTGGTATATATATTTAGGTTTGAGTCTCGCTTTTTTGCCTATCATGGCCAGGGTGGAAGGTGCCTCTACGGCAATAGTTGCCACTCCAGAAGCTGAGAAGGTGAAGGAAGGTCAGAACGAAGTTGCAGCCAGTCCCCGAAGACAGCCCGGCGTCATAAACAGCATGACGCACCCAGATGCGTGGGCATGGTTGCACCGTACGTGCAAGCCAGGGAAAAATTGGTGCCGGATGAGATCACGCAAGAGTGGCTTTCAGGAGGCCAGAAGAGGAATGCTCTCCTTCATTCCTTTGTGAAAAAAGTGTACCAGCCACATGCGACCCAGCAGGTGAATCTGCTCAGGCTTGAGGCCTGGCACAGGATCCGCCAAGTTACACGTGATTGGACAAAGACGTTCAAAGGGTATGAGTGGAAGACTGAAACTGAGATGTCCACAGACTTGAAGTGGTCAGAGTCTCTTGGTCTTTGATTTTTTGACAACATTTCTTTTTGAACCCAAGATACCAGGGTCAGTGTCAACCCATTCATGCTTTTTGCTGGCCTCTTTTCCTGATTCTTGATGTGATGCCCCTCCATGAATGCATATGCAATGCAAGGTTGAAAGTCAAGGGAGCAGTTGCTTATTGCAAAGGCAAGAGGTTGACGAAGCAATGCTTGTATGAAAAGAAGACAAAGTATTTGGTGCAAGTGGAAGACAAAGTGGAGCAACTATATTCTGTGATGTTGATTGTATGTTTTTTGCTTTTTGCTGTTTGCGTTGAGCTATATATAAATATCTATTTACATTCATATACTGAAATTTGGGTGAACAAATTTCAGTATATATGAATGTATTTATAGATATTTATATATAGATTATGTTTCTAGAAATATTTGTGATTGTTTTGCATGTGTGAGGCTGTTGTTTTTTTGGCGATGTTTTTCAGCATGCAAAAACAATCACAAATATTTCATAGAATGACAGGGAATATGTTTTACTTTCCCGTGACAAACCCATATTCAAAGGATATTTTTTGTGTGACTGAGGCAGGGGAACGAAAAACTCCGTGAGCTGGAAGAATTGATGAGTGGGCAGGGGATCTTTACGGAAGACTTCCAGTGTGGTTTGGGGGACTTTCTTGAGGCAGGTGACCAGGACGATGCGCCCGCACCTCAACCAGGAAATCCAAATCCAAATCCTGGGAATCCCAATCAGGAAAATCCAAATGACGTCAAGGATCCGAAGTTGAGGAAGGATCCTTTTCCACCACTCGACTGTGCCATGTCGGCTTCCGATTTGGTGGGCAAATACAAGAAAGCCTTGCTCAACCGACAGCAGGTCTGGAAGGACTTGCATGCAAAGTGGTTGGCAGCAAAGCCCGCTACTGGTCAGCTGCTCGCCCAAAATGTTTGCAATGTTTTTTGCTGTCGGGAATATGGTGTTTTTTTGGGGGGGCATGTTGTTATTTTTTTCCTGCTGTGTCTCATTTCCCATCCAGGAGTGAATGGGATGCTTTGGAAGGAACCTGCAAGAATCTTGCTGACTTATACAAGAGGTTGTGTGGCATTGAGCAGGAGCAGAGCAGCATCAATCCAGCCAACAAGACTCCGTATGCTGAGATCTTCCAGAAAATCAAGAGCCAGCTGCGTTCAGTTCAACAATGAAAGCAGCATGGTGAAAGTCCATTTGCCTCGGGCTCCTCCTAAGCCCCGAAAAGCGAAGCCGGTGCCAGGGGGGCCGAAAGATGAAGATCCTGAAATCTTAAAACTGGGACTGGGTAAGTGCACACAGAACGTGGTAAAGATGAGGCATCTTATATATACAGGGACCTTTATATGTAACATCTATTATGTAAAGGTCCAGGTGTGTTGCAGGGTTTGCGATAGTGCTTGCCTTTCTTGCAGGTGAGGTGTGTTTCTGTGTGTGTGTGGTTCTTCAAAAATCCACGGAGTATATCTATATATCCCATTAATTTTTTCATGCATCAAAGATCCAAATTTTAAGAAGACAAATACTACACTCAAAGTAGTGAGGGTCTGTGGGCACTGTTTTGACTGGTTCCTTTTTTACCGCAAATGTTTGCATCCTTGTGTTGATCGAGGTATGCTGGGAAAAGACTATAGAGATGGTCGACCTGAACGGTTCGTGGATCTGAGTGATCAAAAAAAATGTGTGCAGCAGAGTGAGTATAGAGTGCATCTTTAGAAAAGCAAACTGTGTGTGTGCAGTGCCTTTGTAAGTGCAAAAAAAAAATCAACCACTCTGGAATTGAGTTTCCCCATGCGCAGGTGAAGCTTCTGTCAAAAAGATCTTGCAAGAGTACGTCGCCCCTTGGCTTTTGGATAGTGCCCCAAACTCTGAATATAGCACAGTTGTTTGAATTTTCAACCAACTATGCTAGATTCGGAATTGGTTCTATCAACATTTGTTGTTCTATATAGATAAAAGTGTGCCAACTAAAAGATGTGAAAAACTGTGTTTTTGAATCTATTGGTAATTTTTTTGCATGGACAATGGTTTGTTGGATATAGCCCCAAACTCTGTCTGAATATAGCACAGTTGTTTGAATCTTCAACCAACTATGCTAGATTCGGCATGGGTTCCATCAGTGTTTTCTATTCTATATATATGGATAAAAGTGTGAAAACTTTTTGATGTGAAAGACTCTGTTTTAGGGACCTTGGTTTTTTGGATANTTTTTGTTGCACCTTGGTTTTCGGATAGCCCAAAACCTTGGTCTGAATATAGCAAAGCTGTTTGATGTCTCAAACAACTATGCTAGATTCGGCCTTGGTTGTACATATCAGTAATTTTTTTTAACGTATAAAGAAATGTAGGTGTGACAACGTTGTTATGTAAACTTCTTGTTCAGGTTTAATTGCTACAAAATCAAAAACACTGATGTTGATTGCCAGCCAGAAACGTAGCACTGCTGTTTGTTTCAAAAACCAGATTTCATTTACTTGGTGTTCAGGTGACTCATGTTTTTCAATGGAATCAATTTCTGTCATGTGCAAGGAATAAATATATATATATATATTCATGAGGTGCTACATATTTTCCAAATTGATGTGTTTATGCTAGGCATGTTAAACCCCAAATATAACATGCCGAAACGTAAACACATGAATTTGGAAAATATCTATATCACCTTATGTACATGTATATATATATAGTCCATGTTTTTCAATATATATGTGTGTGGATCTGTTTCAACTTATGGATTTGAAACTGTGCGACTAAGGACCACAATGCTGAAAAAGCAGCCGAATCTGCATACAACCAAGTTGGCACAATGTTACCAGGGGCTCCGAAACATGCTGAGCTGAAGCAACTGTCGCTAGCGCATACCAAGCTAGGAAGCAAAGAGGAAGCTTTCATTCGCGAAGTGATGAACATTGGTGAGATTCTTCCAATCTCAGTTGAGAAGATCTGGCTAGAACACCTTGGAAAATACCATGATTGTGTACCTATAAGAGCTGTGGCGAAGTACATCTTGGAAAATCATCCTGAAAAGCTACTTGGGGGTGCGAAGGACCTGCGATCGTATTCTGAGTTTCAATCAGTACTTCGAAATTTTTGGCAGGCATTTCGAGTTTTGTATCCAGGCCATAATGTGTTCGAGCGATTTGGTGATCGGTTGGGGCAGTGTATCCCGTGCAAATTTCACTGCGATGAAGGAACAGGGCTCCGGCGATCTGCAGTAATGCAGATGAGCTGGGGCCCAGTGCTTGCAGGCAGCCCGAACTCTTTCGATCGTTATTACTTTTGGGCGTCGATGAATGGAGAACAGTACAAAAGTTTTCATCATGGTTACGCATCGGGGAATCTTGTGCTGGACGATTTACATACACTTCTTGCAGATCAGGCCATGTCTATTTATGTGGACGGTATTGACTCCAAGGTGTTTGGGCGTATATATCTTTGCTGGGTCGCCCTGGAGGGCGACCTCCCTGCACAAGCACGAGTTTTTCGATGCACCCGGAACTTTGCCTGTTCGCCAAACCCTTGCTGCTACTGGTGTGGTGCTGACGATAGAGCTTTTCCGTATACTGACCCGAGCGATCAAGCAGCTTGGAGAGTCACAGTTTCTCAACCCCGGCCTTGGGTATCGGAGGGTCCTTTGTGCAGGTTGGGGCAGGTCGAACAATTCCTAGCAAAGGATTTGTTTCACCTTTGCCACTTGGGTTCTGTACGTGGTTTTGCGATCAACGTCCTTTGCTATTTGATCTCCAAGAACCATTTTGTCCCTTGGCATGAAATTTGCAAGGTTTGCAACCTGGAAGAATTTTCATGTTTAAGGAGTTTTCCTTGCAAAGGGGTTGCCAAATCTAAGGAGGTTGCCAAAGATTGCCTTATGGAATTATGATGTACATGGGCCAAGTAGTTGTTACATGGCATCATGACAACACTTCACTTGTCAGCATACAGGCCTGGACTTGTCCCAGCTGTGTCACATTCTTTTGGTCTTCAGCAATTGATGCTAAAAAAGAACACATGTGCAAAACATGAAAGGCTGCTGGTGCCAAGTTTCTTGATTTGTCATCCCACCTCACCCCTTTCTATGTCGGAAGGTCCTGTTCTAAGGCACAGTACAGTGGTGGTGTTTCCACCTCAATCCCATGTGTATAGAATGTAAATGAGTAGAGGGGTTACTGCCACGTCAGAAAGTGTCTTGTGTTGTTTGACTTGCTATGATAGTTGAGTTGTTGTTTAGAAATGGATAACGGACGGATGATCGATAGATATGATATATCCTGTGGCTGGTGCAGCTGTAATTGCTTCTCCCTGTAGTTGCTGATCTTTCGTGGCGGTCATTGTTTCATATTGTTTGATGTGTCTGATTTTGAGTTTTTGCAATGTTTCGGTGTTTGATTTTGAGTTTTTGCAATGTTTCGGTGTCATCTTTGCCCGCGCCGTCATGTTGGACAAATCATCAAAGCAGCAACTAGTCAGTGGAATGGGTGCAGTTCAAGTTCGTGCCATGGCTTTTGACGCGATCGCAACATTGCCACTCCCCAAGTTTTGTTTTCCGTTTTTTTTGTCAAAAAGATAGAGCTGGCCGCACACTGTTTGTACTCAGGTCCGACTCTGATGGTGAGGCAGGTTTTTCAAATTGCATCACTCAGAATCCATGCGCAGATGACAAGTGAATTTGTTCACGTACCACTCCCTCACTCCAGGTGGCAGCAGCTCCTGAGTCCGCAGTTCCTTCACCCCAGGTGGCAAAAGCTTGTGCTCCCAAGGCAGGAAACATTTGAAACAAAAATTGGAGATGATCTTTGGTGGCAACAGCCCCTGAGTCCTTAACTCCCTCATTCCAGGTGGCATTAAAAGCTCGTGTTCCCAAGGCAAGGCTCAGGAAACATTTGAAGAATTTATTTTTGGAAGATCTTGTTTGGAGGTTGTGCGCGCTGTTAAGAAGCCCCTGTGGAAGTTCAGAGTGATGCCACCTGCAACTTTGAAATGGAAATCCTATTTGGAGGCAGCCACATCATGCTTCAATGTTCCCAGTTTCAATTGCTGCAGCTGATTTTGGGATAATGCCAGGCGGCAATGCCACAGCATGGATCGATTTACGATGGAAAGATCCAAAAGATTGTGGTACCAATGCAACGCGTGAAACCTCTACGCCTTCGACTGGCCAGACCCTCAATCAAGGAAGGTTTGGTCAACAATTTCCTGTTCCTGTAAAATTGAGCGGTGGCTGGGCTGAGGTCAGCCAATCCAAAAAATCTGGCAAGAAACACAACGGTGCTTCAATTTGGGTTGGGTCAAAGATTGCCAGAGCTTGGCCCTGCCTCGGCAGGCATCTCAGCGGCCAGGATGGAAGTGGACACATTGATCATTGAGTATCATGGTGATGAGTTTGATATGATTTTTGAATAGCTGTTTGCGAATGAGGTGTTTTTGGAGCATGCACCAGATGCACCAAGAGCGAAGTCTCCGAAAGGGGAATAACAGTCAGGAACTGAGACAAATTTTCTTGAATTTTTCATCCGCTCATTGTCATTGTTCCTGTGATGAGGACTTGGCGAACCTAGTGCGACATTGGGACACCTACGTGGCTGAGACTCGCAAGAACAATGTGAGTCCAGGGTGTTTTCTGCACCCAAGTGCAGCAGAATGGTTTTCCGGTTTTCCTTGCATGCTTGAACTCAGTGTCAACAATTCTTTTTTTTATCATCATGTTTGCCAGGTCTACCGACTGGATGGACTCTTCCGTATGTCGGTGCTGTTTCTCCTGCCCAAGTCAATGCTATGTTCCCGCTCAATGAGGCTGGAAAACGAACTGTGTTTGGCATCAAAGTGAAATTGATTTGCAGTAACAATGCCAGGCTTTGAAGAGAGAAAAGTGTATATCGCTTTTCTCCGGCGTGGGAGGGTTGGAGGTAGGCATGAGGCAGTGGCGCCGGCTTGAATTTGGCTTTTCACAGTTGTCAATGTTGAGCTTGCTGTGCCATTCATGGCTCCTACTGAAGTTGCAGCAGCAGCCTTTCTTGTAAATTCGTGGTTTGGTTTAGGCTCACAGTTCAGAGACAACGTGCCAAAACATAGTCTGTTATTCCACTGTTGTATTGAATCCATATGCGATACTGTTACTATCAAGACTTGGAGCATCCATGGATGTTGGGTGGCAAAATGTCCGTACAGTTGGTGTGAACTCGGTGAGGACAGACTCACCCAATTCCTGGAAGTCAGTGATGCTGAAGTGATGCTGTATACTAAGATTCTTCCACTGGTGCAGGATTCCAAGCGGTGCGCCAGTGTGGTGCAAGTGGCGGCAATCGATGCCAACTCCTGAGTAGCAGCTCATTTACTTGACTCATTGATTGATGACTTTGTAAGATATTGGCATTTTGTCAGATGTGTCAGGTGGGTGTGGGACAAGAACCAATGGGTGGAGACTTCACCCGAAAAGGTCAAGAGCCTTCTCCAAACCCAGGCCATGACATTCAATCATACAGCATCAAACCAGCACACATTGCCAATTCCTTTTGCAGGAGGCCGATAAAGCGCAAAGCCCCACACGAAGAGAAGCCAGGGTTTTCATTCAATTCAGTTTTTGCAATTCAATTCATTCATTCAATTCATGTTCCAACTCCGTTTTGGCAGGTTGCCAGCAACGATCCTGAGCCTGACAGAGCACGTCCAGATCCAGTGGTTGAGCCCCCTCTCAAACGACTTCGGTAGAAAAAAAAAGTCCTCCACTTTTGAACTTGAGACTCCACATGATCGCGCGACATATTTTTTTTTTGAGCATGTTGACCCAGATCCTGAGACAATAATAATATACACTTTCACTCCTGGTAGCTTATGTGGAGGGCCCTTGTTATTTTGGCTCAGGAGTTCTGTGAAGGTGTTTGGGTGTCAGTGAGGGTGCGAAATCACATGGCTCATCCAATGCCAAGAGAGTTTAAGTTGAAGATGTCTGAGTGGCCTGAGGCTGATCTTGCAGCTGTGGCGGATATTAAGATGTGCCCTGAACTGGCTGATGGGCTAGAGAACTTTCGGGCCCTGAGCATTCAGATCTTGTCTATCTTAGGTGTTTGGTCCATGACGTTGCCCCTGGCCTCGCTTGCCGTGGTGTTCGCCTTCCAAGATGTTCACCTTCCTACTGACTTGGAGGTGGATGATTTGGGGCCATTTCCAGAACAGATCAAAGCACTGGATCATTTTGAGACATTGGACATGTCTCCCGATGAGAAGCGTGTTCTCCTCGGCAAAATACGTTTGGTACTTTCGACGCTCTCTGACTTGATGTGGGATAACACTCCCGAAGACTGCAATGATCTGCATTGGACGATCTTCCAATCATATCAGATTCTGAAGAGCATTGAGTTTGTTCTGAAATTCATTGTGCAGTGAGAATGCCACAGCGATCTCACCAACTGGACCGATTGCAGGTACATCACAATTTTGTAAAAAGGAGAAAGTGGCCCGTTTCATGTACCAAATACTGTTTCTGATTCTGTGATTAATATATAATGAAACATGATTGGTTCTGATAAGAAACCTTTTCTTTGCCAGGTGGCTGCACCCTGTCCGAATGGCTGCAGCCTCAATGTTCAAAACTTATATACTTATTTTGATGCCAATTTGTTCCCCGTTCAAAGTCTGCAGGTGGAATGTGATGAATACTGCATCCGTGTCCTCAAAGCACGGCAAACGGAGGGTGTGCTCTCTGATGCACCCATTTGGACAGACGTGACTACCTATGAACCAACTGGTTCTGACCTGGCTGCCACTGTGGTGGCAGCTGGCTTTCCATGCCAGGTAGGGATCAGAAGTAAGTCTTTCACGGTATTGCATTCTGCCCTTTGCTGCCAGGGTGTGAGTGGAGCTGGAAAACAGTTGGGGCTTCTCGATGGTCGGAGCGGCCTCGTGAAGGAACCCTTTCGAGTGTTTGACAGGCTTCCACTTGCGTCAGAATCCTAAGTCAGTTGCATTTGATGTACATCAATCGGGCAGTTGCAGTCCAATTGTCGCAACTGAAGGCGGGCAATGGTTTTGGAGAACGTTTCGGCATTATTGTCGAAGCAATCAAGCTGCCGAAAGTTGTTTGCATGGATCATCAAGGACCTTTCCCTTTAGGTTTGTTTTCGTTCCCTGGCCATACAAGAAGTTATTATTATTGTTCGTACTATTACTTACTATTACTATTCTTATTGTTATTAGTAAAATAGTAGAATCGGTGTGGTTGTGGCTGTGGCTGTGGTTGTTGTTGTTGTTGTTGTTGTTGTTGTTGTTGTTGTTGTTGTTGTTGTTGTTTTTTTTGTTGTTCTTGTTCTTGTTCTCTGTTGTTGCTGCTGTTGTTGTGGTTGTGGTTGTGATTGTGGTTGTTGTTGTTCTTGTTCTTGTTTTTTGTTGTTGCTGCTGTTGTTGTGGTTGTGGTTGT
>DF239099.1:333817-414015 GCA_000507305.1 Breviolum minutum Mf 1.05b.01 | reverse complement strand
CTAAACTTCCTTTGATAATAGACCACGATAAGGATTCCCATAAAAACCAACCAAAACCAACCAATATAAGGGGATGGCATAAGGATTTTGAATGGATCCCTATTTATCCCTAGAAATACCTGCCAATTATAAGGATCCCTATTGAACCAACCAAGCAGGAGGGATCCAATCACCGAAACTGAGAATGGTTTCATGGAACCTAAATACCTTTCGTTGCGGAGGTGATTATAAATCCCAATCATCATCTGACGTTCGGTGATGGATCCCTTCTTTGGGAATGGAATTTTCCACCAGGATCCTTTCATGCTCCATGGGAATGGAATATTTACCTACATTTATCATAAAGTTAAGCGCCAAATGTAGGTATAAATATATGCCATAAATGGATCCGTGTAGGGAATGGAATGTCAAGAGGTTGTTTTTTTTTTTCGTGGCAGAGATCATCAAAATCTGGTAAATCATCAGAATTGTGGCTCAGGTTGCTTCCAAGCACGGCCATGTTGACGTGGTGCGTTTCTTGTTGAAGGCGCATGGTGATCAGAACAAGGCTTGGTCTCAACAAAGACACCCCGTTTGGTGCAACTTGAGCAATGAAAAATACCCTGGTTGTTTGGGGTATATAGGGGATTATACTACCCAATTATATAGGGATTATAATAAATTATTATAAGGATCCCTATTAACCAACCAGGATTCAATAGAAAGTAGTAAGGGTTTTTTTCGTGGCTCACTTGTTTTGTGAAGGACTTCAATCATGGAAATCTAAGGAAACCCCTAGTTATTCCCCCGAAAACTAACATGACTGGCTAGAAAACCCACCATGAATGAGCCGATGTATTTCCTGATTGAAAATGGTGATGTTCCAATGTCATGTTAGTTTTGAGAGGTGTAATAGTCCCTTACTAAGGCCTCGTTTCTTGGGGGAGGTGGCATTGGCTTGGGTCCCCTTAGGTTCCCAATGATTCAAATACAGTTCCACCATTCTTTAAAAAATGATGACAACACGACTTTCAGGATGTCCTTGGATTTGTTGAGCTGGTGTTTTTTTCTGGGAATTCTACCATAGGATTCATCACCATCTTTTTACCACCATTTGGGTGTTTTCGAAAACAGTGGGTTTTCCCCCCAAAGCATCCATTTTAATAGGGTTTTCCATTAAAAACCATCCATTTTTTGGGTACCTCTATTTTTGGAAACATCCATTTGGACTTCAAATACACTTCTGAAAACTAACGGCTGTAACCTGCAAATGCCACCCAAAAGAAAAATAAGGAGAAGCATCGACCCAAATTACACCAATTTTTGGGTTCAACATGTTTATCTTTTGGTGGGGGATAGCTCATCTTCCAAAACAAGAGTTTCATATCTCAAAACCGAAAATGGGACTGGTGTTTAATAAAAAGCTCCTCTACTAAACTACCCGCAATGTTTAGTATCCCTTCCAAAAAGTTGCATATCCCAACCTTGTCAATGTGTGGTGTATGTACCTTGAAAAGGCCCTAAACCAGCCAATTTTGTAGGTACATAGACCAGGTTCATTGATGGGCATGGGAGATATTTCAGTGCTACCTCTAAAAAATTGCAGGGCCTTAACCCCCCAAAACAAATTGCTGGCCCAAAGTATAAATAGGATTACAACTCCACTTACATATAGGGGTTATATAACCCCAGTTACCCATTTACAAAGTCAGATACGGGTTATAACTTATAACCCCATTTATAAGTAATTGTGGGCGCCCATCTTGCCTGATTTTAAAGAATTACTATATAATAGCTTCTTGCAAAACCCACTATGGCAGTCACTTCAGAAAGGTTTTTTTTTGCGGGACAAGGGAGTCAAAGACCATGAAGATAATAGTATACCCTGGAATTGTTGATTATAAATTGGATCTACCCCCTTCCCAGTAACAGTCGCCTTTTTTATCAGTACATTTTTAGTAGGGAATCCTTCTACACCTTCATTTGTGACCGTTACTGGGTGGGGGGGTGAAAACCAAAAATTATAAACTCTTACCATCAAAACAATAGGTTTTGACCGAAAAAACATTTTAAAACATAGTCGACAAAAGGACTTCCATGGTTTTGTTTTGCTGCCAGTTTTTGCAGGCCAACCGTGAGAATTTATCACCCTTGGTGGTGGCAGCTTATTGGGGACACCTCAATGTGCTTGGTGTCCTTTTGATGAGCTGGCTTCGCTCCAGATGTTGGGGAGTGAAACATGTGAAACCCTGCTGTAGCTAAGCAACAAGAGATATAGTATTCCTTTCGGCCTATATCTAGGTGGTGGTTTGAACGATTTTATATATTTTCATCCCTTTTTGGGGAAATGATCCAATTTGACGAGCATATTTTTCAGATGAATTGAAACCACTAACTAGATATTGTGTTTTAGGAAATTCATTCCTGCAATTTTCGGGGAATGTACTGTAGATAGGAACGGGGCCCCTGAATCGGGAGACAATATCCTTGGGATTTGGAATCTTAAAACCACAAAAAAAAGCATCGATTTATCATGTGGCAGTATGTAGGAAGAAAATCAGGAAGTCATTCCAACTTGAATGTGTTATATATATAGATTCATATGTCGTTTTTGCGACAGGTTTCCAACGTTTTTTTGTTGCTTGCTGGTGTTAAAACTGAGAATTGTGTGGTGTTTGTGTTGTTTTTAACTCATCACATCCCAGCTTCAATAGCAGTATTTTTTGATTTAGTTATTCCATACGCTGTCGGCGGCGTCGGTTCACTCCGCGACGGTCCACAATTTTTCAAGGTCGCAGATTGAGAGCTCAAAGTCTCAATGCCAACAATCCAGCTGCCCAAAAAGGATAGTTTTTATTTTCCCCCCAAAAAACACGGGTGAAGAAATTACTGGCAACGCCCATGAGATTAGATCTTCATTTATAGGTCATGATCTTCAGAAAACTCGAATAGCTAGGTGGAGGTTGAACAAAAAGGTGTTGTGTTTTTTCCCCCTAAGTTCCTAAACAAAAAGGATTCCCCACTGGACTTGCCCATAATGGGACTTGAATATTGAGCCCCAAATTTGGCGGCTGAATTTATTGTAAATGTATGCAAATATTCCATAAATAGAGCATCTGGGCCACAATGATCTCCCGAGTTAGTAGCAGGGTTTTATACCGGCAATTTGCATCTACATTCAACTGTGAATGGGGCCCAGTGCTGTACCAAGGGGCAAAGTTTGGTCGACTTGGACTTTCTGGGTATATGTATCCCCTTGTGATTAGGAGCTTTTTGGAATTAGGAACTTTTTGGAAACTGATGACGTATGTCTGGGCAAGTTTCCGAATTGTTCCTCTTTGAATGAATGTTTATTTTGTCCGGCTATGAAAGGAAATTCCATGCCCAGATACTCAATGTATGGTCTTGGGTAGTTTTGTGGGTTTTCATGTAGGTAAATGCACCATAAATCGATACATTGAGCATTTGGGATGGGGCAAATTATTAAGGAAAGTCCTTCATCCAGATTTGCCTTTGATTTTTGCAACAGTCCAAATTTGTACCTTGATGAACTTTTAAAACAGAAAAGAATCCATCGCAAGAGACGATGGTGTTGGTGTGTTCCATCCTACTTGGAGGATGGGATCCTCGGTATCGTAAGTCGTTCGGATGACCCCCCATTTATGGCCATTTGGAGGTCCCACAACCTGATCCTTAGGAGACAACAACGAAGAGAATGGTTACTAACCACTGACATCCACTGGGAGCCCATCCTCCAAGCAGTCTCGTAGCTAGTCGAAGAGTAGTGAACACTTCTCGAAAAAAAACAAAAAAACAAACCGCGGTGGATGTTTGTGAGGTTCATGTCACAAAAAAACGTGGTAAGGTCAGTTCCAGGTCAGTCACACTCTAAGAAAATTCCAACAGACTCCTGGAACAGACCCCAGGTACTGTGCCCCAAAATACAAATATGAAAGGAATTCCTTCATAGATAGGTGTTTGAGGGTCTGGGGTGTGTTCCAGGGGTATGTTGGAGTTTTCTTGGATACCTGGAACTCCAAGGAACCTTAAATTTAAATGGAGGGTAAACAATCATTTTCTCATGTAAAGATATGGAATCATCCAATTGAAACAATCATTTCCAAATTCCATACAATCCATGGGAATGGTATATTTGCCTACATGAATGGTTTATTTTTTTATGGTTTGCATGAGTAGCTAAATGTAATACCGTTCGTCTCACGGATGCTACGGGAATGGATGTTTCATATGTTTCAGGTTCCAGGTATAGATCATAAATTGAGATATATTGGGAGGGACAGATTCAAATTCAGCTCTGGGATTTTGTTTTTAAAGGTAGTTGGTATCCTACCGGTCCTAGGTTTAAAAGCCTTAAAGGAAACCACACAAAAGACATGGATGAAAGGCAGATTGGGCCCCCCAAAGAATTAAGAGCAACAACAACCATCATCTTTGTATCGATAGGTGTTGTTTTCTGTCATTAGCAGGGCTGAAACAAGTGGAACTTGTGGACATTCTACAACTTTCAAACTTTCAGAAACTTCAGATGTATGATTTTTTTTACCAGTGGTAAGAATTTGATTCCATTCACCTTTTGGTTTTAAGGCCTGACTACACACGACTAGTCGTTTCTGTTGGGTGGTTTTGACTCTGTTAAGTTTGGATCTCCAAAGCACCAGTGACTTGAGATCCTCCGAAAAATCTTAGGGCGGGAGGAAAAAACCTATCCCAGATGCTCAAAATGTGTATGGTATTTTTTTTCCTACATTTGGCCTCAATTTTCATGGTAAATGTAGGTAAATATACCATACATGGAGCATCTGTGATATCCATTCCCCGGGCGTTTGATTCACGTCCCACATAGTTGTCACGTCGTGGGATTTTTTTTTAAAATAAATCTCCAGGAGTCGGTCGGTACGATTACGACAGCTACACCTACCAATATTCCAGGACGTCATGTGGTGTGGGGGGACGGTTCAGTGAGCTGGACCTAAGGGGTACAGGGATCAGACCGCGATCTTCCCTATGGTTGCCTTAAACTTCCCCTAAGTTTAACCTTGGAGGATTTTGAGGTTGGAGAGGTTTCATCGTATCATTCAAGGTGGTGGCCTTCCCTCATTCCCTAAGAAAGCCTATACACCCCCAAAAATTAACATGGAACATACAAAAGGACCCCTGGAAGAGGAGATTCCATTTGGAAGCCATCGTTTTCAGGTTCCATGTTGATTTTCGGGGGATGTAACTGATGGGTTTTTTGTTGGGAGAGTTAGCGATCTCCCAGCTTCAGATGGGGTTTCACCACCTCACGATCTTTGCTGACATACATCTGACGTCGGCCGGATTTGGAGTAGTGATACATCCCTTGACACGTAACGAATAGATATCCCAAATAGTTATATTTGAAAGGAGAGACTTCTTCCAAAAAGATGGTTCTGGGTATCTACGCAAATTTTCTGAGGTGTCTTCAGTTGTTTGTTGTTCTTGAAGGATCCTTGATACATTGATAGTTCGATAGCTAGTTTGGTCAAGTAGTTTGGTTGAAATGCAATATCAAGATGTGGTTGTGTAGCAGCAAGAAACTAGGTGGTGGTTTCAAATATTGTTTATTTTCACCTCTATTTGGGGAAGATTTGCAACTTGACTAATTAATATTTTTCAGATGGGTTGAAACCACCAGCCAGGAAAGTTTTTTTTTGATGTTGTTTGTCGTGCGTCCTCATATCTCTTACCTATATTCCTGGATTTTCCGAACTGTGCTGAACTTTCTGCCCAAATTTCACCTACACGAGCAGTGACCACAACCCTGTTCTTTTGCTGTATATAGAGTATATAGGGGATTACACCAGCAACCCTCAATTTAAACAGTTTCTATTACGTAAGGGTCCGGTATACCTATAGTTGCAAATGAATGAGATAATTTCACCCCACACTACAAATCCTTAGCCCAATTTTGTTTTTAATAGGGATATACATACATAACCGGGAACGCAAGTGGCATCCACGTTTCCAACAGGAACCTATGCGGGACGTTTTACACCAACATTACCTGGCATCTACAAATTGCAGGTGCGCGATGGGTTGGAAAGAAGTTGGTCACCCCTGAAGATTTTCACCGCCCTTTAACATGTCCTCATAGGAGGTGGATGGTTCAGATCATTTTGTTTGGTTGTAAATGGGTGATTTTTGTAGGTTCCAGCCGTCAATTTTTTCAGGGTGTAGATACAAAAAGGGTGGGTTGCAAACGTTACCTTTTTTAAACCAACCAAAAGGGCAAAAATTCACCTTAAAGATTGGGGATGGGTGGTCGTTCCCGGACAATTTTGGCCTTGGAAGATGTGGCGGCTTTGCGTAACTTTCGCGCATGGCGACTCGGCGATTTCATGAATTCTGGAGGCACTCAATTTGAATCNTTGCAAACGTTACCTTTTTTAAACCAACCAAAAGGGCAAAAATTCACCTTAAAGATTGGGGATGGGTGGTCGTTCCCGGACAATTTTGGCCTTGGAAGATGTGGCGGCTTTGCGTAACTTTCGCGCATGGCGACTCGGCGATTTCATGAATTCTGGAGGCACTCAATTTGAATCTAGTATCTACCCTTGGACCCCAAAACCATGAAAAATGAAGGTTTTAAACCCCCAATATATGGGTTATAACCCCTAAAAATGAAGGTTATGGGTTCCCATGGTACCAACCTGTTTATGGCATGTGTGCCCAAAGTGGATGCACGACTCGACTTGTAGCGATCCTACGTGCTTCGCAAACGGTGAGCTAAATGAGCTGTACCTTTGGGAGAAGGTGTTGGAGGCAGTGGAAGAAAAATGGGAAGCGTGACTTGCTTCAACCATGTTCTCCGGAGAATTGGATGGCGCATTGACTGCGACGTGGATCCGGAAATCAGTCTGCAGCGAGACGGGAAAGGCGGTGGAAAGACGCGTCAGCCTCTGGATGTAAGGCCAGTCCGGAGGTCGGGCTGTTGCGAAGGACCGATGCGCTTTTGGCGAGCATTGTGAGCGTTGTAGGCCGATTGTTGGGATCGAATGCAGGGTCTGACGCTCTGTTGACTAAAAAGATGAAAACAATAAAAATATTTTGGAGAGGGGTTGGTCAAATGCTGCAGGAGATCGGTTCACGTGGAAAATGAGCCTGCAATCGCGTTGCAAATCTTGGCCCGATGGTGCCATGTTTTGGGACTTGAAAGGAGACAACATTGGGTTTGTGCGACCGACCTACCCAACGGACAGCTTTTTCCCGGAGTTCCCATTTTAAATGGGAGTTTGGCAACGTTGAACCCTGACAGTCACATTCTAATATACTCAGGGTTTTTTTTCGGGAATCCTTATAATTACAATGGTTTACTAGTGGCTTATTACAATCCCTATACAACTGGGTAATATAATCCCTTATCATATATATATATATTTACATACACTCTAAAATCCCATATTGAAATTCCCTTTAATTGGGTAGTATTTCATCTGAAAATGGTCGACTCAACCGAAGAAATTTGGGGTCGGATGAATTCTGAATCCTGGGAAGTCAACTCGACCAATTTTGTAGCCGAAGGAGTTCCCTATTTGAGCAATGAAAAAAGGGCCCCTGGTGGTTTAGGTTGTATAGGGGATGAAAAACTACCCAGATATATAGGGATTATAATAAGCCATTATAAGGATCCCTATTAACCAACCAGGATTCAATGGAAAGTAGTAAGGGTTTTTTTCGTGGCTCATTTGTTGATAAAATCAATCCTTGCTATACCGTATATACAACAACACCCCCCCCGAAAACTAACATGGAACCTACAGTCGGCTTGGACTTTAGTCATTATGTCCTTTACTTATTTGCGCAGATCAGCAATTTCCGGAGCTTTGATGTTCCTCTTGTTCCCTCTTGAGCAATCCCACAAGTTCTATGTTTTTGTGAGCCATATGAAAGATCCTTTTTACGGAGAATTACTGCGACACTTTGAAACGTTGACAACGAAAAAGGAAACAATTTGAAAGATGTCAAGCGCGAGCATGCATGGCGTGAATTGTTGCTATCTAATGATAGAATTTCACATGGAATTTTAGGGTTCTGAAGTGTCGTGTTTTAAACATCCGTGATTTGGAATTTCAATGTGGGATCCTTTTATCATCTATGACCAATCCACGGATTTGGGGACAACCATGGAGATTTTGGGGGATTAAAGAAACAGAATCTCAAGTGATGGTTTCAAACATGTTTTTATCTGTATTCCGCTCCCCTGGGGGAAATGGATCCAATTTGACGGTCGCATATTTTTTGAATTTTGGTTGAAAGTTGAAATCACCACCTAAACATAATCTCTAGTGACATACTGTTGATGGACGAAATCCTGCACCACCTGGTATGTATAAAACCTTGTAAATGATGGGATAATTACCATTTCAACTGGTGCAGGATTTTGTCCATCAACAGTAGTGGTAGTGTTTCTGTACCCTAAAAAAGGCACCTCATAAGATCACCACCTCGGTCACGTTTTTTTTTTTTCTCCGATCCGCCTCCTGGGCAGTTGGAACAAGCGGTGCCTGGCATTTTTGCGGAGTATTGGTGGCATCGCAATATCCACCGCAATGCACCACAACAACCGGACCGTTGTTGGATTTTGTTGTTGCTGCTATTGGATCTATTGGGGCTGGTGTTGGTGTTTTTTCCTTGGAATGGGATGGGATTGTGAGTGTGGAGTTTCCTCCCCTGGCATTTTGTAAAAGAAACCAATACAAAACGAAGGGCTACTCAGGTTTAGATACCATTTTGATGATTTTCTCATATCTCAGGGTACCTCGCCCCCAATGCCACCTCCGCCACCCCAAGAAATAGCGGGCCCTAATAAATCCATCAATATCCATTGATACTGTTGATGGAAGAATCCTGCACCACCTGGAATGTATAAAACCCTATAAATCATGGGGGATCTGCCATATCAGCTGGTGCAGGATTTCTTCCATCAACAGTATCAAATCCTTAAATGGATCCCCCAATATCCATGCAATACAAGAAGGATTGACCCATCACATTGGAGATTCAGGTATCCATCAATGGTGGTTTACACCCCCCAAAAAAACCTAACATGACAATGTAAAAAAACAGAAATAATGAAAATAATGATTTGAAAAAAAAACAAACATTTGAAGATGTAATCAACTTGAAGATCTGGTGATGTTCCATTACCATGTTAGTCTTCAGGGGCATCATTTTTGGGGGACACAATGGTGGGATTCACAATCCCTTCATGGGGGGTTTTGAGGTGAAGAAATGCCGTTTGCCACCGTTGGTTTCGGTTAGAGGGATTTTCATTCTTCCAAGCCTGCATTCTTGGGTCCCATGATCAGTTTTGGACTTGTTTTATGGTGGATTTTTTGACAAAATTCTTTCAACATGGTAAAAATATCACCATGAAAAAACCACCATTTAAGGTGATTTGTTGAAAATACTTCTTCCAAGCATTTTGGGCAGCAAATCCAAGTCAAGGGTTTCAAGGGTGTGTACCCTCCCTGAAAGTAGCAGTTCGCCCCTGAAAATAGACCCCTGGAAAAGGAGATTCCTATTGGAAACCACCATTTTCAGGTGCTATGTTAGTTTCAGGGTGTTAGTAACGTTTCTTTTTTTACCGAAGGGTGGCCTTCGAAATCGACTGTCCTGCTTGGAGGACATCACTCGTATCGACCACGTCTTGGACTTCTGGTTTCCAGACGTAACCACGGCACCTGCCTTCGTTCGATGGAAGTTTATTCTTCATTTTGAGACTTGGCTACAAAAAACAATCCTTTAACTTAAAGAAAAAGAGATCAGGATGACAAACCCCCGGATCACCGGATGGATACCTGTCCTGTCCAAACAATGGGTATCAAACGGAAAAGTTGGGTACCCTTATAGGAGAGTAGCCGAGATATATACCAACATATATCACATATATACGGATAGGGCAATGTATGGTAATATTTTGGGAACAACTGCTAGGGCTGCTAGGGTACCCTCCCAACAATCCCCAAATCTTCCCTTTGACTGTAACAGTGGAGAAAATCCTCATCAACTCGAGGACCTGAATTTGAACCTTCATGATCCAACCCCTAGCAGTTGTTTTTTGGCAGAACCTATTGTGGATACTGCTGGTCAAATTATAGCGACCTCACACGAGGTTTTTCACCCCAAATGGCGGTTTAGGAAGGGAATTCCTCTTATTTCAAGGAAATCCATGTTGGTGAAATATTATAATTTGGCCAGATACTACTGGATACCAGGTGATTGAAAGCGACATATTGTTTCACCCTCCCTGAAACTAATATAGCACCTCAAGATGGTGGTTTCCAATAGGAATCTCCTGACTTCCAGGGGGCCCCTCATTTTCAGGGGCGAAAAATGTTAGTTTCAGGGAGGGTATTGGTTTTCAACTTTTTAAAGGAGTTGCCTTTTTCAAAGCATTAAGTCATTAAGTTGAATGTTGGCTATTTGCTTGCATGTGTAAACACACTCCCCAAAAGTAAAAGTTCGCACCTGGCAGGAGGCCTACTCCCGAAAAAAATAACAACAGTTCGCACCTGGCATAATACCTTCCCAAACAGGAAACTTATTTTCCAACCAACCCCAGTGTTTCAGGTGCGAAAATGTTAGTTTCAGGGAGGGTACCCTCCTGGGAACTAACATATCCCATAGAAAGGCACTTTTGAAGATGATTTTCCTTTTCCCTAGGTAGGATATGTTAACTCCCTGGAGGGTAATTGGTAAAACAACGAAAGAACAAGTTGGGAGAAAAGAGAGCTGCGGAAACTCTTCATCATACCTTGGATCTAAACCCCCTGGGAGCCAGGTAAGAGTGGAAGGTATAAGGTTTGGTGACTGTTACAGGGTGGTGGTGGATCCAAATCATACAACTCTTCTATTTGGGATTGGCAAATTGATATACCTTTGGCAGGCTTCCAATCACGACCTTTGGAAAAGGAAAATCATCTTCAAAAGTGATTTGGGAAGGGATATGTTAGTTTCCAGGAGGGTATACCTTTGGCAGGTTTCCAATCACGACTGCAAATTTCCAGGTTGCTAGTCATATTTTGGTGTTTAACATACCTAGATTCCTAGATGCTCAATGTATGGTATATTTACCTACATTTACCATACATTTAGGCCAAATGTAGGAAAATATACCATACATTGAGCATCTGGGATATATATTTCCAGAACTGGTGGAGATTTAACAATCCAACTGAAAGCCTTTTTTTCCCCAAACAGTGTGGTAACACTTGGGGTTCTTACGGTAGTGGTAAAAGGCCGGGGTGGCTAGATCGAGGTGGCGGACGGGTTGCGCACAGATTTCATCGCTATTTTCGTGGTTTCGTGCTTGCATGTTCGTTTCGTCTGTGAATTTTCGTAGTTTTCGGGTGTCTGCGACCGGCGTGAACGGGTTTTGTCTGTAAATTTTCATAGTTTCCGGCTTTTCAACTTCTTCGATGTTCATTTTTCGTGGTAATTCTCGTACTTTTCGTGTGTCTGCGGTGCTCTTGAAAGGGTCTAAAACGGGTTTCGTCTGTAAATTTTCGTACTTTTTTGCTTCTTCAACTTCTTCCATGTTCATTTTTCGTGGTAATTCTCGTACTCTTCGGTGTTCCCCAATGCNCACATAGAGTGGACACATAGAGTGGTCTCACATAGAGTGGTCACACATAGAGTGCTCACATAGAGTGGTCACACATAGAGTGCTCACATATAGAGTGCTCCCATATAGAGTGTTCACATAGAGTGGTCACACATAGAGCGCTCATATATAGAGTGAGCATAGAGTGGTCACATATAGAGTGCTCACATAGAGTGGTCACACATACATTGCATTTTGTTTTTATTTTCACACTGTTTGGGGTCTCTTGCCGGGATAATTTGTCCGACTCTATCGATGGCCTGAACATTTTGGGTTGTGCTTGAATTATACTTGGAGGATGGGCCCCCAGTTAGTAAGTATAGTTATTTTCCCCCAGTTTATCTGTTTTAGAGATAGATTCTGTCGAAACAACGGATGTTCATTCGAAAGGTGCTCCAGGTGGCGCGTCATGCAGAGAACCGTTGCTTGGTCCTTTGCGACAAAGCAACGCAGCACCATAGCGAGACCTTCGGAAGGGCCCAGATCGAAGTGGGAAGCCCAGCACAATGCAATCATTGCTGGCAAGAGCAAGTGCTACATTGGATTGTCCGTTAGAGCTGCCGTTATAGAGCAAGATGCAGCAGTGGCAGTCGAAACGAGGCAAGGATTGCCTGAGAGGAAGCCTGGCAACTCGAAAAGTCCTGAGTCGATTGTGGTGGATGGTGGCAATCGCTGAAGCAGCCACTGAGCTTTTTAAGCGAAGTGAATGTCCTTGCCATGGTTTATTGAGTAGATACAGGTGGATTCAGAGATGATAGGACTGACTTATACATAGATAGATAGATAGATAGATAGATAGATAATCTCAAACACATATTTCCCCGCATTTGTCAAATTCACCAAAGGTAGGTAAATATACCATACATGGATGGTATGGGTAGGTGCCTGAATCCTTTGCTGAATATTTCTTTTATTTGCACCTAAGGAATGCATCCGTACCGCGCGCTGGCCCTACAATTTTGGGTAGCTCAATCTATCTTTTTTTGCGAAGATTCGGTGGTGGGATGATGTGGTGGATGATGTGGCTTTGTTTCCCGGACATTGTTTGGTGTATTCACCTACATTTACCTCCCTAAACTACCCAGTTTTGTAGGTACATAGACTGTACATATCGAGTATTTGGGGGTAGAGTTGCCAACTTCCAGTCCCAAGTACTTAAAGTTTTGACACGGTTTTCTGAATTCTGTTTGTAGAAGTTCTTGTAACCCCAGGCACAAGGTTCTTGATTCTGTTTTCTGCCAATTATTCCTTGCAAGTCCACTGAAAGGGGCTGAAAACCCCATTTATAGGTAATTGGGCCCATTTTGCCTGTTTTTAAAACATGGTTATAGCTTGGGTGAAACAACACTCCTATTAAGTAGGGTGAAATAATTTCAGGAAGACCCTTTTATTTTCGGCCATTTTGTGGGGGGCCCCAGTTCATTCCATTTATAACGATCGTAGGAGCAAAAAGCCCACCTTGTATAGGTTTTTTGCACCCCTTTTTTGGAGGTTTCAGTAATTTGGGGACCATTTTTAACGTTAACGTTAAGAAATCAATCCCGCATGCGAAAATGGGATGGGAATATTTAACCGAATGTTACCAAGATGGCTTCCCTTGGGTCCCAACTGGGAGTTTTCCATTTGGCATGTGGGAGTTTTACCGAAAAGATTGTTGAAAAAAGGCCTTGAAGTTGGTGAAAATTTTCGGCCTTTTCCAAGCCATTTCCATATGGGGGTTTCCAAAAATAGAGGTACCCCCAAATCATCCATTTTGGGGTATCCCTATTTTTGGAAACACCCATATGCTGCCAGGTCACGGCTAATAATCAAAAATCAGTCCGTTTCGTCGCCATGGTTTTTTCTTCGCCATTCGTGACCCGCAGTATTTTTTTTCGGGTCCAGATCCCGGGTGCCGGGTAGCGAAGTCTGAAGTCTTTGGTTGGATTGGAAGAGGAGCCAGGCAAGGGATATCACCGGTCATTATATAAATCATGGGAATTTAAGGGCAACTTTCCCCAGAAATTGTTTGGCCTTAGTAAGGCAAATTCTTGGGGGGGTGGCATTTGGGGGTACCTTAAAGTTCCCATGATAGAATCAAATTGCTTGCACTTTTTGAGTTGAGGAATGAGGAGCCCGTTGACAAAGGCAGGGACATTACTGAAATGTCATTAAATGGGACCCATTTTGAGGGGAATCAATAAATTAATACAAATGTATATGGTAATTCATGAATTTTTGAGGGTCCCATTTCCCCACGTAATTCATGAAGTTTGGGTTGGTGATGTCATAGAATCATGACCCCTGGATATGGAAGGGGTTGCGACTTTAAGGCGGGCTGAGAACTAGCCGCTACAAGTACCCGAAGTTTAGTACCTGGGATGATCCACCAAGTAGTGCACAACAACTAACCATGCCCTTTCCAAATGGCCATTCATGGCTTGTAAATGGGGGTGATCCTAACTACTTACTAACAGGTACCGGATAGGTACCGGATAGGTACCTCGAAGGAGGGGTGACTAGGCCTGGATTTTTGTACCGGCTGATTTTCCCGCATTGCGGAAGCTAACTATGGGAATACACGGGTTTTTCACTGGGTTGTTTTGTTTCATCACANTGACCTCTATTTTTGAAGGTCAACCCCCCCAAAACAAGGCTTTCCAATCAAAATAAGGGTCAGTTGGGTTCCAGGTTTATATATTGCTTGGATCTGCCCCTCCACCCAGGATGCAGTGGTGGTAAGTGAAGGTAATGGCATCCTGGTATATCACTGGCTACCCGGGGACCCTGGTGAAAGGGTGAACCCAACTTAGATTTACGATCCCAACTTAGCCAATCAGTTCCAACAATGACACCCTTGGTTTGTTCAATGCAAATGTCGATCTGAAAAAACATCAGAGTTTTCGGGAAAACCTCAAGGTTTTGCAATGTATGTTTTGGGGGACATTCATTTTAGCACATGTTGGTCAAAAAAAATTCTCAGATATAGCTATAGGGAATGCTAGGAATACTCTCCCACAAAATTAACTGTTCGCCCCTTGCAATTAAATGATGGTTGGAAGAGTACATTGGGATGGTCGAGTTTTTTTCAAGGCTAAACTTCAAATGGTGAAAACGAATCCACCATTGATTCATCCTCACCTGTCAGGCCTGAAATCGGCGTTTCTCCGCAGATGACATGGCTCCATTTTTGGACCTGCACAACTTGGCTGGTCCTAGCGGGGCCAACCTTTGCTGTTGCAAACACTGCTTGTGAAGACGATGACATGTCCCACTTGCAATTAAAAGAGACGCTTGGGAAGCGGCTTGAGCAGTTTTTTTTTTTAAAACAGGACCTGCTAATTTGTTTTTTCCAAAAAGAATCCACCTGTTTTACCACCTGTTTTGTTTGAAGATGTTGGAAGATGCGGATGTTGGAATCCATGTGTGGTATATTTTTGCCTACATTTTTAGCATATTTAACCATAAACATCAACCAAATGTCGATAGATATACCGTACATGGAGCATCTGGGTTTTTTGAGAGTGGTGTTTTATCTTTATTTTGTATGTAAGGAATACGTAAGGATGTATAGCCGTCGCGCTGGTGATACTAGCATTGGAGCAATGTAATGTACTTGGATAATTCCTGGTTGGTTGGCAATCAGTGGGTAACAACTGGGGGTAAAACTCCGATTTGTATATGCTTACTTGGCCAATGGCTGAACTTTAAGCTTTTTGGGATTACATATTTAGTAGGGAAGATAAAGTTCAAACTTTTATTTCAGGGTTCCATTCGCTAAGTGAGTATGGGCATATGGGTGTTGGCTTTGATATGTAAAGCAAAGTTCAATGATCATCACCCCCATTTGCAATATAAGCCATGAACCGCCATTTGGAAGCGGAAGTACCCGATCCTTAGGGGACTTGGGGACTTTTTCCAACCACCATCTAGTTTGATTGGTAGGCTTGGATTTGTTTTTTGGGTGATTTTTAAGGGACTGCACCATGGGAGTCATCACCATCAAACTACCATTTCGGAGAATATCTTTGACTTGTTCCAAACATCAAACAAGCAAATCTAAGGTAATATGTACTATAACTAGGTGGTGGTTTCAAAGACTTCATTTACCCTCCCTGAAACTAACATAGCACCTGAAAATGACCCCTGTAAATGGAGAATCCTATTGGAAACTTTTGTTTTAGGGAGGGTACTTTTGATCCAATTTGACAAACATATGTTTTTTCAACAGGTACTCCCAACGCACGAAGTCGCACCGATTCTCCCAAAAATGGCCTAGTGCTTTGCAGAACTATTTTTTGGATAAGTCGTCCCGAGTAGCATTGCCTTGGGGAAGTAGTGTACATGTTATTTGGGTAAACTATGACAACCTCACCCAAAGTCACTATGAAGGTTGTTTAATAAGGGAATCCTTCCCAAAGGCTCAATTCAGCTTGGTGAATTAATATACCTTACCCAGATGTTATGTCTACACTGTAAATCTACACTTCCTTTTGCTCTGCGATTTTTAGTTTGATTGATTCATTGCATTTTGGGGGGTCAAATTTTGGATGCGGCAGGTGGCACATGTCAGTCATGGTATCAGTATGGTTGTAAGATATGTTCAAAAATAGTTCGGCATCTAGCCTGAAACTGCCAAAGACTTTCACAATAATATAGGAACATGTGAGACGCAGATACAAAATCATGTATATATATATATTTATATCTATATATATATAAGATTTGCATACCTAAAAAACCCAAATGACTCCTATTTTTTGAAGGTGTCATTTGGGTTCTAGGTATATGTAGAGAAAAAAATGCATTTTGTATCCCTTTCTGGGCCTTCTTGGTTGCCATGCAGCTGACTCATGCGAAGCGGGCACGTGGAGATGAGGATGTCTTTACACCACCAAAACCCGACACATTGGGAACTGCTAGGGCCTGGTGGTTTAGAGATGTAACAAGAGTGGCTCCATGAATGCCACGATATTTGCAGAGATTTTGTGAGAAGTGCGGCTTGCAGAAAGGGCGTGGACTACAATGCACCCATCCATGAGTCAAGACCCATTGTCCTACTAATTCGACACTGGTGGTGGGTTGTGGCTTCATTTAAGTGCTTCGTTCTTTAAGACTGCGTGAAGTACAACCTATGCCCCTATTTTCTGCCTGCGTATACCACGAAGGCATTGATGCCTCTGGATCAGTCGCATAAAACGCAGAGGTTGCCAGATTATGGACTTCAAAAGGGAGTGGCTGCAGATAGGTCAATTCATGGCCTTGCATGTGGCATTGTATAGGCAATGGCACGTATTTGTGACGAGTGCCTAGAACCGAAACTTGCACTTGCATCCTGGCGACACATCGGTCTTTCACCGAAACAAGCGTATAACACTGAAAAAACAAGCTTTAGGTTTACGGTGCATGAGAACTTCAGGAAATTCATGGAAATGGAACATATCCTTTATTGCATACCCTATACGATCCATGTTAGCGTAAAGATCAACCAAAAGGAGATAGATATACCATTCCACCTATCCGATGAAAAACAGCAAATACACCGGCTGCATACTACATCTACCCTCCCTGAAATTAACATAGCCCAGCAAAATCAATGTTTGGAATATGAATTGCCATTTTTGATGGCCTATTATCAGGTGCGAACTGTTTCAGGGAGGGTACTTTGATGTTTAATTTTTTGTTGTAGCCATGTTAGCTCCGTTAGATTAGCAGAACACAAAACACATCTTCTCATAGCCGTCGAGCAGAACGATGGCCTGAAAGCATTCATTAAGCATGAGTTGGATCTACCGTCCAACCTGGTATGCCCGTGGGAAACGAGCAATTGAGCAAAAACTCCTTATTTTCCGTTATACTGGTTGTTTAATAGGGATCCTTACTTATAATGGTTTTATTAACATCCCCACATAACTGGATAGTATAATCCCCTATATACCCCAAACAACCAGGTTTTGTTTTCATCGCTCAACTGAAGGTTTAGTTCGGGATTCCCAATCCCAAAAAATGTTTCATGTCATCCTGGTGGTGATGAGCCAGCATCCTGGGTGGGGGGCCTAGGTCCAAAACATGAGAAAGTTGCTTTGCAAGTGTTTTCCTGGAAGTGCTGAAAATATGCTGCTGGTTTCTGAAGCGCCAACCAGCCAAACTCCCTTAAGACTTGCCTGATTTTTGTTGGTGAATCCTATGACAGTACTGGCCGGAAATCCCCACTTGGAGGATCATCCCAGGTATCGTAAGTGGTTAGGATCACCCCTATCTATAAGCCATGAATGACCATTTGGAAGGGGTCCCACAACCCGATCCTTAGGGGACAACAACGATCACCATGGTTATTAACCACTTACTACAGTAACTGAGATGGTCCTCCAAGTAATTGTACATGAGATTAGTATAACCCCAGTAAACCCTACAAATCATCACCCCGGTTGTTTCATAGGCTTTTGTTTAGCCAGAAAATTTGTAACCCACACTGACATCATATCCAGTGTTTTGGAGGCACTACTGGCCGTACTGGTTGAACCTTAACCCCCCCCCCAAAGGCACACCCCAACCAGAGGTCATGGTGCATTAAACCCACATGAGCAATGAAAAAAACCTGGCTGTTTAGGTTGTATAGGGAATTATACTACCCAATTATATAGGGGTTTTCATAAGCCAATATAAGGATCCCTATTAAACCAACCAGGATTGAATGGAAAGTAATAAGTTTTTTTTGTAGCTCACATGATGTTTCGTTTTTTGCCATGCCCAGGAGCAGTCAAAATTTGAAAGCCTTCCGGGTTCGATCGAACCTGCACAGTTTCTGGCCGCCAATGTGTTTCCCTCTTTTTTTTGTTGTGTTTGTTTAAGGAGCTGGGTGTATCCAAATTTATTTCATGACTTGGATTTGATATTTTACTGTCTTCTTATGGTAAATCACCATGACAAACCACCATTTGGCAGAGTTTTTCTTGAAAAAAACACCAAACACGCAAATCTAGCTTTCATTGGGAACCTTTAAGGGGCCAGATTTTCCCTCCATGCCACGCGTTCTCCCCAGTCTTGTTAAGGGATTACTAAGGGACACTGATCCCTTAAGACCTTGATTTGTGGCCCGATAGGCCTGATTTACTGGAGGTGGGCCACTCGAATTTTCCCATGATTTTGGGGATGTAAGGGATATCTTTGGTATATATAAAGGGATGACAACTGTGTGCTTCCAGAAAATTGTGAGAAAGCCTGGTGTTTCACATCCCCCTAGCGAGTTAGGGTGGACTGTCAGATGAAGTATATGGAGATTACAGCGTGGTAGAAAATGAGCATCTGGTTGGGAGGGGTTGACCACCAAGCAGATTCAAAACTTCCCAACTCAAAAACAAGATTTGTGATTTACACCCCGGAAATTTAACATAGCCTCTTAGATCAATCAATCAATCAATCAATCAATCAATCAATCAATCAATCAATCAATAGGAAACGGTCGTCTTCCAAGCATCATTTTTCAGGTTCCATGTTAAAACTTTGTCTGGGTCATGTCCCCCTTTTATTTGGAGGAGATCACCTGTAGGACTGCCCGACCCTTCAACGGCTGCCGGACCGGCAAGCGTCTACCAACCAAGGTCACGTGACATTACTGGAGAATAATCTTTTTTGGCAGGGCTATGGTGGGGAATCTTGTTTTTCACTGAATGGTCGGAGTTGTTTTTTTCAGGGAGGTAGCTCCCCCAAAATAATGGCTTGGGACCCCCAAGGATGGGCAAGCTTCCCAAAAACCATTCCCATATCTTTAGGGATTCTTATGGGAGTAGGGGAATCTTGTTTTTATTGAATGGGGGGGGGACAGGGGAAAGGCCTTGCATGTGACAACTCGGGAAGGGAAGGTTGAGAAGATTTGACTGTACATTTAGCCAAGCAGTGAATATGAATCATATGCAGATTTTAAGGGTCAGTGATTTGTGGAATGATAATGAATCAAGGATTCGCCAAAAAAGATTTCTGAACTGAGGTCGGTTGAGTAACGAGGTTATATAATAGTTATTTAATTATAGTAATACAACTAACCTTATATCATCCAAAATATCTATCTCATGAATCAGTGACTTATTGTGAGTTGTATATACTTATATACTCTTCTCGTAACATATCGCTTCCCAACGCCCTTTTCAAGATAATCTTTCTTTTCCCAAGATGTTAGTTAAGTTAGTTCCCTCAAGGGTATATTTAGAAACCCAGCTATCTCATATAGCTATTGCCCTTTGATCTGATCACTTCAATGTTGGGCCTAGTGGATATCTTTCTTGACTAAAGGAGCCCTTTTTGAAACCTATGTCTCTAGTAGTAGAAAGCCAGAAGATTTGTAAACCTAAATCCAGTACCGATAGATCCGATAGTCATCATTACCCGACCAAGCCACCCAACCACTTGTCAATTTTATCACACATCTACAGGCTTTGCTAAATGTATATATATATTTATATGTATATGTACATTTAATATATATATATATTTATATGTATATGTACATTTAATATATATATATATATATATTTATATACACAGTATACACAGTATACACACCTAAACTCCCCAAATGCCCAATTCTTTNTTGCCACTTATATATATATATATATATATTTATATACACAGTATACACAGTATACACACCTAAATCCCCAAATGCCCAATTCTTTTTTCAAAAACTATCACCTTTTATGGATTTAAGTTAACTTATATGAAAAAATCTCCACAGATCTATTTCTGATGTTGATACGGTTGAAAAAAAACATCCATTTGCATTTTACCGATGGAAGTCCATGGTGCCCCAATTATTTGGGTTTCTAAAGTCCCCCAAGACTGGACGATTTGTTGATTTCTGAATGCTGTACACCCCGTGAAGATTAACACGGAACATAATAATCATGGAGGTTTGGTTCAGATCATTTTCCTTTCTAAATGGTTGATTAGTAGGTTCCATGTTAATCTTCCAGGGTGTATATGGTTTGGAATGCCTCACTTCCTCCCCGTAACAGTGGCAAATAAAGGTTTACTAGCTGGTGGTTTCAAATATTTGTTTAATTTTGACCCCTAGTTGGGGAAGATTCCCAATTTGACGAATATTTTTCAAATGGGTTGGTTCAACCACCAACCAGTAAAGGTTTAGGTTGGGATTTGCTTACTAAAAAAACATAAAACAACCCTGGGACCTGATGATTGCATCTTGGGTGAGAGGTGAAACCAATGTATCCAGGGTCCGTTTGTTCCTGCAAAACTGGACCCGGAAACCATTCAAAAATAACCTGAAAAAAGTCTGACCAATATGGCCAAACTGAAAGTCATCTGAAATAAATATGTCAAACTTGAAAACGAGAAGCTTCAACAAAAACATGCCAAACTGAACAATAATCTTAAAACAAGCATGCAAAACTGCCCCGGAATCTGGAAAAAAAGGCCAAATTCAACATGTTTTTTCTTTTGTTTGACCCTCGAAATCACATCTAAGGACAGCCTTGCAAGTTACTTTATTGGATTTTTAGGTCGTGATACCGTTCGCTTGGGTGATTTGAGTAGCAGCACCAATGTGGGCGTGAATTTGATGGGCAATGTCGGCCCGAAGGTTGGTAACTACTATCAATCCGTGCCTCGTTTTGATTGGAAAGCATTGGGAGGAAATCTAACGGAACAATTTGCCACGTTTTTCCCTCCAAAGAAATACTGCTCCCTTGAAGATGAACACGGAACATAAGAATCATGAAGGTTTTGAATGAAGATCATTTCCCCTTTCAAAATGGGTGATTTGTAGGCTTCATGTTAATCTTCCAGGGTGTAGCCGGCCTTATTTTGTGGGATTAAATCCGGAGATGGATGGTGGTTAATCCCTTAGTAAGAACGGCTATAACTTGGGGGGGATGGCAGGTATCCTTACATTCCCATGATCTCATCAGTTTTTGTTTGGTGTTCAACCGCGAAAGGTTGTGATTGTCAAAAAGACTTATTAAACAGGAAAACTAGCTGGTGCTTGAAAGGGATAGATTTGGAGTGTGGTGCATCTAAAATCTTTTCCACCAAGTTTCGATCAACACATCTTAGTTATGCAATATGCAAATTAAAACCAGGTGTATTTGTTATATCATGCTTGACTAGGTGATAGTTTGCCAAAGCAAGTGAAGCACCTGGAAAACACCAAATAGATCCATACTTGGATCTGTTTACTTGGTGATGTTTTTTACGGATTCTACCATGGTAAATTCATCACGGTGTTTCACCACCACTTAAGTGATATTAAGTGATATTATATATACACATATATATATATATACATGTTTTACTTGTAAAACCAAGCATCAAACTTTTATGCAAATCTAAGCTGGATTGCAACCCCTGTTCTTTTTAGGGCAACTGGGGATTGCTGGGCAACTTGGGGGGTTCAAGTTTCATTGGATTTTGGCAGTGTTTTTTCCAGGTAGATAGGTTGGTATTGACTGCCAGGAATCCATGGGAATCTAAGGGACAAACACCCCTGGCCCCATGCCACCACCACAGCCTAATACCTGGCCTGGCCTTAAGGGGACAATGATGGTTCATAAACGATATTTCCTGGAAGTTATGGATAAATCGGACCATACTGTTGATGCTTCAGAAAAATCCGGTGAACCACTTGGGATGGTGCTCAAACCTTAGTAGATAATGGGATTTCAACTACCAACCTGGTGAGTTTTTTCCGGATTTCTGAACCATCAACAGTATGTCATGGCAATTTAACCGCTCCCCCACATTGATGCCTGGCCCAAAAGACTCTGCCATGGAAAGTCTCTGAGGTGCAGGCTGATGCGGGGGTTCTGGGTCTCCTTCCTGGTTGTTTCAACGGCGCTTGCCGTCCTGAAGACTATGATGACGTCCTATCTATCATGGCACGTGAGAGAGTCCTGACTTGTTCAGGTTGACAGGGTTGACTTTATATATATTTATGTATATATATATATATATATTTGTGTATATATACGTACATACTTGTATCTACCATAAAAGTCAACAAAATGCAGGTAAATTTGCTCCATGGGTACACTTCCTAGTTACCCAGCACCTTCCCTTGACACGAGGAAAGATTCATCGTGCCTTCACCTTGTGTTTCGATACTGCTGCAACTGGTGGTGGACGACTTTTTTTGGGCCGACCTCAAATTCCAGTCGACTCTTGAGCGAAATAGCTGGCCCTGACAGAAGATGATTCACCCAAATATATCCTGTCATACTTGAATGAATGTTGATGGTTGGTTTCAACCCACTTGAAAAATATGCAAAGTCAACTTGGAAAACTAATATCGCCAAAAAATTCAGGTACCTAAAGTGGAGGTACTGAACCTTCGTTTCGGCTATTTAGGGGATGAGTTTTCCCTTACAGAAGCCTTATTGATACAGTTTGTATAGGTGAGTACGTCCAGTTTAGGTACCTGAAATGTTTGGTTATACTAGCCGGGCCTTATCACGCGACAAGCAGATGGGCGGGCTGCCTATAATCCCTTAAGAAGGCCGGCTGTTTCTTAGGGGGAAACATGGCATTTTGGGGGGGTATTCGCCCCTTAAGTTCATATGGAAAAAAGTTGGGATCCAAAATAAATTCACCCAACACATCTTCATCAGGATGTCCATAGAAGTGAATCGTACCTAATTAGTAAATTGGCTTCATTCCATTCTTTACAGGACGTATCCAAGCTACTTATAGAGGGGTGAACTGTTCGTCCATTGATCCGGGAAGTACCAGCAGGTCATCCAGAGCAAGAAGAGTTGAGCTTAATGCACCAAAACAGCCCGTGGTTGGTTAGGGTACTTGGAGGATCATCCCATTTAGTAAGTGGTTAGTAACCCCCCTTTATAAGCCATTTAGGTCATTTGGAAGGGGAATAACCTCAGTTAGGGGACTTACTAACCATGGTTATTAACCATTTACTAAATGGGATGATCCTCCAAGTGGTTGGTTAGGGTAGGGATGGTATTCTCTTCACACAAGCTTTGGGAGAGTGTACAGCTGGAAATTCTGGCGATAAGGCAGAACTTTAAGAAAAAAGGTTAGGGTTTTGTAAGGGATGAAATATTACCCATGCAGTTACATGTGGATTATAAGTCATTATAAGGATCCCTGTTTTAATCACCTGTAAAATAGAAAGTCAGAAGGTTTTTTTTCATGGCTCAGCAATACAACCCTGAGAACTAACGGCCCCTTTGTAAGCAAGGAGATTGCTATATTGGAAAGGTTTCATTTTTTTTAAAGGGTCCATTTGTCTATTGTTTAGGGGTGTAGCAATTTCATATAGTATCCATGGCAATTATCGTATGTTTACGTATACAGTTTTTTAGGTTTATTTTGAGTGCCATTCCAGATTCTTTTCAAAAAGTATGGCACCATAAATGTATGGCAAATGTATGTAAAATTTAAATACATGGAGCATATTTCAAAGTTGTAACCGTGACCAAGCCAACGTTTGGGGATAAGTCAGGTATTCAATCCCCTGGTTTGTTTTTGTTGTTGTTTTTCCTGATTTCTGAAGCCAAAGATATTAATAAGTACCCGCTCGGGTTTTTGGATAGCTGGTATAGGGGCCCACCTTTACGTCGGGGTTATGTTCATACATTCGCCTACTACGGGAACCAATGGGAGTTGATTCTTCAAACACCTAAGGATGCGATGAGGATTCCTTTGCTACTTGGGCAGAGTTTGATTTTTTCTCGGTTTAGTGTTCCAAAAAAAGTTTTTTTAGCCATATTTATTTGGGGT
The DNA here is from genome assembly GCA_000507305.1 of Breviolum minutum Mf 1.05b.01. Classification (NCBI taxonomy): domain Eukaryota; class Dinophyceae; order Suessiales; family Symbiodiniaceae; genus Breviolum; species Breviolum minutum. The sequence continues at coordinate 389,660 of DF239099.1, read as the reverse complement.
TACCAAAAAGACCTTGCAACAGTGGGAGTACATGATCTGTTCATGCCTTTTTCAAAGCTACACCCAGCTTCGAACCTAGTTTTGTTAAGTTAGTTACACTTCTGTTTGTAGTGACATGTTCTTCCAATCGAAGAGTTTGACGTGACTTTCATCTGGTGGAATAGAATCATGCAATATTTTGAATATCAGTACTTTTCAAAGCTTTCTGTGCTCCTCAAAATGAGAAACCATTTCACGGATTGTGTAGATAAAGCCGGCCTTTCCGGCTCCCGAAGCGATCTTGGAACAGAAGTTTAACACTGTTCAAGAGAACAAAAATATCCTTGGGTAAACTAAGATAGCAGCAGATATAGCAGACTGGATTGTTCCCTCATTCTTAATTGGAACCATCTTAAAGCTCATGTCCTATTTTCTAGTATTATTGTAGGTGCGTGACTCTGATTCGGCTTTCCTCCTATTCGGCTGAAAAATGGTCGACGAGTCGACGGTAGACTTCCAAGGAGATTCTTTTCAAACATGTTTTTTTTTGATTTCTTGGCAGCCTGAAACTTGGGCAAATAATTCCAAGTTCACTTGCACTACCCTCCCTGAAACTACCTGACATTGCCCATGAAAAAAAACCTATCTTTCCTGGTAAATACCATCAAAATGATGGATTTTATATGGCTATGTTAGTTTACCGGGAGGGTAGTCTTTTTTTCAAATGGGGTGGGTAGATTCACTTGCCACCAACCAGATCTGACATTTTTTTGCGATTTTCCCTGGCCTTACCTTCCCCTAAAACCCAAAGCTTCGCCATTTTTTCGCCGTTTGAAAAAAGACGCCAACAAAGGAAATTTCATGGTCTTCCAACCATCCATTTTTCAGAGGTCATTAAGTAATTACCAAACCAAAATGCACTATCATAAGGGAAATCCCTTAAACTGACCATACATTTTAGTATCAAATTCGATCCCCCAAAATGAGTCATTTTTAGTGACCTCTCTTTAGTCTCAGGGAAGGGAAAAGTCAAAGGTGTCCACTTTTTTGATGTCAAAACATCACCAACAATAGAACAAAAACGACACAAATTGGCCGACGATTTGAGGCATCCTTTAGTTGATGGTCTTCATCCTTATGCACCCTTGGCTACTGGGTACACGGTGGACTTCTTCTTTGGCCAACGGAAGGCGGCGGAAAGAAAACTGGAAACTCTTGCCGCCTTGCAGGATCATCATCCCAGTGGATGTCAAGTAGGATCCAGGATCACCCCCCATTCATAAGCGGTTTTTTGCAAGACCGTTTGGAAGGGGTCCCACAACCACAGGATTAGGGGATTTACGAACCATAGTTGCTAACTGGGATTTACATCCTCCAAGTTGCCTTGGAGGTTGATGAAACTTGTGTAAATTTCCTCATCTGAAAGTGAGTGGAACATCCAAGAGTCAATTTTGATCATAAAATATATAAAATGGGAGCCATGTTGGTGGGCATCAAAGAATGCAAGATTACCATCAATGTATGGTAGGTTGTGTCAGGGATTTTGTCGGAAAAAAAACGCGTGCATGAAGTTTGGGTTGGTAATCTAATGACCCCTGAAAGTGACAGCCATCGCAAGAAGGAAACGCAGAAAACGGTCCCCCCCGCCCCTCAAAAAAAATGCGACGATCATGTAACCTCTGGTAAAAGAACAGTTTGCCATGGAAAACCCTAAGATTTCCTAACTAAATGCCGAAATGCCATCAAAATGAGGTGGATTTTCTCTGGCCATGTGAGCACTGAAAAAGACACCACGGTTGCTTTTGGTATAAAATCATACCCTGCCAGTTATGTGGGGATTATTTTGTAAACCATTGCTAGGTGGTGGTTTCAAACACTTTTTATTTTCACCCCGATACCTGGGGAAATGATCCAATTTGACGAGCATATTTTTCAAATGGGTTGAAACCACCAACTAGATTGTATAAGGATCCCTGTTAAACAACCAGGATTCAACGGTATCCGGTATCCGTCTCCGAGCTGCCAGGTTGGCTCCAGGCGGCAAGATGAATGGAATCAACTGGTGAGGTGCCAAAAATCCAATTAAAAATCGGGTTGATGAACATTACCCTACATTTGCTTGATTTTCATTCATGGCAAATTAGTAGGTAAATATACCAGTCCCATGGATGGAACATTGGTCAGGGTGACTTTGAAGGAACATACTGTTGATGGAAGACATCCGGCTAAGCAGTTGAGGTTGGTAGCTTTTCTTATTATTTACAAGGTTTTATAGGTGCAGGATGGTGCAGGATTTCTTCCATCAACAGTACTTTTTCAAAATTATCATAGCTTTTTCTGGTGTGGCCAAACCCAAAAACCCTCTCCAATGCCACAAAACAAGGAAATTAGCATAATCTACTAGGGAATGAAGAAGGGCCATGATTTCTTCGGGGGGGATTGGCATTGGAGGGGATTTTCGATGGATCCTTTGGTTTTTTTCGGGCATTTCGGATGGGGTGGTGACGTATGGATCCATAAAAAAACCGTGGGTTTCAGGGGTGGTTTTATCGTACGTCCCCACTTGGGAGAGGGCATCTGGCAATCTTCCCAACTTTATTTTCAGGGTATCGATATACGGTATACACATTATCTAGGTGGTGGTTTCAAATATTGTTTCCGTAGCCATTTTGGCTCAAGCAGTGCTCAAACGCGTTGGTGGAGGAGTTCGAGATCCTGGTCGGAGGTGATCACATTGGTTGGTGGCGCCGCCAAGACGAACCCTTCACCTTCAGACCTCAACCCACACCACAACATCCAGACCCACCCACATTCAGGTCCAACTACCGCCCCCTCACCCTCTACTACACTCCCATCCACCTCACTTGGAACGGCACCTACCTCCAATTTACCCACAGGCAACTAGGCCAACGCACCCACATCCCCACCACGTATTTCCACCGCCAACTCGCCATGGACCACGCCCGCGAAACCCACCAGCCAATCCCACCCAATGCCCAGGTCCACCACATCAACGAAACCAAGCACGACAACCGCCTGGAAAACCTCCAGCTTGTCACCCCACAACAACACCAGCAACTCCACCGCCACCAGCACCACCAACCAGCTGCGAAAGCCAAAGCCAAGGCCAACGCCAACCCCAACCGCAACCCACCTGAAAAGACAATGAGGTGCCTCGTCGTGCTGTTCCTCTGTCTGGCTCTGGTAGGCGCCGCCCCGAAAAAACCTGGCAAGGTGCCGCCGCGCACGAGGTTCGCTCGCACCACGAGCAGCCGCACCTCTGCGTCGGTTGGACTGGCCCGCCGGCCGTGGCACCGCCTGCAGGTGCAACTACGGTGCCTCCTCCAGGCACAGCTGTCGCACCTGCTGCAGGGGGCCTGCTCCGGCAGCTGTGGCACCTGCTGCAGAACCTCCTACTGCAGCCACTGCGCCGATGACAGGTACCGCTGTCGCACCTGCCGCAGACCCTGGCGCTGCAGCCACGGCACCCACCACAGGCACAGCTGTCGCATCTGCTGCTGCAGGCGCAGCAATTGCACCTGCTGCAGGTGCGGGTGATTCCATTGCCGTTCATGCTGCTAAAGTCAAGGGTTGTGCCATTCCTCCTAGAGCATGTGGTAGGGGCCAAACATTGCAGACTATTCCTCAATGGTCCAATTGGCAGCCACCTAAAAAAGGTCGTGAAGGAGAGCATAATCCCAATTTCTTTGGTGCATCGTTGAAACATTGCCAATGGTTCAAACAGTTGCGTCGCATCCAAGCATTACTGCGTATGAGAAAATCAGGCAGCACAGCACCCATGCATCATCTGAAGTGTGTTGAAGTTTGGCAAGCTATTCGTGAGGCTCCAGGTTTTAATGGGGGGTTTTGTCAATGGTGGACCAGTGTGCAATCTTCACTCGTCTATCTCTCGTGTTTCATTCCATCGGTTGAAGAACTTCAGGATCTTCATGATCAATTCCATGCCCAGGTCCGTGTTTTTGAAGCACAGTTGAGCCAAACTCGTTTGCATGAAGCCAAGCAGTCTCGTATTCTTGATCCCAATCGGATCTTTCGTGACTGTGCTGAAGAGGCCCCTGCTAAATTAAAGTAGACACATTGATCACATTGGTTATTTCAAAAACATCAGATATTACCCATGTCGATGTCGAAAACGGTGTTTTGCAAGTGCATGAACTCCCAGCATTTGTTGACGATCAGCCCTTAGCAATTAATGGACAACCTCGTGGTCTTTTGCATTCGGACGCTGATCAACTTTGGGTCACTGATTGTGATGGAGTCCAGCCAGGTGACATCATTCGTCAGGAGAAGATTTTTTGCACTGATCATGATATCCTCGAGCAATGGCGATGTGACCTTGCATACTTTGCCCAAGTTTTTCCACAGCCTTTCACAGATCTCTTTGATGCAATAGAAGGAGGCCGACCATGGCCACGCCAGTTGACACGTGGTTTCGTGGCATCCCTCTACAAGAATAAGGGAGATGGAGGTGTTGATAGTTATCGCCCCATCACAGTGTTTCCGCTGTTGTATCGGGTGTGGAGTACTTGCCATGCATCGGATTCTCTTCATTCTCTCATGCCAGTCCTGCCCAAGAGCATTGCAAGCCAAAGCAGTGTGGATAGAAGTAGCACAGGCCATTCAAGATGCATACCTCCAAGATTGCCCAGTACAGTAGAGGGCATGGTGTTGGATATCTGTCGTGCCTTCAACGCCATTCCGCGACTTCCAGTGTGGCATTTCCTTAAGGTCCTACAATTCCCTTTAGACATCCTCAGAGCTTTGGGCCACCTTCGTTTCGTTGCAGTGTCGGATGTTCAAAGTTCGATCCTCCGTGGGGATGCCCCAGGGAAGTACTGTTGGGTACCCGGAAGGGTGTGCCTTGTAGCCACCAATGGAAATCATTGCTTGTTTGCTTACGTCGATGATTGGCACATCACTTTCAATAATCTTATTGGGCAGAATCGTATGTGGGAAGCCATTGCACTCTTTGCACAACATATGGATCTTACAGTTGATGAAGCTAAATCGTATCTTTGGGCTACGCACCCGAAGGATAGACAGGCACTTCGTAGCAGTCAACCTGACGTTTTGTTGTTTGCCAAGAACCTGGGGGCACACCACAATTTCTGTAGGCGATCAGGTAATGCCTTGTTGATTCAAAGGATTCAATCTCTGCACTTGTTGTGGCCGAAGCTTCGTCAAAGCCCTTCCCCACTTAGGCAAAAATTGCGTACTTTACTTCAACTTGCCTGGCCAAAGGCTTTCTATGGAATTTCAGTGGCTAAAGTTGGAGCATGTCATTTCCGGTTGCTTAGGACTGGGGCCACCAGAAGCATTAAAGGGTCGCGTATAGGCAGTAATCCCATGTTGCATTTGTCCCTCTTTGGGGTTTGGCATGACCCGGAAGCTTTTGCTATACTGCAAACTTGCCGAGAAATTCGGGAAGTGGGGAACGTGCAACAGGCTCAGCATTTGTTGGCTCTTCTTGTTCTTCACCCAGATGATGTTCCTCGCAACGGCCCTTCTTGGATTTTGGCTGAAGGCCTTCGTAGGATTGGATGGATCGTTAAACCTTCTGGCCTCATTCAAGATTGCTTTGCTGAATTCAACGTGTTCCATGTCCATTGGAATGAATTGTTTCGTCGCTTTGAAGTTGCCTGGTCCCATGTTCTTGCGTGTGAAGTAGGACACAGAACCACATATCAGGGGTTGCATCGAGCAGACATTGCAAGTGTCAAGGGACTCATGAAGCAGTTTGGGGAGGCCGATCAGGTTTTTATCGCTTGTGCTTTAAATGGAGAGCTCTATACTGACATAGGCTAATCTACGGATAACCGTGGGTCCCATAGTGTGTGCCAACATTGTGGCCAGGCTGATTCGTTTTATCATAGGTTATGGGAATGTCCTGTCTTTGAAGCGGCTCGTCGCAAGTTCCAGTGGGGTGACATCCTGCCGGACCTACCCAAGTGTTTGTCATGCCATGGATGGCCGGTGATTCCTTTAGCTTGGTTTGATCTTGCCAGATACTTTGCTCAATTGCCACTTGTGAGTGTGTCTCCCCTTTGTGTGGGGACCAGTTCCATGCCTAGCATCGACCTCTTTACTGATGGTACGTGTGCAGAGCCGCGGGATCCCATGTTGAGATATGCTGCCTTTGCTGTCACTATGGCCATCGGCGGTCCTGGGTCGTTAGAGCATGCGGTGGTAGGTGGAGGTCCCTTGCCAGGATTGCACCAGACAGCTTATCGGGCTGAGTTGCAGGCCATGGTTCGAGCCATTCAGTTGCCAAGTCTCAGCTACAGTGAGAATCTGGACAGATAATCAAACAGTGTGGCATAAAACCAATCGACTTTTGGGTGGTGCCAGTGTTCGTCCTAATGCACCCCATTCTGACCTTCTTAGTGATATCCAAGTATTCATTGCTGAACATAATCTTGCTGATCGAGTCACTGTTCACAAAGTGACATCACATTGTGACACGGAGTTCGCTTTTGACAATGGTGAAGCATGGATTTTCTGGCATAATAAACTGGTTGATGCAGCAGCTGATGGGTTTAATGCTAGACGTCCTTTTGCTTTTTGGTCGAAGTTGGAAGAAGTGCGGACAGCAGTACAATTTAGCAGACAGCTTGTTTTGGATATTTGGGAGGTCATTGTGCACATTGGTCGGTTGCAGTCACAATGCAAGTTGCCAACAGACGATGTGGCAGGGTCGGAAGAGCCGCAACCAGTGGAGGTTGTTGAGCCAATCCCTGAACCTGTGGTGGAGCAGAGGCACTATCCTCAGGCTTTGATTCGAATGTATGGTGCTAACAACATTAGACGCATTGACAGTTGGTGGAACGAAGTTGGGGAACCAGCCTTACGTCAGGCTGGGAAGTTGCGTTGGGTGTCGGGCATTCAGCTTTTTTTGGATTACTGGACGGTGACACACCATTCGGGGCCTTTGTCGGTGAAGCATGGACAGTGGTTTGAATCTCCTGAAGAATTGCCGAATGTTACACTTAATTGCTCCAATCGTACAATAGTGTTCCTGCGAGTGTGGAATGGTGTCATGAAAAGTCGAGGCCAACACATTTCGAAGAAATTGATGAGACCAAGTTCCTCCGTCATCGCTTGCTGGGTCATGTCATATCGATTGCCGTGGCCATCTGCACGTTTGGACGAGCTGGATCGTAAGTTGTTAACGTTTTTTGGTCGGCAAGTTGTGAAGTGTACAGATTTGACACGGCTGTGCCTTGACCATTTGGTGTGATGGACCCTGGGTGCGGCAACACGCTCGTACCGCTCGCGTGTTGTGGACCAGACAAAGTGGGACAAAGTGGTTTCAAATATTTTTCATTTTCACCCCTACTTGGGGAAGATTCCCATTTTGACTATTATTTTTCAGATGGGTTGAAACCACCAACCAGTTATATATCTACAGCCCCGAAATTTAAAGAATGGATACGTGAGTCTATTATTGCGTGTTGTGATGAACATTCAATGAAGGCGACTAGTCAGGGTGAGTTCGTTGGAGGTTAACTGCCTAGTCCCCGGCAAGAAATCATTGGAATTGTGTGTTGGGTTTTGAAAATCATAGTATACAGAACACTTAGAATAGCAATTCTATAACATATCAGGTTTGTGTATTTGCGTGTAAAAACCATGTCTATACCATTTACAAGTTATATGTTCTATAACATCTATAATAGTACTGCCATAGTACTGCCTTAACAAAATTGCTCTTTTTACATCAGATTATTCTCACCAGAGTACTTCTATACAGATCCATATCACAGATCTTTCTTCCCTCTCTTCACTGGGATTTTCCAGGGGCCCCCCTGGAATCACCCTTGAATCTCTACCGAAATCCCAACTGGCTGACAGGTCTGGTGTGAGCTATACTGACACTGGAACACCTGGTTTTTTGCTGCCTTCCTCCATCCTGGAGGTATCCGTCTGGAACCTTTTCACCCGGGTTGTTTAGTTTGAGGGATTATACTATATACCAAGTTATTTAGGGATTATGTAATAAGTCATGAAAAAAGGGTGCCGGTTAGAATCAACCAGTAGAATGTTTTCATGTCACAAGTCGGTTTTCATGGGATGCTGGGATGGGGTTTGGCCAACTCCTATTTTTCATGGCCGAAAACAAATGGCTTTTCCTGGGGTGAAAGTTTCACCCTACTTATGGGAGTGATTTCAACCCAGTTGTAATTTCACCCCTGCCTGAAACTAACACGGATTTTGATTGCTGCTCATCTGACGGGTCCACGTCATGACCGTGGGTTGGCACCTCGAATTCAAGAGTTGAAAGGGGACGATTCGTTACCCGGCTCCGCCACAGGAATTGTGGAACACAACACAGAGGGAATTGGCTGACCTGTGTAGAGAAAACAACATTCCACAATTGCCAGACTTCGAGCACAAGTATTTAGCAGCCCTTTTTGCGGCTATGGGAGCACCAATTACCCAACAGGTGGAGCGAGCCATCTGGTTGCTCCGATTGAGACGGGATAACCCACCCGTTATGTCGACTGCTTGGCATTTCACTTACCAATTTTTCCATGGGACGGAAACGGGGTCCCTTTGGAACACATTAAAGGAGAAGATTATTAGACCAAGTTTGGCAGACCATGCATCAGTGGGTTTCTATTGTCGGGCGAGCAATGACCAGGGTGATTGGTCGACAGTCCATTGCATACGACGGGTACCTGTGAAGTTTAACAGATTTAACGGCAAAAAATCCTAAATCCTAGGCATCCAATCACCTTCTGAGGATGGTAATGGAACCTAAATATTATGCTGAGGAGGTGATTGGACACCCCGATCGTCAGATGAGAATATGACTGGATGCCTAGGGAAACAAAAAAGCTGTGCTCATTGTGTTTTCTTATGGGTTGTGGTAACTTTTCGGGGTAAATTTTGGGGGGTGTAAGGTTATAGTTGTTGGTTGCTTACGGAGTTTTCTTGGAATGTGTACACCCTGTGATTGAATGTGCGGGAAATCATGATTCAATTTGATTATTTTTCACATCTGTTTCAAAGTTGTTAAAACCAACTAAAAATTGTTTCGGAAGATCTTGTTGATGGACAACAGTGGTTATGTAGCAGTTTTATTTTTCATTTTTACATAGCTTAAGATGGCAAGGCTTCTTCTTACCTCGACAATGATGTTCACAAGGTGTTCTTTCTCTTGGCCAGCTTTTACAAACATAACATAACAGTGATGCTTCTGTATAGTGTGAATGTGAACGAAAAGCTACATTGACATCAAAACACACTGGTTTGGACATTTGCAAGAGGTAGTTATGTGTATGTATTTATATTTGCATATATAAATATATTACATATAAACCTATTGCATATTTGTTGGCAATTCTGGACATTCATGAAACAATCATGGTGATGAGTCTGATTTATAGATATATATATATATATGGGATGCTCAAAAAAACCTAATTTGTGAGTTTTTGCACTCTTGAACCGCACCGTGCAGCCACCAAGCACACAGCCATCTTGGGCCAATGGGCCAGGCAGTCTTGCAAGAGATTCGACAAGGAATTTTGGAAGATGAGTTGCAGCTGGGTTTTCAGGAATTTCTGCAGACCAAGGGTGGAAAAAACACGGTTGGTTTGTTCTAAGATCCCTATGTCACATACCCCTGGAAGATGGGCCCCCGGATGTTTCACTCCTTCAGTTTATGAAGGAGTTCCTTTCTTTGTTGGGTTTTGGGGAAGTTTGGAGTATCTTCCCAGGGTATGTGGGCAAAATCATTGATTTGTTGATGTTACAAGGTGGACCCCCACGGCCCACGATCGTTGTAAATGCCGTTATATATGGGTAACTGGGCTTATATCCCTACTTATATGAGTTATAACCCCAGTTATAACTGGTAGGGGCCCACCTGGTAATTTCGTCATCATTTCGATATTTTGTCTCGAATTTAAAACCTATAAAATTTCGGAAATCATTCCCAGTGTCGAGGAATATTTGTTCTAAATGGGTTATTAGCACCAACTCACCAACTACTTGGAGGATCATCCCACGGGTCGCAAGTGGTTGATAGCCTTGCTGAATCGTAAGTCCCCTAAGGATCGGGTTGTTCTCCTTTCAAATTGGCATTTATGGGATGATCCTCCAACTAGTGCGCGAGCTTGCTTAATCAACCAGGGAACACATGATCCAAAGGATCCGCGCTGAAAAGCACCCCGCAAGTGGTACAAATTGCTTGCAGGTTTGCAGGTGCAAAGCTTGGAAAGTTAAACTTATAAAGGCAAGGCCCACCATATATAATCAGGAATTTGCATCCACATATCCAACAGTTTAAGTAGGGGGTCTCTTCTTACTGGTAGGGGACAGATTTTTCTTTTAAAATCAACGAACAACTTGGGTGTTTTCAGATGTTGGCAATATCCTGTTGATGCTTGATGGCGCAGAAAGGCAGGCATACGGCTGGATTGATGAGGTTGGTATAGTCTAAGTACTGGGCACCCTACAAAGAAACTGTTGGATGGAGACCTGGATGCAAATTCCTGAGTACAAGTGGGGTGATTTGCAAATCTCATTCACAAGCAGTAACTGCAATTTTTCCACCCCTTTACTGAAGCTTCATGACTTCTAACATTCCAAGATTGCCGAGCATCTTGAGGTGTACATCAATTTGGGGTCCTTATTTGCAGAGCTTTGTGGTGAACCACCTCGACGATTTGATTCTAACATCTGCAGCTGCTACCTGTGCAGAGAAATTCTTGGAAACTTGACTAGTCAACAAAGGCCACTCAACCTACCCCCCCCCCCCTGTAACGTACCCCGGATATAAGGCTTCATTAAGGGCTTATACTAACCATGGGTTTCCCACCCTTACTAAGGCCGTATTATATAAAACCTTTATCTCTGAGAAGGGTACCTTATGGGAGGGGAAGGTTGGTTAACTAGCCAGTGAAATACTGGGCTGTGCTGATCGTGGTTTTCGCAGCCTGGATGTACAGTACTTTTCCCCCGAAATAAATGACGATGATCCGAGCAAATGAGTAACAAGGTCAGGTTGAGGATTGAGCACCAACTAGAATGGGGTGTTTCCAAAAATAGGGGAAAAACCACCAAAATGGATGGTGAAAATAATGGAAAACCCTATTAAAATGGATGATTTGGGGATATCATTATTTTTGGAAACACCCAATGAATCACTGCACAAGCCCAGTCTTCCAAATATCTTGTGAGTAGTTGTTTGGATCCCCTTTCACACCTCCTTTCGATGGCCTTTAGGGGGTCCAAAACGTCTCCTCAGCCTCACAGGGTATATTTCTTGTTTTGGAAGCCTAGGGAAAATAAGGGTCATTTCGGAGTTGGAGCCATTTCTTTAATGGTCGACTTGGACACAAAAAGGTTTGGGGTTTCAAGCGATCAGTGTTTTTTTTTTTGGAAGGTGAGATGTGCACCTTTTCGAAAGTTTGACCAATGGATGGATGGGTAACTCTAAGATGGGGGTTTCCTAAAAGGCTGGTACCCAACATGTACCCAACAACCATGGGTTTTCCATGAGTTTTCCTACTACAAATGATCAGCACTTGGGGTGTGAAATGGGGGTATACCACTATTTAAGAAGGAAACGCCCAGATCATTTTCTTGCTCTTGGCATTATTCAGAGAGGTACTGTAAGTGTGTTTATTCATATTTTTATAGTGAAACACAAAAGTTGGCTTCTGCGATCTGCGATCCGCCAGCCAGTGCCAAACATGAAGAGAGATGATGGGAAGATGAACTTCTTGATTGTGAGCGCTGCTGGCATAGGGAAAAAAATCCCATACAAGGTGGGCCCCAAAAAAGTGTTATAATGGGTGAAGTAACTCTTATATCCAGGGTTATTTAACCCCAGGAAAACCCATATATATATATATACGTAAATATATATATATATATATATTTCGGCCATTTACAGAGGTTATACTGCGTTATACAACGATAGGCTCGTGTAGCTTGTAATTAGCAGGCAATATGATTAAACCACCATTTAGGTGTGTCCAAAAATGGTGGTATCCCAAAATGGATGGTTTATAATGGAACACCCTATTAAAATGGATGATTTGGGGGTACCACTATTTTCGGAAACATCCATTTGGTAGGAATATGTTTGTCCATTTTTTCCAACCACCAAAGAAACAAATCTAGGATTAAGATTCAATGGGGGAGCGGTTGACCTTGGATTCTCCATTACAAAAGCACCAAGCAGTGATGGTTGTCCTTGAAAAAAACAAGCCGAAGTGACCCCCAGTACATACCCAGACACTTAACGGGGCTGGTCTAGAGTCTATTTTCCTACAAGACTGGGGCTAGTTTAGGATGTTTAGGGTGAAAATGTAGGTAAATGCACCATACATCTGAGCATTTGGGATAGATTGGATGTATTGAAGGACGATTCTAGTCAGTGCGAGGACCAGAATGTTCCTTCTTCAATATTGTGCTTATATGATGCCATACAAAGATACATAGTAACTAACGTTACCTAACATCACCCCACAACAGAAATCCTCCCGGAATGACATAAACTGAATGAACAATGACGTGTAAAGGCAGGTCAAATTCGAAAGAAGATGCGTTTGGGTTGTGTTTGCTTCTTGCTATCAAACTTGAGAATTAGAATTTTAAACGATTCACCTTCATACAGTTGATTCTAGCCTGGTACCCGAAACATCCACGAATTGAAAATGTTTGTTTCAGTTGGATGACCAAATTATGACTTCTGAAAAATGGGTGGAAATGCGGAAATCACCAAACATCCATTTTAAACTGGTCGTTTGGGGTTCCAGAATTATGCTTAGGTTCTCCTTAGCAGAGCCAGATTCGTATAGATTAGATCGATAGGCGGCTCGTTTATTGCCAAAATCGACGCGTTCGCAACGGTTGAGTTTGAGGAAGATTTCGCAGTGCATTTGGGTCCAGAAAGCAGTTTCTTTGCTTGATTAATTTCCATTTTCTTGGATTTCTGGGTGGTGGCAACTCAAATATCTTTTATTTTCACCCCGAAAATTGGGGAAATGATCCATTTTGACGAATATTTTTCAGATGGGTTGAAACCACCAGCTAGATTTGTTTAAGGTTTACCCCAGTCAGTGAGTAGTTAGGATCACCCCCCCCTTTATAATTCATGAATGGCCATGTGGAAGGGGAACAACCCGATCCTTCAGGAACTTACTAACCGTTAACCACCATCTAGTTTGGTAGGCTTTCATTTGTTTAATTCAAAGGTTGTTTCAACACACCTTTGGAACACACCCCTAAACCTTTACCAACAGGCTGTAAAGGGATTCCTTTCATAGTTCTCTAGGGGGATTGGTTGGGGTGTGCTCTAAGGGTGTGTTGTAACTTCCTTGGATTAATTTGCGATTTTTTGCGGATCATACTATGGTAAATCATCAGCATCTTTCACCACCATTTGGGATGATATGTTTTGGAACTTTTGCCAAGCATCAAAGTTAAAACTTAAACAAATCCAAAAATATAGTCAAGGGAATCCTAGCTACCAAAGAAAACTACCCCCACCAACAACAAGAGTTTAATAAGAGTTATTAACAATTAACCACCAAGTTTCCTTTAATAAGGCCTTGGTAACACCTTATTCCTGGGGGAGGTAGCTTTTGGGGGGGAGGGTAGCTAGGATGCCCTTAATATAGAGGGAAAACCCATGGACACTCAAAAGCTTCCCAAATACCACTCCCGAATACTTTAAAGGTCTACACTACGAGAGGCGGAAATCTTCTGGTTGTGAATGGGATTTGTAGAACCCTCAGTAAACCCTGCGTTCATCACCCCAGTGGCAGAATCGGGGTTTTTCACCGGGAATACAAAAGTCTACAGGCATCCAAGATGAATGCTCAGGGTTTTGGAAGTATGATTTGGCAATTGAGCCACGAAAAAAACTCTCCTACTTTCCATTATACTGGTTGGGTTTATAGGGATCCTTATAATGGCTTATCAGAATCCCTATATAAGTGGGTAATATAATCCCCTCTATACCCTAAACAACCAGGGTTTTTTTCATTGCTCAATTGGCTATAGATTCATGGCCCTTTGTTTGGTTTCTAAGTTTTTTTGAATGCAACCTTGTAAGGATGGATTGCGATCCACTGGATCCCCCCTACCATGGAAAGTCACCACGTTTTTTTGGGGGGGTAGACTGTGGGTACCTTTGAAAACATCTTGGATTCGCAACTTTCTTCATGCCTTGCCGATTGACAGGCAATTGATCTTTTGAGCTTTTCAGAATTGTAAAAAATGTGTGTGACATACCATCAATATATGGTATTTACCTACATCTGGCTTAAATCTATGGTAAATGTAGGAAAATATACCATACATGGATGCTACGGGTGTGTCACATTCGAGGCAACATTTTATTGTTTAACAAGCGCATGTTTTTTTTTGTTGGGCAATTCAGTGGCCAGCCTCCAGGGGTTATAACTCCATTGAGTTATGGGGTCCACCATAAGCACTGAAAGTTACATGGGAAAATCGGGCCCCTAAAGATTGACAGGTAGCAAGTCTCTTGGTGATGCAGGGTTTCTCCAATTTTTTAGGGTTGTAGTTGTTTCAAGTCATTGTGGCAAACCCCGAATAATAACTTTGAAGGGTCCCAGGTTGTATATCATTCTCCAATCTTGGAGAGTCCTATGTCCACTATAGGAACCTGGGATGTTTGTCGAGCCTCTTGCAGGTCTTACTGTGTCCAAGTCCAGTTTCTTCTACGAGACTCAACCCTGTTCCAACCAGCTACGCATCTCTTGGTTGCCTTCTGCATCGGATGCCTTTATCTTTGGTACAGCTTTCAATTGGGGGAAAAACGTTCTTTACGATGCTCGATTTGAACAAAAATGCATTTCCCTAAGAATCCAGATCCCTTCCGATCGAAGGATTGATGGTCTCAATCCCATCCCCCAAATAGGATTATAGGAGAAATCCCTTTCTTAGGACATATCTGGATCCTTAGGGAAATGAATTTATCAAACACATCCAAAGGCAGGGCGTTTTGCAGAGAGCTTGGGTATCGTCAGGTTGTTCAAATGAATTGAGCCCGAGGTTTATGGACCAGTATATAAGTGAGCATTGAGTAAAACAAAGCACCATTGTTACATTCCATCGTACTGGTTGGTCTACAGGGATGTTTATTATAACCGGGATCCTTATCACCGCTTTCTATATGTTAACATAATCCCCAAATCAACCAAACAATTTCAAATTTCATCACCAAAATAAAAATTGTTGGCGGTTCACGTGGGACTGGATTGCTCGTTCCAGGTATCAGAGTTGAGCAAATCGAAGATCAATGGCAGGATAGATTTTCTCCAACAAGCCTGGTTCCATGACAAGGCACTCAAAATTTACACTTTGTCTTCTATGACTCTATGACCATCTAATACGTCTACATTCTGCTGGGAGTTTTTGGGGCCATCTTCGCTTTTCAGTGCCAAAACCGACCCAAAAAATCTCTTGTGTGCCCTAAGAATCCAGATCCTTCCCGATCGAATAGGATGGATGGTCTTAATCAGGTCATTGGAATCAAAGGGGAAAGCTACGTTCTTACAAGGTGGGGCCGCCATGGGAATACATCTAGAATCCTACTCATTTATAAATGGAGTTATGCATAACCCCAATCAGTGGCTGAAAACATATCAATGGGTTTTCCTGAATTTATCTCACCCTACTTAGTGGGGAGTTGAAAAAAACCCGCAAGTTATTTCACTGGTTTGGTTTGAGGCTCACCTTGCAAGTCAAGTGAGCAATGAAAAAAAACCCTGGTTGTTTAGGTTGTATAGGGGATGAACAACTACCCAATTATATCAGTGGATTTTAATAAGCCATAAACCAACCCACGTATAATGGAAAGTAGGAGGGTGAGGGTTTTTTTTTCGTAGCTCCAGTAGTGGTGGCTATTTGTGGCTCCTTGGGTGTGGAATCATTGGGAAAGATCAAGCCATCAACGACTTCAGAAGTAGGCTACACCACCCTGGGAAGATTAGGAACGGATGGAAACCTGAGAATAAAAGAAGCCCTGGAAAAAGCAAGCAAAAGATTATCTTCCAAAAGTATCATCATTTTTTCAGGTTCTATATGTTAATCTTCCGGGGATTTGTATAATGATTGCATCCTTTAAGGATACTGACTCCACGACGAGGCTTCTCATCTTGGGCGAGTCACCCAATTTCAGCACCCATCCCGGGATTTAAGCAACCCGACATAAAAACCTAAGGATAGCACGAGTTTTGAGTCGCCGGAGATGAAACTTGGCTTGAGGGAAACTGCAGGGATATCCACTTTGACTATCCCTTCCAAGACCCTTCTGAGAGTGTATTATGGGCAGGTTTTTTGAGGTCTAAATACCTTCTGAAAAGGTATTTGGAGCACTAGTGAGTATAGTGAGTATATCCTTTTTTATGGTAGTGAATTGTGGGTTTGATGTTTAAGTGTTATAACTCCTGGGGTTATAACCCCACTAAAACCCATTTGAAAGGCCATTTATGGGGGTTATAACTCCATTTATAACTGGTAGGGGCCCACCTTGTATCAACAATGATGCTTTGCAAAATGTATCTCCAGCTTAGAATATGGCGTCATTTCGGGTATCTATTTGCCAAATTTCAGGAGGGGTTATTCAACAATATTCTTGTTTCATGTTTTTTTTTC
The DNA here is from genome assembly GCA_000507305.1 of Breviolum minutum Mf 1.05b.01. Classification (NCBI taxonomy): domain Eukaryota; class Dinophyceae; order Suessiales; family Symbiodiniaceae; genus Breviolum; species Breviolum minutum. Next base: position 373,016 of record DF239099.1, on the reverse strand, counting down.
CTGTGTGCCATGGTCAAAAGTAGCTAAATATAGAGAATGGTCATCCCACCTTTCAAAAAACAATCCTTCTAAGAAGTATATATCAACGAATACTGTTGGGTTGATGACCATCCCCTACCATGAAGCGAAATTCGGACAGTCTGAGATCCGATGTGAATCACCCCTTGGATTTGTACCGGGAATGACCACCTAGCAAGCCACTCAAGTCTTTTGAGGGCAAAAACAAACAGTGAAATAAAAATGTGAGAAAGTCTGTACAGCCTCCAATGTAAATTATGCGATCCAGTTGTAACCATCGTCCGAAGAAATTGCGAATGCATAGATTTTGAAATCACCATTTTGTAAGACCCACCAATGTGTCATCAAGAATTCACAAGTTATCAGCGGTTTTTTGCCAATGCTTTTCTCAACCTAGCGGCTGCATTGAATCTTTCCCTTGGTGCCAATTCGGGAACAATGTTATGAGGAATAATAGGTTCAAGACAAGGCAAATCCAGTGGTTGATCAAGGGATTGTTCCTTCAAACTATTCAAATATGCCCGCACAAAATGTAATGTCTCTTGTGCTCGAGGAATGATAGGACGACGTGGTACCCCTGAAACTTTACTGTGAAAACCAAGTCTCTGCAAGCTCAAACAAGGTCTTTTCGGAAGAACACCAAAGTCGGGAATGATGTTCACTTTTGATAAATTTTGAAGCTGACGAATCAGCTTTTCCATAGCAAAAGTTTGGTTATTGGCTGCTTTGTGTTGTTTCGGCAGTAATGCAGCATCGTCAGAGTTATATGAGACATAGTTAAATATCCTATCTCCCGGATTGATCGGGATAGGGAAAAGCACTTGACAACTTAGGCCAAAATTAACGACCAGTTCTAAATATGAAATACCCCAATCTGAAGAAAAGTCATACTCAGCCGTCTCTGCGTCAGTTGGCCATCGGAGTTTTTGCAACCAATCCCAAAATGTTTGTGCGATACTGCGCCCTAAACTACATGCATCTTTGACATCGTCATGAAGAGAATCATTAAACCAAACTTCATACCCTTGGGGTTGCCAATCCAAAAGTTTTTGAAAAGCAACTGCATATGGGTCTTCGATATTATCTTGGGGGAGCTGCCTTTCAATCTCAAAAGCAATGCCATGTATCCTTGGGTTGACTTCTGGTTTGTTTTCACGCTGTAATTTCATTCGTAGCAAATTAAGTTCAAGGATGTATACCAAAACTGAACGTAATTTCTGAAATGCAGAAGCAGTGGGACTTGATCGACCCTGTCAGATATCAATTGGTCTGGAGTTGGTTCAAATAAATCATGGGCTCGGTCCCCCAAACAGAGAAGCTGCAGTCGTCATACATCTGGCATGGTACCTTAGCTGTTTAACCCCTCCTGTTGGAGCCCTTTAAAAGGGAATTACCCAAATAAATACACCCCCGAAGATTAACATAGAACCTGAAAATGATGGTTTGGAAGATGATTCTCCTTTTCCAGGAGTGTATTCTCAGGTTCCATGTGAATCTTCCGGAGTGTATATAGGGTGTATAATATGGGTTTTGATTGGGTACCACCATTATCCACAATATGATATAGGTACCATTCACCGCCAGTTGGTCAGACCTTTACATGGTGGTGAACCGGGGAGATGTGGATACCTTGCTGGGCGTTGTGGTCAACAAGCAAGAATTTACAACTTTACTTTGGAAGCGGAAAAAACACCAATTATAGACAAATAAATCAAATATGCCATATCATCCATGCATGATATATATATATATTTCTACCTACATGAATGGTTGATTTTTATGGTAACTTCGTAGGGAAATATACCAATATATACCAATCACATGGATGCTGTTATACAGGAACGGCCACGTATCCACGTGCCCCGTCTCGTTTCACGACTTTTTGTCTGAGGATTCTTTTGGGCCCCGCAGAGAACTGTAAAGTCTCATGGTCTGAAGCACAAGTCGCACCTGAAGCACCAGTTCCACGTGAAGCACCGGCCTCGGCCTCATGGTTTGCAGCACCAGTGCCACGTGAAGCACCGGCCTCGGCCTCATGGTTTGCAGCACCAGTGCCACGTGAAGCACCAGTGCCAGGTGCAGCAGCCAGTTGTTGGTACAAGATGGTGCAGCACCAGTCCTATAAATAGGATTCATACCATTATATATTGTACACTGTTTGTACAAGGATCCCTATCAAAGAACCAATATATTGAAATGTCAGAAGGGTAAATGGGGTTATAACTGCTATAAATGGCCGTGTAAATAAATGTGGTTTTCCTGGGCTTATTTGTTTCCTCTACTTAGAGCAGTTATAAGTTGTTTCACCTCAGTTATAGGCCCACCTTGTAAGACTTCCACTGAATGCTTCGGGAAATGTGGGAAATGCCGAGGGATGGTATGGAGAACATGTTTTTTTGTTGCATGTTTTTCGATTCATTTAGCCAATGGCTACTGGGAGGTCCATTGTACTCTGCAAATGGATTAGTTCACCCCTATATAAGTAGGTTGGATACGTCCCTTAAATAGGTGAAATAAACCAACTTGCTAAATAGTTACAAACTTCCATGGACAGTGTAGCGCACAACTTAGATGCTGTTCAGAAAATCAGATGGAGGCCAGAGAAGGAGTAGCTCAAATTATGGTACGGACGCAGTATTTAGGGCCAGAGTACCGAAATATTTACCTATATTTACCAATATTCCTCCATCCTGAACCTCAAATATGCATCTGGGTTTCGTATACCATCACATAGTAAGGTTCAGGATGGAGGTATAGTAAATGTACATGAATATTCCTCCATAGGAAATGCCAAGGTGTAACATCATCTGGACCAAACCTCCATGACTTTTGGGTTCAAAATGTGAATTTTCCAGGGCACTATAAGGTGGTCCCCTTCCAGCTATAAGTGGAGTTACAACCTCTATAAATGGCCAATGTTAATTGTCCAAGGTGTAACAAACCATGTTTTTTTTGGATGTCACGCCTCACCAACCTGACTTCATTGATTTCCTGGTCACCTGAATACTTGGCCAGGTGCCGGTGGTCCTCATCTCACCAACAGTGTGGAACTTCAAGGACTTCCCAGTCAGGTGCCATGACTCTCCCTTTAAAAAAAATCGGGTGGGGCCCATTTCACTCAGCATTGCTGGACTTTTTTCATATAGCCTATTCAAGTTCACAGATGGGATGACTCGCCCTTCATGGTTTAGTGGGTTTACTGGCTGTAAGGCTGAAATGTGCCATGACTCTCCCTTTTTTTTGGGAACTCCATTTACAACGATCGGCTCGGGGCCCTTTTTGTACTCCAAGTTCTTCACGAAGCTCGATCTACAGTTGAACCACTGACCAACCCCCTGCCTATTTGGCGCATATATATATATATATAAAGCTGCAAAACTGCCCACGACCTATATGAAGATTGTAATCAGCAACTAATCAGGATCCATATTGTATGATGATCTTTCTATTCCAGGCTGGTTCTTTTTGCCAAAACAACTCTGATTTCCGCATATTTTGAGTCTCAAGTAGATTGTCCAGATTTCGCCATCTATTTACGATCCATAAGAAACAAAGTGGCATTTGCATGGTTTTTGGATGCTGCCGGGAGGTACTGAAATGAGCTACGGCGATGAAATCCTACGCATCCCTACGCTGATTTTGGAAGGATTGCCTGGATATGTTTATAGTTTGTTTAACAATGCCCTGGCAAATCAGCATTTAAATCGCCATTTACATAAGCTTCCGGGAACCCGTAATTATTTATGGCAATACGTGATGTTAGCTTTCGTGTTTTTTGAATGCCTGAAAGAAAGAACAGCCGTAACCTCTCATCAACTGACAGTCAATGAATTTACCGTGCAGGTGCTGGGCGGTGACGGTATGATGAAGGCCCACGTGTCTATTGGCAGTCCGCCACAGGAGAGTTGATAATGGAATGATGGAATTGGGAGAATAGCTTGGTTGCTGGTGAATGACACAAAATATTACTGGGATATCCATGGTACTTAGTAAATAGATTATAACCTCTATATATGAGTAGGTTGTAAGTCCCTTTAAATTGGTTATAAGCCAACTTACTAACTAAATACCAACTTCCGTGGACATCCTATAGTACAGTATTTGTTCCCACATTTTGTTTGGCCTGATTTTTTGTAGCAAACGAAGATGAAGAGTCAATGATAGCCTTTTGTTGGGATTCCACATGTGTACAATGACCTGATATAAACAACTTGTTGTTTTTTTTTCCGTTGAAAACTACCTATCTCGTGGATGTAAGAAATCTTGCACCACCTGTTATGTATGAAACCCTGGTTACTTCAGACTTCTTTTCACCAAGAATTGAGTGCGCCAAAATTCGTGTTGGGATCTGATCAACTCCCATTGTTTTCCTATGGTAGGGATGATCACCTGGTAGCAGCCTGGTAGCAAGGAGTTTATATTAGTCAAAATGGGAATCTTCCCCAAGGGGTTTATTATACTACCGTTATAAGCATTCGCTCTTGAAGTTGGGATGAGGGAAAACTCCCCAGTATAAGACGCCTTGCAATTGAAACGTTGTGCACGATGGGTCCCAGGAGATTGCCTTGCAAGTGGATACAGCTTCTCAAAAGTTGAGTCTTGGTTCGAAAATAATTGGCTAGGTGGTGGTTTCAAACATTTACCCCTATTTGGGGAAGATTCCCATTTTGACTACTAGTATGAACTCCTGCTACCAGGCGAGCATCTGTCCCTACCATAGGAAAATACATATGAAATGTTAAAATTCCCTCAGCCCAAATGGCTCGGCTGGAAGAGGTTGTGTTGCACGGAGTGATAATTCAGGGCCGGGTTCACCTAAACATCACCCCACTTGAAATCCGAAAAAAATCACCAGACCCAAAACCTTCAAAACCTGATAGGGATTTGTTTCATGACGGGTTCACTTAAAAAATCTACCACTTACCTGGATGGTGGTTTCAAACATTTTTTATTTTCATCCCTACTTGGGGAAGATTCCCATTTTGACTAATATTTTTCAAAAGGTTGAAACCACCAACTAGTTACCCTTGAACCAGAATCATTTTGCACCATCCACCTCCCTGGCTTGAAGTTCAGATTTTTCGTTATCAACTGCAGAGGTTTGAGGTCCCTTGGTTTTAGTGGAAGGTAGGTTAGGGATGGTTTAGGAGCCCCATGCACATGCAGGGTTGCCCCCGTTCCACAGAGGAGTTTTGTTAGTTCAAATCCGTTGAAAGCCATAGGTATCCATGAGATAAACGGTATGTTTACGTACATGAATGGTTGAGTTCGATGGCTATTCCATGCAGGGGCCCTCCTGAAACTAGCCTCTCCTTTTCCTAAGGCACTTTTGAAGATGATGTTCGTTTTCCCAAGGTGGGATATTTTAGTTCCCCTGCAAGGGTAAATATACCTTTCGTCACATAGATTCTATATATAGGTAAGTTTCGAGTCAGGATATTTTTCCCAAAATTTCCACAGTCTTTTTGTCACACAGTTTGATCCCTAAGGATCAGTATCCATCCACAATGCCACACAGTGGGTGGCTTGGAACCAAAAAATCACTTTGGAGCAATGAACAAAAACAAAAAATCGAGTTTTTTTATTTTTTTTTGGCGGGGGGGCGGGCTGTGACTGGAGTTTTTGTTGAGGTTTTCTTATAACATGATGGGGAAACAAATAATCCTTCAATGAGAATACTCGTTTGAGCAGGAAGCCCCGGTTGTTTGGGCTTATACTACCAAGAAGCGTCATTCATTCACCAATCATAAGGATTCCGTCGTGAACCAACCAGGAGAAGTATGATTTTGCTTTCCTTAGCTCTTTGAAAAGACATGTGATGAACAAAGATGCCTGGAGGATCATCCCATTTAGTAAGTAGTTAAGTAGTTAGTAACCCCCCTTTACAAGCCATTTTGGCCATTGGGAAGGGGAACAACCCTACTTAGGGACTTACTAACCATGATTATTAACCACTTACTGACTGGGATGATCCTCCAAGTATGAAGGGGAAACAGCTATGGGCTCCGAGGTTTGTCATCGGTATTTTTGTTGAAGAACGTTGCGAGGTCACAGATATAAATGCCTCCTCTCTAGCCCTTTCTTTAGCTGGGGCCTTGAACATGTCCCCTTTTCAAAGGGAAAAAAGCAAAACAAACCACATCTATGTTGATGTGCCAGCTAGGTTTGGTATCATTGGCAAAGAAGCGTGATAAATCAAAAGGGATTCCCTACAAAACATGTATTTCATAATCCTGCTGGTGATGCGCCAGCAACCCGGGTGAGTGAGGCAGTTCCAACCTATGATATTCATGGATGGTCAACCTAGACCCCCCCTAACATATCCCTCGCCAACAAATAGCCGGCCTTATGATTAGGGCGTTACGTTAACCATTGGTCTTTTCCTTTAATGAGGCCGGCTATTAAAAACCCATATTTTCTGAGGGGGGCGTACGTGGCCCGGGGGGGTAGATTGACCAGCCATAAAATATAAACTATGACAATCAGAGATGCCATGAGCCAGAGGAAATTGCAACAATGCAGTCTTAATTGCCCGAGTTATTTGGAGGCCATTTAGAGCCCGGACTAGCCAATGTTGGCCAAGATTCAAGTTATATTCTGGATGATAAAGACAACTAACTTAAGATGAACATGAATCTTTGATACTTGCAGGGTCACTTGGTTGGTATGACGTCAATTTTGAAACAAATCATTTTCATGGGAGTCATTGTTTATTTTGAAGGCCGCAGCTACACCGATAGGATCCATGTGACTGGTATCTTTACCTACATTTGGTTGATTTTTATGGAAAATGGTGGCAAATATTCCATACATGGATGCTATGGGACATTTTCTTGCTTTTCATTTTTGTGTGGTCAAAGGAAGATGCTGGTCAAAAACACAGGGATACATTTTTTGCTGTTCCACCGACTCGATTACCGAGCCAAGAGCTAGCGCCTGGGGACGTTGCTTTTGGGGGAGGTCCTTCTGCTTCAAGGTGGGCCCCTTCAAAAGCGCAGTTGAGTTATGACTGGGCTGAAATAACTAGCGCCTATAAGTAGGGTGAAATAACCCAAGGAAAACTCATGTATAAGGCCATTTATTGGGGGTTAGGGGTTGTAACTCCATTTATAAACCAAGTGGGGCCCCACCTTGTTGATATGTTTTTTCAGCAAAAAAGAACAAGCCCCTTGTGAGATGTGTGTTGCGTTGTGTTGTTGCAGAATGTGAAGCATTGAAAGTTAAGCAGCTTTGTACAAGTGGGATCCCTTAATATGTTTTTAAAGTTTTTTCCCAATTCACTGTGTATATTTATTTGATTTTGTATATCTGTATATATACACTGGAAGGCCAAAGACCATTAAATCAATGGGTCAACAATTCCAGGGGACTATTTTGTTGATGTTCTTTGACTTCCAGAGTATTTATAAATACATATGTTAACATCTTTCAGCAATTGCAATACCCATAGCATCCATTTGTATAGTATATTTCCCTACATTTACTTTCAAAAAGAAAAGACAATGGGTAAATATATCATACATGGATGGTAAGGGATATGTTATATTTGCGCCTACATTTGTTCAATTTTATGACAAAAGTCGGTCGATGTGAATAAATAAACACATAAATTAATTTATAATATATACATATATCATACATAGATCCTATTGGAATTAAACTACCTGAAATAACTTTCTGTTACCTTTCCCAATCCTTCCTTACACAAAAAAAAGAAATCAGGTTTTTGCTTTTTGGTGCAGCCCGAGAATTCTACGCATCTTTGACTTGGAGAGGGTTGGAGGGTTAGTAAGATCACAAAAAGGACGGAGGATTTTCCTACCAAAAAAAGGGTACTTGGTGCCTCATTAGTAAATGGGTCCCAAAACTTTTTTGGAAGGTCCGAAAAACTATACAAATATTCAATGGTTGTTTCTGGTTCCCCTAATAGGTGGGATCGGTGATATATAGTTGCCCAATTGGCAGTATATACCACTTATATACCACTTATAGTCCTTGCCAATTGGGTGATTATATATCACCGATCCCACCTATTAAGGGAACCAGAAACAGCTGTTGATGAGGTAGTGTTTTGATGTTAATTTTGAAAAACGCTGGCCGAATTGAAGTGACGAAAATTTGAAACAGGAATACACCCTGGAAGATAAACATTTTGAACCCACGTTTGTGGAGGTTTGGTTCGGATGACTGTCCTTCAAAAAATTGGGTGAGTTTGAGGTTCCAACTTACAGGGGTTGAGTATACATACCAATCAGACTTATAACTATCCAGGTGATGGTTTCAAATGTTTTTTATTTTCACCCCTATTTGGGGAAATGATCCAATTTGACTAATATTTTTCAGATGGGTTGAAACCACCAACTAGACTATATAGCTACTAACTAGGAGCCACCAAGTAGTGAATTAGGAAGGGAATGGAGGGAATCCATGGAGTCCATGTTTTTCTTATTTTATAGTTTTGTTTGACAATGTAAGGGAGGGGGGGGTTTTAAGGGGAGGTTAGGCAACTAGGGAATGTAGAGGGTTTCTTTAAAAAGACCTATGGGGAACTACAGGTCTGTTTTCTAGGGAAACTTATAGGGAATGTAGGGGAAGCAATAAGGAACATGATTTGATTGGTGTCCTGAAGCAGGGGGTCCAAGATGAGGTCAAGCAACTGGGAACTGTTATAAAGACTAGGGAAGCTCCTTACTGGGACCGGATGTCCATGGGAGTTACTAACTAATTAGTAAGTTGATGTACGTTGGTTTTGAACCTATTTACGGACTTACAACCTACTTATAATAGCTGTGAAACAAATCCATTTACTAAGTACCAGCAGGACATGCCAGTATACCTGTTCTTATATTACGATATCTGTTCATGATGATTCCCCTATGAAAATCCCAATCAACCAACTAGGACCAACCATATACTTGGATTTGTTTAGTTGGTCGTTTTTTACGGATTCTAGCATGTTAAATCGCCATGAAAAACCACCATGTGGGGAAATACGTTTGGAACTTTTTCTAAGCATCTTATGCAAATCCAAGTATACCTTTAGCCTCCTTGAAAGCCCTGAAAATAGGCCATCCCTAAAGGAAACTAGTATTCAGTATTCCAACCATTCATTTTCAGGTGCTTTGTTAGTTTCAGGGAGGGTATAGTATTTTGAGAATGTTTCTGTTGCTCAGTTGTTGTTTATCTATTGATCTCAACGGTAATGGGTCAAGGAGTACTGCTCTATTACCTGGACCTGATTATGGCACGGCAGTGTGTCAACAACAAGTTCAAGTTGCTTGGGCAAGTTTGATTTGAACATAGTACGCGAAAAGGAGGATCATCCCATGACTGGTTAGTAAGCATAAATATCTTCTGGGCAATTGAGGTTACCTTAGATATCTTCTGGGCAATCTGTAAGGATAGTCTGGTGCTAATGGAATTTTGAGCGATTGTGGAGCTGGGTGCATCTAAAATTATGTTATATCTTTGTTCTGATATTTTGAGGATTCTACTATGGTAAATCACCATGAAAAAACAACTTTTGGGAGAATATTTTGGGAACTTGTTCCAAGCACCAAAGGGCTGGATTGATCAATGGGCTGTCAAAAACCAACAGTTCACCATGTTGTTGGATGTTAATCCAGATTTTTTGGCATAGGGAAAATATATAAACAACCACAGGTCAAGGAGGATAGCGTTTGAACAACAGGGTTGTTTCTTGTGTTTCACTGCTAGGCAAGTCCCTTCATATCTACAAAAAAACGCCTACCTCCTCAAAACAGCAGTTTTTTTTCGCAGTAGGGCCAGGTGCACTTCAGCAAAGGCCCCTCTTAAACTCGTGAAACTGTTCAAAAGCGGATCCGTCCGTGATACATTGATTCATGTCATACAGCAATCGGCCCCCCCAACTGGATTTATTGCCCCGTATACAGCTGGGGTGATTGGTAGAGGTTACTGGGGTGAAGTATTTGATTTACAAGTAGGAGGAGCCCTTTACTGTATTAGATGTATAAGTTCGGTATAAGTATATATCCTGGGAAGCCACAACCTTAATTTTAGAGTATGTTTCAGAGGTGTTATCAGATTTGTAAGCCATATTTTTAGGGCTTAACCTTCATTTTTCCATGGGTTTTGGGGTTTACTAAGGTCTGAAGTAAATTCTTGTTTCCGTGGCAACCAGGTGTTGACACAGACATTGGCAACTGTCTCCGTGTGTTCTGAGTGGAAGTCAAAGATCCTTTGTGAAGCTTGGTATGATGACAGGGTACGTTGGGTACAAAGTGGGCCCGAGCCGTTCGTTATGAATGGAGTTATAGGTGAAACAACTCCTATAAACGGACCATTTTTCCTGATATTCCTGGATTTATAACCCTACTTATTAACTGGTAGGGGCCCACCTGGCAGGGGTGCCGATTTTGCAAGTTTTTCGGGTGTACACTCTAACAAAAGTACCATAGCCTAAAAGTCACCCCATTGAAAAGGAGGGAATCATCTTCCAAACCTACGTTTTTGAGTTCCATGTTAATTTTCCGGGTTGTACATATTTAGTAGAAACAACGAGTTTGAACTTTTATTTCATGGTCCTAAATGGATGAGTAAGTCATTCATCAACTGTTGATTTGTTTGATTCGTTCTTTCCTCGGTCTCATCATCACCGTTTATTTCTTGTGTGTGTTTTTTTTGGTGGCCAGGAATGCCATAGTCAAGAAGAATGCCTTGGTCGAGTTTTGAACGCTGCAACGAAATTTGCATCTGAATCTTGCGCAAGTGAGAGGAAGGCTTGTGGAGAGAAGATTGACTTTGAACCAGCATCTTGGAAATGAACTTAACTGGGTGGTGTTTCAAATATTCTTTTATTTTCAACCCTACTTGGGGAAATGGTCGAATTTGACTAATATGTTTCAAAGGGGTTGAAACCACCAACTAGTTATTTGGTTATGTTCGGTGGAGCTTTGAGTAGATAAGAAGTTATTGTGATATGTTTGTTCATTATATATACATATGACCCTGATGATGATGATGATGATGATGATGATGATGATGATGATGATGATGATGATGATGATGATGATGTGCTTCATGATGGGCTTGGCTTAACCATTGGTTTCTCTTAATAAGGCCGGCAAACAAAAACCCAACGGCCCAACGAACTTCTGCTAAGGAGCTTTCTCAGAGCTTTTCCCCAGATTTCGGTCCTTTCGCCAACTTTGCTGGAGAGACGTCGGGGAGAATAAGCCCATCCTTGGCAGAGCAGAAGCAATGTCAGTTGCCACTTTGGTGTCAGAAAACAGGTTGTGAACACAGGGACGATTAAGATTTTCTTTTTGCTTGGGATCAAACCAGCAGCAAATCCTTGGTAAATTTGAGGGAGAAATCCCCGAAAAATAGTGCATTGTTTGGGTTGGTAATGTAATGATCGCTGTAGCAATAAAAACGAAACAGTCTAGGTGGTGGTTTCACAGATTTTTTACGTTCAACCCCATAATTGGAGAACCCAACTCTGACTGATATTATTCAGAAGGATTGAAACCACCAACTTGTTGTGAACAATCAGAAACGATAATGGTTAGATGAGCCTCCGGTTGGCTTATACATGCCATTGCCTGCCCATTTATCACTGGACATAGACTTGAAATTGTTTTTTGTCTCTCGGGATAAGAAAAGGATCATATGCACAAGGGGTCACAACCACTTATGCTTGTATCATTTTATCCTTCAGATTTACTCTTTCTCTTGTACTATTCAGTGAGGGGCCCCTAGTCGTAAATGAGATAGTTCAGTCCAGTAAACCCTAGGTGCATCAGTCCAGTTGTGATAGGGTATAAGATCCGGATTTGGTATGAATTTGCATCTAATTACGTATCTGCCGGGGCTATTGGAAGAAGTATCCTGCCATCCAATTTTCAGCAGTTCATGCTGCCTTAATCGTCACTAGCAATGCTTGGATTTTTTTGGAGTGAGTTTTCCACTATACTCACTCCGAGATGAGACTTAAATCTCGAGATGTTGGTTCCAGATGCTGGAAGAAACAATCTGAGCGTTCAGAACAAAACACCTGGTGGTTTGTTTGGGTTACCCTCCCTGAAACTAACATATCCCCAGAAAATAGACCCCCGGAAAAGGAGATTCCTATTGGAAAACATCATTTTTAGTGGCTATGTTAGTTTCAGTGAGTGTATACATCGGAACTACCGTCCGTTCCACAGGATGCCATCGTCACCACCAGGAGATTCTTCCATTTTTAGGATCGGGAATCCCAACCTAAAGGGTCTTCATTTGTGACTGGAATTGGTGGGGGGTAGAACGAAGTTATACATTGGGTTGTGGACCTTCCTTCCCAGCTCAATAATCACCAACATGGCACAGTACACCCACTTATTTCACTGATGATTTCCTTATTCCAGATGCAATAAGACCACACTATTTAACATGTCCGAAGTTTTGTTGTTGTTTTTTTTTGGGGGGGGGATGTTAGTTTCCTATAGTGTTCATTTTTCGGCGAAAAGGGATCCAGAACTAAAGTTGTGTCATTCGCCACTGGGAAGGGGGAGAATCCAAGTTTTTCAGGGGATCGAACACACAAAACACCCTGCAAATTTCACAGTTCGCCCCTGAAAATAGGCCGAAACCCAAAACGAAAGGATCGTCTTCCAACCATCATTTTTCAGGGGCTATATGTTAAATTTCCGGGGTGTAATACCCAGTTATATATGGCTTTATTATGCTTTATCATAATGAAACCAAAAAATTCTCACAGGATTCTGGAAGTCTTAAATTATCCTGGGATTTTTGAATGGGGCATTAGATTGGGGGTTTGTCAAGACCGTTCGAACCCTAAGAATCCAGACCTCTCCGTCAGTACGTAGGATTGATGGTCGAAACATCTCATCCCCCAGGTCATAGGTTTGGTAGCGGAAATACCTTCCTTCTAGGGCATACCTGGATTCTTAGGGCAAACAAATCTACCATTTGTTTGATCTCGGAGGATTGGAAGCTAAACTTCGACGAGTTCAAACGTCCAACGTTTGAACCCCATCCGTTTCACCACAGTGATCCATAAATGTGATTTTTTTGGTCACCACAGGTATCATCTCTGCAAAAAAACACCTGAGCCACACATAGATGTGGCAGGCGTTTGGGGTTTGGGGGGCAAGGGGAGTGAGGTTGATAAGAAACAAGTAGATGGAACATTGGAATCTGCTGAAGTTTATGTTGAAAATACTGATGGAAACATGAGAAAACCACGGAAGCATGATGAAAACTTGGCCGACTTGATACTCGGAACTGATCTCATCATTCTTACTTGAATTTTTCAGTTGAGCAATGACGAAAGCCTTGCTTGTTTGGGGGTTATAGGGGATTATACTCGACCATTAAAAGGATCCCTATTAAACAACCAGCATTCAATGAAAAGTATCCAACGTTTTTTGTGCATTCGTATTTGCATGAAAGTAAACTATATGTGATAAAGATTGATCTGTATCGTTGGTATACGCTTGGGGTGCTCTTTGAAGTGTACCTGAATCAAAAGGTATCCTGTCGCTGTGTTCGTAGTTGTCCAAAAAAGCATAAAGGGTTGTTTTTGTTTTTTTACGGAGTTCCACCAGACTACCAAAAATTCCCTGCAGGCAAGCAGGAGATGGAAAGACTGCCTTCCGCAAACCTTCCAGAAAAAGCGTCTTCAGCACCCTTAGAAGGAGCAGTTCCACCAGACTACCCAAAATTCCCTGCAGGCCATGAGAGATGGAAAGACTGCCTTCCGCAAAACTTCCGCAAAAACGCCTTCAGCACTCTCAGAAGAAGTAGTTCTACCAGACAACTTGGATTTGATTAAGGTGAATGTTTTATTTCACGCCATGGGATTCATCACCATCTTCACCACCATTTGGGACATTTTTTGTTGGGTCACTTGTTCCTTCCCCACCTTAATAACATACCTACATCTAAAGTTAAAGATCCAGGTCAGTTCTCCAAAAAAACCAAGGAACCCTGGTCGCGAGACATCAATTCCTTCAATCCAACTCTGACTCAACGGTCCCCCCTTGACGGATTGTCAAGAAAAGGGCCTGGATTATCGGTGCAAACTTCGGAAGCGCTTTCTGGAGTTTCAGATACTGGTCGCAAGCGTGAAGTTGGAACCATGAGTGATTCTTTCAAAGAAAAGTTGCCACTCAATATGGGCGAAACTTGGATTTCTTGAGTTTGTGGTGTTTTGTCAGTTGTCGAAACAGATGGGGAATTTTATTTTTCTTGGATGTAGAAATGTCTCAATATTTCATATAAGTTTGTATTCTGGATTTACTCTTGGCTTTGTTTCAAAAGAAACATGTTGTTGTTTTTGTAACCCTTCTAGCAGCATGGGTCATTGAATTACCCTCCTGGCAACTAGAATATCCCTTTCCAAAATACTTTTGAAGATGATTTTCCTTTTCCAAAGGTGTGATACTCATTTTGGGAGGATCAATCCATAGAAATCTATCCCATTGGGTGATTTATCCGAAAAAAAATAGTTGCTTTGAGTTGGCAACATGACGACCCCTGAGTAAAGGAGTCAGGGGGCCGTTTTACATATCATGCATGCCCCATGTATGGAATATTTACCTACATTTGGCTAAAATTTATGGTGCATGTGGCTAAAGATTCCAATCCAATGAATAAAATTGGAGGTATTTCCCTTATACGAGTGCATTGTTTGGGTTGATGTCACAATGACCCCTGTATGCTAGGTGGTGGTTTCAAATATTTGTTTAGTTTCACCCCTGCCATGCTTGGGAAAATGATCCAATTTGACGTGCGCATATGTTTCAGATGGGTTGGTTCAACCAACTAATCATTATGCTGTTTTAAACCAAGAAATTACCCGGCAGATTCTCAAACAAAAGTAACGCTCCGAAATCCGACCTCACTCACATCCGATCTTTAGGAACAGAGTGGATTTCCAGAGCTTCCGCCAGAGGTTAAAAGTGTAGCAGAAAATCCCACATTTTGGGCATCGCATCCTTTGGAAAATCCGGATGCGACGCCCGAATCGTCCAAGTTGCAACAAAGCATCTTGAACTAGCATTTGGAAGGTGATGATTCGGCGATTTGTTGTTTTTTTGAGGTAATGTTTGTGTTACCCCCAAATGAACATGTTCGCTTTTCAAAAAATAGGGGTGCGAAACCCCAAAAGGAATTCGAATACTTTCCAAAAACCATCATGTTTTTTTCCGGGGGCGACTTTGGTAGTTTTGAGGGAGTGTAATGGTTGTCTAGGTGGTTGCAAATGTTTTTTGTTTTTTCCCTTGGATAGATGATCCGATTTGACTTGCGTAGCGGTAGCACCAGCTACTAGTAGTTGTGAATACACCTGATAAAACCAACTGCTGGACAGGCAACAATATATAAACCAAGAGCCCCCAAAACCATGAAAATTAAAGGTTTTGGCCACAGGCCACCTAAAAATTAGTTTATTTACCATAAATACCTCTAAAACTTTAGGTTTGGGGGGCCCATGGAATTATTGAGGTTGGAAAAATTATTTCTAAAGCATCCGGATTCATGAGTTTTCGGGACGGATTCTACGATTGTTATAACTGGAAATCACTCTTATGATGATAGGGTTATAGCCCCAGTTACCCATTTATTTTCGGCCATTTATAGGAGTTATTTCACCCTAGTTATAACTGGTAGGGGTGAAACTTGTAGGGATCATGATTAATTATTTGATGAATGAGATCGGATAAAGTGACTGCTATCGTGACTTTCTTGGATTGAGTTTTGTTGGGGAAAGATTTATTTTCTAGCATGGGATTCACCACCTTTTTGTACATCATCATTTTGTTGGGAATACTGTTGATTCTGTTGGTGAAAAAAATCCTGCACCACCTGGGATGTATAAAACCTTGTAAGTAATGGGTTATTTTCCATACGAGCTGTTGATCCCCGGATTTCCCCCATACAATCCAAGAAATCTCCGACAGGACCCACTGAACGGACACCTAAACCTGAGTATCTAATAGCTCTAAAGTAACTTAGTTAGGGGGTCCGTTGGGATTCGGTCCCATTTAATTTTTGATGCAGTAATGACTGGAAGCAAAACACTGGAACAATGGAGTTATTAGCATCGTTGTTGCTGGATTTGAGTTTGATCCCCGGATTTCTTCCATCAACAGTATTTCTTTTTTAAGGGACTTTTTCATACGGAAAATCATGGTTTTTGGCCTTGGGATGGTACAGTAATTACCCTAGCTCTTAACCTCCCAGGGCAGCCCTTTAAAGGGGATATACCTACCTGCTATATAAAGGTGTATATAGGGTTGATTATTAAGGAGGCCCTATAAGTTTTTCCAAAAGCCCCAAACTTCAGGTAGGAATTATAGCAACCTAATCACCAAAACGCAACCCTTTAAGAAAATGATCATACCAACTCTGCGTTTTTTTTCCTCAATCAACCGGCACCGAGGCATTTTTAGCCCGTCGGCTAGACCCAGTCCAACCAAGATTTCATTGTTTCCAATGGATGATCTCGCTACGAGTTTCCTTGTAGCAGGTGGTCTTCCCGGGGCGGACATCCTTAGTTGTGAACCCTGCTAAACTCAAACCCTACGTTCATCACCTCAGTTGTACTAGGGTAGAATGGTATAACCAGGAATTTGCATCCATGTATCCAACAGGTTTTCACGGGCCCATCACTGCAGTACTAAAGCATTTCTACTAGGGTGTCCATCGAAGTTAGCAACTAGTTAGTAAGTTTATATCCCATTTACAGGACTTATAACCTGCTTATAACCAAGACCCTTGCTATTTATGATGGCTAGTCAACATACCCCACCCAAACGTACCCCCAGGGAAATAAGGGTTTAATAATGCCTTATTAAGGGAAACCAATGGTTTGCTTAATAACCCCTTAACAAGGCCTTATTTCTGGGGTGGGGGTACGTTTGGGGGTGGGGGGGGGGTGGTAGGTTGACCAGCCATAAATTTAGCTTCTAAAGGCGAGTATACTACAGAATTATATGCTGATTATTTCATAGGTCATTATAAGGATCCCTATCCCATAGCATCCATGCGTGGTATATATCCCTACATTTACCATAAAAATAAACCAAATGTAGGTAAATATACCATACATGGATGGTACGGGCTATGAACCAACTAGGATTCAATGGAATGTCAGTCAACGGTTTTGATCGTTGCTCATCTGAAGGTGGATGTTTTTTCGTCCTTTTGGGAGCCAACTTCATCCCCAAAACTGCGCGTCATTGGCATGCCAATGGATACCCTCGGGTAAACTAACATGGCAATGGAAAATGGACCAGTTGAAGATGTATTCTCTATTGAAAAAGGGGATTTTCCATTGCCATGTTAGTTTACTGGAGGGTAGGGTTTGATTCATTGTTTCAAGCAATGTTTCATCAAGTGCATGCTAGCAATACCCATACCATCCATGTAGGCTATGTTTACCTACATTTGGTTGATGTTCATGGTAAATGTAGGTAAATACACCACACATGAATGGTATGGATGTGATTTACTTTCGCATTTATTTTTCGAAATTATTTTGGAAGGTGATTTTTGCACCACAGGGGGAAAAGTTGGAGTCCATGTTGGGTAGAGTCCAGTTCCCCGACTACAGTCATTGACATCTTGCTATTCACTTGGTTATTTGTGGTCAAATTGAAAGCTACTAGGACGTATGGAAATTAGTAACTAGTTAGTAAGTTGGTATAAAACCCATTTCCTGGACTTACAACATAATGATATAGGGGTTACAATCCATTTACTAAGTTCCATGGACATGCCAGTAGCCTATCAAGATGATGGTTTAACTATTAATTGATTTATTGATGGATGTTTTGCACCCCTTAAACTCGGTACAAGATTATTTTCGCCCCAGTTTTGATGAGCATATTAAATTACGAATCTTCAACAACATGAACCCCCACTGCAAGGTAGGCCCCTATACTAATTATAAATGGAGTTATGGGATGTTATGGGGCCCCTATAAATGGCCGAAAATAAATGGGCAACTGGGGTTACAACCCCAGCTATAACTGTTCGGTGCCCACCTTGTAGAACAAATCAACATGTTCGCCGCTGTTTCGCGAAAAGAAACCCAGGTTCCTGACGTGGTGAAAGTTGGCGGTGTTGAAAACGGGCGGGCAGTTTGAAAGAGATGTGGCGATGTTTACTAATGAAGATTTTGTTAATTACTTGTTGAATGATGATACAGTAATGTTAAAAAGGGGATATGAACCTAATACATACCCACTATATAAGGAGTGTATATGGGGTTGATTATTGAGGGGCCCCCAATCTCAAGGGTACCACCATCTTTTCCCTATGAATTGTTGAATGAAAACTGACCAGTTTAAGCGAATCGGAAAACAAAACCTTGCATCGTTCCAAGGCCTCAATTTAGCCAGCCTTATTGACCAGTGGTCAACAAAACATATTTCTGGGATCTACCCTCCCACTCCGTAACAGTGGCAAATGAAGTTTATGAACCAGAAAATATTTTCCAGCAATGGAGAGTCAGGTTTTCAAGGCTGTTCATTTGAGATGATCTTGTCGCAACATCTAAAACCTTCCTGTGGTTTGACCTTGCTCATGTAGGGTGAGTTCGAACGAACAAAATCAGGGAGGACGACCTTGGATGATTTCCTGAAGTGCTGTGCTTTCTGAACCTACTGCCGGGGGCAAAGAAAAACCCAGGTTGCGAAATGGTGATTTTGTTATATTTTTCGACGTTTTTTGTTTGCTTGTGAAGCTGTATAGTTTTTTCACCATGATGTATACATTTCTACATACTGGTGTTTTTTTTTTCACAGCTACTTGGGGATTTCACCCAACTTCACTCATGTATTTTTTTCAAGTCGGTGTCTCGACCACCACCTAGATTTATATATTGAAAATCTAGCTTCCCACCCAAAAGTTGCCCCATCTACAGGGTGGGCCCCTACCAACCAGTTATACCTGGAGTGAAATAACTTTACATTTTATTTGAGCGTACCTGGTATACAACATGTCAACAACTCATATCACAAGGTGGGCCCCCGGATCCAGTACTAACTGGAGTTATAACTTCTATAAGGAGGGTGAAGTAATCCCAGTAAAACCCATTCATAAGACCATTTATGGGGATTATTTCATTCCATTTGAAGGCCCCAAGGATCCAGGTGAATACTTGTACAGAATCCTATTCTGGAATGGCTTTGGAGTCCTTTTCAGGGTTGTACTCCCCCGAAGTTTAACATAACCTCAAAAAATGATGGTTGGAAGGGTACATTTTTGTTGAACAGATTTTTTGTAAATACCATTATTTTTGTCTTACGATTCGTTTCACACATGGTATATTTACTTACATGTTCCATAAGATCAACCATTCATCTAAGTAAACTTCTTCAGGGGTGTCTCCAGTGAACGGTTTATTTCATTAATTCCAGTGACTTTTAGACTTTAATGTTTTACTTGCTTGACTTCTCGCGGGTGGGCGCCTAAATCGTTTATGGGGTGCCTCCATTTTCAAGGTGATTTTCAGGGTTAAATTTTTGGGGTTGCTTTTTTTGAGCTGTTTGGAAGGTAACTTTAGGCTGAACGCAAATAACACAGAGGATTGTTCATAAAGACAAAGAAATGGGTATATATTGTACACAAGTATGCTTTTTGCAAAGGAACTTGTTTAACACACCCTTCTGTGTAGGTGATTTCGTCCAGTTCGTGATGATTCATTTCCATACACGTCGTCCTTTGAACTCCTTCCAAGATCCAAACAATTTGATTTTTGCTCTGACTCTGACTAATCACTTGGCGAGAGGTAGGAGGATCATCCAAGCACATGCTGGAAAGCCAGACTGGGCCAGAATCAGTTGTGATTCAGTCACCAGTTTTGTATGCAGGAACAACTTGTGCACCACATGTGGACTCAGCATAGGACACCTCCTTTTTGTTTGTTGGATTGTCTTTTATCATTAGGCAGCCGAACCAAGTACAAATCTCTTTAGTTGTAAATGGGTGTATCTTCCGGTTAACAAATATATCGCAACGAACAATCCAAGCATTTGGTAGATGTGTTTCCTGATATGAAAAGTGGAATTATTCAATTTCACATATTTTCGTTGCCATGTTCTGTCACAAGAAAAGATCCGCAGAAACATCGATAGATACACCAAATAGGCTCATGTTCCAATTGATAGGCAGGTTTTTGTTCACTCCATGTTTTTTCGATCATAGGGGAAAGCTCAGCTTATAGGTTTGGTGAATGGTGATGGTATCAAGAATCCTTAACTAGGTTGTGGTTTCAAACTTTTTTATTTTCACCCCTATTTTAGGGAAGATTCCCAATTTGACGAGCATATTTTTCAGATGGGTTGGTTCAACCACCAACCAGTCATGGTATTAAGAATCCTCAATTTCATAATTCTCTGGAAGTAATCTCCCTTGGGGTTTCACCCAATTTTTGTCAAGGCTGTTGGCTCCACCTATGTTGAGGTTTGGGGATCCCGAACTAAACCCGAACCCATCCTGCAGGGTGGGGGGGAGGTAGTTCCAACCGATATGATGAGAACTGACGAGTTTTTTTCCCTCTCCCCAAGAAAATGACCCAAAACAACCAAGAACCCCTCCCTTTTTTTTAAAGAAAGCTAGTTTTCTGCTGCATAGACCCTTCATACCAAACATGTGTGGTCTCTCCATTCCGGTTGTTCCTAACAACACACATGTCTCCGCGACTTGTTGACACCAAAAGCGTGCTCGACATGTCGACATGGAGATATCAACGAACCTTCGGATCCCCTTCGGCACGCCCATCCTGCAAAACCAGGGTGGGACCCTTCGGTCGGAAGGATCGATCCCATAAGTCAAACAAAAAAAAGAGTCTCTCCACGGGAAAATCACAGGAAACCCCTTGTTTTGTCAGGAAGTTGGGTTGAGGTTCCAAATGTTATTCTCAAACTTATTTTGGGGTGGGTTTGCTATGCATGAATCATAGGCTTAGGCTTAGGGGGTTTAAGATGATGTTTTTTCTCAACAACCTCCTATTTCTTGGTGATGTTTGAAGCAACGAAGCAAGACATGAACCTCCCAAAGCCTGAGCGTTTTGAAGTTTCACAAATTGTGTTCCCAATCACCACAGAGTTGAGGAAATGTTAACTGACTCAGCCAATGGCTAATTTTTTTAAACTTTTGGGGACTACAAATATTAATTAATAAGACAAACTAAGCTTAAACTTTTATTTCATGATCCTTTGGCTGCTGAGTAAGTTAAGGAATCTCTGGGTGGTAGTTTCAAATATTTTCTAGTTTCACCCTTACCTGGGGAAATGATCCAATTTGACTAATATGTTGCAAAGGGGTTGAAACCACCATCTAGATCTGATTTGTTTGAGTTTTTTTCTTTTTCCGATAAAGATCAAAGTCAAAAAAACACACACGAATCTTAGAAATAAATTGCCTCGGGATGAATGAAGGATTTTCACGACAAGAACCAACTTCTTACAGTTTAAAAGGTATATCATGGGACATTTCCTTCATCTTTAGGCGTTTGTAACTCTATGTTTTGTGCTGAAGAAATCTTTCATTGTTTTTACCGTATTTTTTTGGGAGTCCCAAACAAAGGTAGATTTTCGAGCGTTACAAGTGGTTGTGGAAAGTGCACCCTCCCTGAAACTAACAGTTCTCGCGCCTGAAAATTGATTGTTGGAAGACTTTTGCCTGTCATTTTGTGGCAATGTCGGCCTGTTTTTAGGGGCGAACTTGCTATTAGTTTCAGGGAGGCTATATAATTACAAACCATAGTTTTATGGCTTAACACCGTCAAGCTTATGAATTTCGAGAACTTTGGGTTTGGATCTCTCAACGAAGGTAATGACTTCAAAGAGTTTGTTTTTCTCTGGAGCTACTTCAAGGTGGGCCCCCGGATCCAGTTATAACTGGAGTGAAATAACTTCTATAAGTAGGGTGAAGTTTAACCCCAGTAAAACCCGTTCCTGTGATTTTTTTAATGGGATTATTTCACTCCATTTGAATAACGATCGTAGGGGCCCACCTTGTAGTGGTATGGGAAAGGGTCACCTGTCCCTGGAGTGCAAATCTGGGGAAGT
Source organism: Breviolum minutum Mf 1.05b.01 (assembly GCA_000507305.1). Taxonomy (NCBI): domain Eukaryota; class Dinophyceae; order Suessiales; family Symbiodiniaceae; genus Breviolum; species Breviolum minutum. The sequence continues at coordinate 350,934 of DF239099.1, read as the reverse complement.
CAGGTTTGCGATTTGTTTTTGTTGATATCAGGATCCGTGTGAAATTTTACTCCAGCGGTGGCAAAGATATAATACCTCGTATACTGATATTCTTAAGATATACAATACAGATTACATTTATCCAGAAAAAAAACATGTTTTTCTATCTAGCCTAGACTCGAGTTATCTACAAATCTATGTGTATATATACAGCATTGATTTTGTATGCATATCATATCTGTAAATATTTTTATGTTTATATTTTCTATATATATATATATTTCAGATATATAAATAATTTGATACATATAGATGTATTTGCAATACATTTTATTTCTACACATAGATTCTAACAAATCATTGCATGTCTACCTGGCAAACGAACCTTTTCTTCCAAGGCATGCATTGGGCGTCATTGCATCTCCTGGCACAACAGTGGCGTCCTTGGGGTGTTTGAGCAGTGACCAGTTCACCCTGGTTATTGGTTGCTTACAGGGGATGCACAATTTCCCAGGAAAATGCACATGAAATAAGGAATCCTATTAACCAATCAGAATTCAATGGAAGGTCATTGTTGGGCATAGGGCCATTGTACTGCCCCAATTGTGTTGGGATTACGGTAAGCCATGAAATAAGGATCCCTATATGCCAATCAGGATTCAATGGTTCATGTCAGGGTGGAAGTTGCTCACTTGAGAGTGATCAAAACGTGCGGTTGTTTGGAACAGACTGTCTTAGGTGATGAAAAACTACCCAGTTCTATGGAGATATTTATTTCAAGGAGTTACGAAAGCCATGAGATCGTGATCCCGTCAACAAACCAACCAAGATATCATGCAATGTCACAAACGTGTTTTTACTGGACTGCCCGACAGAACAACTCCACGAAAACTATCAACACCCCCAAGAACCCAGTCTTTAACGTTGATTTTTGGATGGTTTACCCCCCGCCCCGAAACACCCTTCAAACCTATGGGAATTGAAGAATGCCACCCCTTCTCCCACCAGAGAAGGCCTTCTTAGGGGATTATAAATATGAAAACGTATTTAAAAGTGATGGTGATTTTCCATAAAATATTTGTAGCAGGGTAACTAACCTAGCCATGATACATCGAAAATCACCAGTTTTAATAGGAAACACATCTTTCCGTAGTGGTGAAATTCACCAGCAATCCCCATGGGTTTCTGAAAGGGAAAATCCAACACCTCAATCGATCGAAGGTGCGTGCCTTCTTCTGGAATGATGGCTCCAAGACAAAGCACGTGCCTGAAGATGTACCTCGTTTGATAAACAACTAAATGGTGGTTTCACATATCTTTTATTTTCACCCCTATTTGGGGAAGATTCCCATTTTGACTAATATTTTTCAAATGGGTTGAAACCACCAACTAGACCAAATCGGTCTTCTTTCAGGAGGACCCCTGGAAGTGTTTGGCCAGCCACCATTTTTTATAGGTTGGTTTCCGAGTTTCACCATTATTTTACTAGGAATTTATCATCTTCCAAAAGGAGTTTCTCCATTTCTAAAATGATGGTTGACTTCCAGGGAGGAGGGAGGTGTATGTGTTTTTTGTTTGCACTCTTTTTTTTGCAGCGACAAAAAGGGGGCAATGGATATAGATTTGAGGGATGATATTAAGAAGTTCAGGTTTCAAGAGTTTTTTATCTTTATTGGAATATGTATCCACCAGAATTGTCACGAATCTTGAGTAGGTGGTGTTCTTGTTCAACTACTTTTTGGTCGGCAGGGAATCCAGTCAACTCCACAATATCCCTTGTATGAAATATGTACATCAGCCAGTACCAATGAAATATCAGTCACCAGTACCTGGACATGAAATAAAACTCATGAAATAGTGTACGTTCTCAAATTGTATGGCAGGAAGATTAAAATATATATATATATATTATATATATATATATTATACATATCCCTCCTTTGAATTATGGCATGCATATCATCCCACTAAGTACTCACTAATTACTAATTGCCCACCTGAGTTTCCTTCAGTCAGACAATCTCACCCCTATTTTGGGTTCAGGTGAAGCACCAAAAAAGCAGTTTGTTGCTTCGTAAAACTGTTCGTTGAAGTTAAACTTGGCTGGTGCTTAGCGATGAGCAAATGAGCAAAAAGATGACTATTTATACCCACTAAATGAATGAGCCAATAGGCAACTGGGTGAGGGTTAAGCACTTGCCAGTAATTTGGGGTGACTGGAGATCCATGACCATTTGTTTTTCTTTGTTGCTTCAGGGAGTTTTGACTAAAATGACATCTCACCAGTGCTGGTTCAACTCCTATTGATTCGTAATGGGGGATGGTTAGCAAAGGAAGAGTTGAAGAGGTTATTGCAATTTTACCAGCCAGATTTTTAGCTACCTGTGCCCCAGATTTCCTGTCAATGTCTATAGGAAAGGAGTCCTAGTACAGCAGGAAAATCACACTGATTTGGAAAGTTTTCTCGAAATGATCTTCCAGAATGGGGTGCATAGAACGAACCCCCCTCTACTCTAGGGGTTTTATTAACTTCCAGTTTCCCTTAGTAAGGCCTTTTTTGGTTGCCTCCTTCTCCTTCTTGTTGTTGTTGTTGTTGTTGTTGTTGTTGTTGTTGTTGTTGTTGTTGTTGTTGTTGTTGTTGTTCTTGGTCTTGTTCTTGTTCTTGTTCTTGTTCTTGTTCTTGTTCTTGTTATTATTTTTATTCTTCTTTTGGTTGTGGTGGTGGGTGTGGTCCATTCTCCCACCGTTCTCCACTAGACCTGTGCGAAGGTCATCCCACAGAAACGTGAGCAGATGATTCGTGAAGATTGTATGACAGAGGCGGGAAAGGATTGACGGAAATCCACTGGGATGATCATTCTTACTTACCCTCACTGAAACTAACATAGCCCTTGTAAATGGATGGTTTGAAGACTACTTTCCTCCTTTTTGCGAAGGCCTATTTCCAGGGGTTACGTTATATGGTTTCAGGGCTACGTTACATGTCCCCTAAACTACTGTTGATGGAAGAAATCCTGCTCCAGGTGCGGCCGGTACTTTATCCCATGATTTACGGCAGGTTTTATACATCCCATGTGGTTGTTTGGGATTTCTGAACCATCAACAGTATCCGCTCCGATGATCATCCTACTTACAGTAAGGGGCCCTCCTGAGTTGTAAATGAGATATGACCGCACCCTACTTGACCCTATCTGTGATAGGGTATCAGTATGACAGTTTGGAGCCACTGTCGTGGTCAGGTTAGCTGTGAGTAAGTTGGGTTGTACTGGGTACTTGACGTAACTCGTGTCACCCTACCAAATCTCGTCTCATCTTGCGTGCCGGCAGGGTTTCTGAATGTTTTTGTTTTCATGTTTGATATTCTTGAATGTGAGATGATGCGGTTAAACCCTGCGTGCCCACAGTCTTTTGTGAGGGCTGAAGACTTGATATGACATTACCTGAGATTGTCATAAAACAGCATGTGGCAAGTGCGCGTGCTGTTTGTACTGTGCCTGATATATCGATTTTTTTCCTAGCATCCCTTTTTTGGGCCGTGAACATATCGCCCAAGCTGACCTTGGATCTCCTTCACCATCTCCGATTTTTTCACTGGCACCATGCCAAGCATACGAAAGCATGCATAAAGCAAAGGTAGCCTGGTGGTAGCTGGTGGTAGCTATTCCTTTGACAATGTTTCCATCAGAAAAAGCGTTAAAACTTGGGGACTTGGCATTCACTACTGTTGATGGAAAAAAATATTGCACCACCTAACATCTATGATACCCTGCAAATAATGGGATATTTACCATATCAACTGGTTAGTCGGATTTCTTCCATCAAAAGTATCCCAAAGCCTTCCGCAAGAGTTTTACGATCAAGTCCTTTTTATGTGGGGTATATTTGAGGATACCTGAAATATGTTCCTTTCAATTTCGGGCTATCTTGGCAAATTGGACTCGTTTGTCTAAGCAGGCGTTTCTTCTGGGAGTTGCCATGAAGGATCACGATTATTAGTGAACCTCTGAAATTTTCGCTTGTTTCCCTTACTCAAGTAGATTCACATCTGTAAAAAGATGACTTACTGTTTCCCAGGGTTGTTTTTCCAGATGATTTATATTTGTAGGGTTTCCAGTTACCTGATCTCCCCTTGGGCCCGATTTTACCATGAATCCATTGCCATCCTTCATATCATGACCGTGGTGGTCCCTGAAGAATTTGAGGCCCCGCCAAGTATGATGAAGTTTACACACAAAATTTTGCACTTTACAACTGTTGATGGTTCAGAAATCCAGCCAACCATTTGAGGTTGGTAGTTTATCCGATTATTTACAGGGTTTTAGCACCATTTTAGGTGGCTCTTTGGGATTTCTGAACCATCAACAGTATAGGATCGATGGGACTGGTATATTTACCTTGATTTGGCACAAACATCAACCAAGGGTAGGCAAATATAGAGGTAAATATACCAATCCCATGGATCTTATGTGACATTTACATGTTTTCGTTTTACCATGACCCCACCCAGGATGCCAGTGACAAATGAAGGTTTATAAGCAAAACATGTAAGAAGTTTGGAGGTGCCTAGTATTCTGGGTGTGGGAGAGGGTAGATCCGACAGCCAACTTGTCAGGTACCTTATTTCATATGTATCGACTTGCTGTTCCATGATCCTGTGGTGGACCCTTTTGGGTTTCTTGTCCAGGAATCCAAGGGGGATTTTTTGACAGCCAGTTAAGGCTAAGGATTTCCAAGGGATTGTTTGCAAGGGGGATGTAAATGCATTGTTTGGGTTGGCAATATCATGAGCCCTGAAATGATCATTCCGTTTTCGTAGTGGGAGTTTTGCATGATAGTTAAGCGGAGCACCAACTAGTAATCAGTGACTGAACTCACCAGAGTACATGTTAGGAAATCTTGGTTGGTTGCAAGCCCAGAGGATCCATGTATGGCATATTTGCCTACATTCGGGAGATTTTTATGTAGTAAATGTAGGTAAATATACCGCGCATGGATCCTATGACAAAGCATTGGCTTATCATAGTCCTTACAGAACTGGCTAGTTCGTTTCCCCCCATCCTGTTTTACAAAAATGAATAAAAGGAAATGTCGATATTGCACCAAAATTATCCAACCGCTCACTACTTGCATGTTTGGCTTGTTTTTCTCCAAAAAATAGGTGGCGGTTTCAGATGTGTTGCATTTTCAACCCTACCTGCAAAATGATCCTCTTTGACTTAGCTAGCACATATTATTCAACTGGGTTGGTTGAAACCACGAACCGAGTCACCATAGAACTGAGTACCAAAGGGTCGCAACACGGTGGGAATGGCTCAACCACCAACCCAGACCTAGGTGGTGGTTTCAAAGATTTCTGAATTTTCAACCCGATCCTTGAAGACATGATCCAGTTAGCCACCAACAAAAAACCTTTTACTGTCCATCGAATCCTCGTTCTTTAATGACGGGATCCGTATTTCATGGTTTATGACGAAATAAGCCCCCCATTTAACTGTGTAGTTTTCCATCCCCAACAAAACCCTAAACAACCAGGGGCGCTTTTTTCATTGCACAAATGGGAATGGTTCAACCATCAACTAGTTACCCCCCTGAAATTTAACATAGATACCTAAAATGACGCCATATTTGAAGCCGTTTCGATAGATCTGAAAAAAAAAACATCATGACTTGAGATCCACCAACCCGAACTCAACCGTCAACCTAAACAAGTTCATCCCACTTAGTAAGTAGTAGAGGATCACCCCAATTTATAAGCCATAAAAAGGTCCATGTCAAAACGGCCATTTGGAAGGGGTGTTTTACAACCCCAGGAATTGGGGACAACAACGATCACCATGGTTGGTTGAACCATCAACCCTTTCAACAGGTTCTACGCCTTTGAGATTGAATGGAGTACTCCAATGGCAGAAGATTTGGAGACGAAGTTATCCTCTTCCATCGCACCTTGGCGCTTGTGTTTCTCACGTGTTTTTTTTTGGGGGGGGTGATGAGGAAAACATGGGTTTCTAGGTGGTGGATTCATTATTTGTTCAATGTTCACCTCTACTTGGGGACATGATCCAATTTGACTTGCGCATATTTTGTTCAAAAGGCTTGAAACCTCCAACTACTGGTAGGTTTGTTGCATGTCGCGAAGCAACACGATACATTCCAGTATAGCGCTTAATGTAGCTGGTTGGGCCATAATATTTCCATGCACAACGAGGACGTTGGATGCCCCAAGCATTCCTTAAAGATAACAGTCGGCGATGTCGGCAATGATTTTCCTCGGGTGCAAGGTGGTCCCCGAGCCGATGGTTGTAAATGGAGTTATGGGACCCCTATAAATGGCTTTACACCTGGGTTTTTGTGGGGTTATATCCCTACTTATAGGACTTAGAACCTAAAGGACTTATAACCCCAGTTGCAACTGGTAGGGGCCCACCTTGTATGAATCAGGATTTTTTTGAAGTTCGGGATAGTGAAGCATTTTATTTTTAAGTATTTGCTCAGGTGATGGAAACCCTGAAGAATGCCTAAACATGATAAGCATCATGGGAATCTAAGGGGCCCACCCCCCAACGCGATCCCCTCAGCAAAGAAATAAGGCCGTAATTAAACATACACTCCGGTAAGCTAATGGAGCAATGGAAAAGGGACCCTTTGAAGATGTATCTCCTATGAAACGTATTTCAAAGTGGCGATTTTCCATTGCCTAAAGTTCGTTTACTGGAGGGTGACTTTACCTAAAATATGCGAAGGATTTGCTTGTTTGCTTGTGTCTATCCAAACGTAGAGAACTCTTTGCCCAAAAAAGGCTTCAAGCAGTTACATGTTAGGACATACACACCCCGGATTTTTGTTTCAGAAGAACACTAAACTTTCAACAAAGGTGGATTTTGGACAAGGTACATCATAAATGTACAACTCTTTTCAAGCATAGGTAGGTAAAGATTTCGGGAATAATATATCGATTCCTCCAATTTCGATCTTAGCAACAAGCCACGATTGTATATCCCATAGGATCGATATAATTATATGCTATATTTGCCTACATGTGTTTGATTTTTATGGCGAATGTTGGTAAAATAAATCATACATGGACTCTACGAGTATGACAGCTTTATGACCTTGACCACACAGACCTACAGGAGGGTCTGCCCCACATGTTCCACGACGTTCCAACGGCCTCAGGAGATTATGCTGTACCACCAGAACGATACCGAGTTTTGGCCGAAAATTGGTGGATACTCCTATAAAACAGGTGAAATAATTCCCAATAAAAGCCATGTACAAGGCCATTCATACGGGTTATAACTCCATTTACAACTGGTAGTGGCCCCTATAAATAGTGCTATAACTTCAGGAAACCCAATTTTATAAGGCCATTTATATATATATATATACATATACATAGGGGTTATTTCATTCCATTTATAGTTATTAGTAGGGCCCCACCTTGTAGATGTTTCTCTTTTACCTTTTATTTTTGGTTGGTATTTTCAGGTTTCAGCCATTATGTAGATGATGTGATGAGCAGTCATGAGCTCTAAGCATGACCATTTTCCCAAATGACGGGCAGCAAACCCGTTCTGCTAGGTTCATGTCCCCCTTTTGGGGGGAGTTTGCTATACATCATCGGCTGCCCGGGGCTTAAAATAATGACCACTTGTTTTATGTGATGTTGATACGCGGGACATGGACCTCCCAAACCAAGCAACACAAGGTCCCATTTATATTCAGGCTTTGTGATGTATGAAGGCTTCCCTCGTTTTGTTTTGTTGGGGGTGTAGACTTTTAAGATCACTATAAAGAATTGGCACCTTCAACAAATGATGTTGTTTTAGACTTATACCTGCTTGTGTTGTTGATGCTGACACAACGGTTATTGTTGATGATTTATCTTCAGGCAAAACCCTAAAGAGGCGTGGTTTCCGTAGTGTCCTGCAGAAAGACTATCAAAAAGATTTGACCACATGGCAGTGAAAAAATGATCATCCTTAACTAGGCGGTGGTTTCGTTCTTTTTAATTTTCACCCCGATCCCTGGGGAAATGATCCAATTTGACTTGCGCATGTGTTTTCAAGTGGGTTGGTACAACCATCAACTAGTTATTTTGTGAACCAAGGATACTCTTCAAGAAAAAACCCAACCTGAATAACAAGCAAAAATGAATCAAACGGTTTCAAGGTGGGGTCCCCGATCCAGTTGTAACTGGGGTGAAATAACTCCTATATAAGTTTTGTTATGACACCAGTTACCCATTTATTTCAGGCCTTTTCTAGGGGCCCCATAACCCCAGTTATAACGCTCGGCTCGGGGCCCACCTTGTACCAAACACTGGAAAACTCTGTGATACAAGATGTAAGTTAAAAGCCTTGTTGATTTTTTTTCAAAGTATCACCAGCCACCCACCCAGTGGAAGAGAAAAACTCCAGTTGCTCTCAGCAAATCTAGGTTTTTTTGATGTACAATGTGTGCATACAAACAACATAACAACATGATGTCAGTGAAAGAAATCCTGGTAATGACCTAACATGTATCAAAACCCCTCGCAAATACTGGCACAAACTAATAACTCAACTACCTACTAGTAGCAGGTGCCTCATTTCAGGTGGATTTATGTCAATTTATGTGTTGATTCACTTCTCAAAATAGATTCCACAGATGTTTTTAACTGCCCAGGATTACTGGGGCTGGTGGCCCATTCAACAAGGATGTTTACTGAGTAGTGGCATGAACATACAAGGTCAGCGGGGAAACAAACAAAAACATGGATGGGGACCAAGTGGTTGTACCCGAGGATGTTCCATTCTTAGTGTGGTATAGTTGATGTTTTGTTTCCTGTTGCGTTTCTTTTGGAAACATTGTGTGTTGTCCTTTGTACAATGTATGTTGCCTTTCAAAACCTTTCTATACTCAATTAGCCAATGGCCAATCTTTAAACTCTTGGGCACTACATTGATTGCATATTCAGAACGAAACACATGTTAAAACTTGTGACTACATGATCCAGCGGCTGCGTGAGTATGGGTGTTTATTGTGAGTGTATGTGTTTGTTTTACCTCTGTTTCATATTTGTTGATAGTTGCTGTTCAACTGGATGATTCCAAATCTCTAAACTTTATACTTGGGAAATTGTTGTTTCACCATTTTCATCGATTCAAAGCTGGCTGTTTAGGCATTTATAACTCCCCTGGATATTTTTGTTGTTTACTTCTATTTTTTCGGAGGGTGGCAACCGATGTTGTATTGTCAAGCCCTTCATCAATGTGATCCCAACAGTATACAAGGTGGGCCCCCTACTAGTTGTAAATGGAGTTATAACCCCTATAAATGGCCGAAAATATATAGATTTTCCTGTGGTTATAACCCCACTTATAGGAGTTATAACCCCAGTCAGTCATAACTGGTGAGGGGGCCCACCTTATATATCATATCATACCTACTGATTTTCCACAAGAATCAACCATTAATGTGGGTATACATATACCAGTACCATGGTTGATACGGGTAGTGATTTATGAAACCGTCATTATTCGTTGCATCAGTGAACGGTTTGTGGGTGATTAGTGCTGCTGGTTTAGTGTATGGCTCATATATTGCTTCGAATTGTGATGATTTTGAGAAATATCTGCATGAAAGAGATGATTTTACTACACAAAAGGGAAAGTGGTCTTCCAACCATTGTCATGGGAGAACATATTTAAACTTCCTGGGCAAAAATCCATGCTTCAAGTTGCGATGAGGTTCGTGATTTTCTGTTGTTTTCATGGCCCTCCCAACTACCCCCATCAAAACTACCTTCGCCAGACATATAGAAGGCCTGATTATAAGGGTTTCATTCGCCAGCATTGTCCCTTACCAAGGCCATATTAATTGTTTGTTTCTGGTGGTCAGTGGGTAGTTAGGAGGGCCGTGATCCGTGATGTTTGGTGTTTTACCATTACCATTCGCCTCAGGCAGTCCGTTCGAAGATTTCCAGGCGTTCGATTTGCGTCGGGAGAATGGGTTTTTTGCGTTGCGGCAAGACGTTGCAGCGTTTATTTTTCAGAAGTGTTTAGATAGTTGCCAGGGTCTTAACTGTCTTCATGGCCAGTCAACCTACCCCTGCCGGAAGTATACCGATGTCAACCCCGGTTGTGACCTAACTTGTAAACATAAGGTAATCTTGGGAATCAGGGAAATCATCCCAGAACAGTTGCCAATTTAGCCGGATGGACACCCCTTAGGGTCCATGTATGGTACATTTACCGACTCTTGGTTGATTTTTATGGTAAATTAGTAGGTAAATATATCATACATGGAGCATGAATATCGCCAGATGGAATATGAGTCTCCAATATTCGCTACCTTTCAAATGCAGCCATTTTCCATGATTATGGGTGGAAAGAGTACACTAGGTGTAAGCAAACATTTAGGTACCCAATGTAGGTAGTTACCTATTTCTAGAGCCTTAGACATATCCCCCCATAAAATATGCCCCAAAAATACCATTACAGTAATTGACAAGTAGATGGCTAACCGTCCCTACATATTGGTTTTTTAAGGGCCCTTTACTAACCTATCTTTTTGGTATTTGTGCCATCTATTTTGACCTTAAGGTAATGGTTGTGTTTTTTCCGTTCGTCACATACCTTGGGACTCCCGGGAGTTGGCGTCCTCGTGGATCTTTCCAGGCCATTAGCGGTTCGGCGCGGGCGGAATTCTCGACGGTCTTGGCGATGCCCGACTCGACGACATCGATGACGGTCATTGTGGATACCTTGGGCGAGGTGGGTGGTTTAAAGGGGACAGTTTGGCCAAAAAATGGCAGGGTTGGGACCCCAGCTAGATGGTGGTTTCAAATATTTTCTATTTTCACTGGTATTTGGGGAAGATTTCCCATTTTGACTCATATTTTTCAAATGGGTTGAAAACACCAACCAGCCAGAATTTTACACATAGATACAGTGCGGTAAATTAACATAGCAATGGAAAATCCACCATTTGAAGATGTATCTGAAGCTCCTAATTAAAAAGGGTGGTTTTCCATTGCTATTTTAGTTTACCAGAGGGTACCCAAAATCCGGCCATATGTTTGGAGTCACCTTTTCAAAACCATCACTTTTGGGTATTTATGTTAGTTTTCGCGGATGTATGGGAGTTTCCTGAACTAGCCAAGCAGGCTAATCTAACTAAACTTTTTGAGGACTACGAATTACATATTTTTTTCCTGTTGGTTCATCCATGTTGGAGATTGATAGTCTATTCCTGCTTTTCTTAGATGATCCCTGAGATTTGCCAAGTGGCTTGCGAGTGGGATGACATTAACCATAAGAAGGGAGTTGTCGAGGTTATAATCCACCAAGCAGTCGAAAGTAACCATCCCCAAACTTCCGAATGCTGTTTGAGGAGTTGTTTTACGTTTTCAGTTGCTGATTTCGAAGGATTATATGAGTTGTAAATACATCATGGGAATTTAAGGGTAACCCCCCACGAAAGCCAACCCCCAAGAAATAGCTGGCTTTATGTAAGGGTCCTAATGAGGGCCTGTTAGGGTTTGGCATCGGGGGGGGGTCCTCACTTAGCCGAGCAGGCCAAGCTGACGAAACTTTTGGGGGTGAGGAATATTTGGTACTGAAGAATAGAGTTTAAACTTTTACACTCCTGGGAACTAACATATCCCCTACCTCAATTTTGAGGAATCCAAGGCCTACAAGACCAAGGCAATGAAATACGTTTGGGTGATTGAGCCAATCAGGAGGTCTGGCCACCGAGGCACTTCCGGATTAAATTGGTGGCTCAATTTTGTGTGCTGGGCGTGTGCAATCACCGACACGCCTTGGGTGTTCTTGGCCGAAACAAGGACCAATTTCTTTGATGTCGGTGGAGTGAAGCGTTGGTGGAAGGGGGTTTTTGAAGGAGATGACTCCTTTGCCCGCGTAGTGCCAGCAGTGAAGAAAGACGATGCCTTCTACGTCGAGTTCAGTGCTCGATGGGACCGTTACGGGCACAACATGAAACTGGTGTAATGCGACAAATCAGGTGAGTTTTGCGGGACTCACTATGAGATTATTGAAGGCCGCTTCACAGGACGGTACACACCCGATGTTGGAAGATGCCTCAAGAATTGGGGTGTGTCGACGACTGCTGGTGCTTGGGAAGATGATTTTCCTTTACCATAGGTGGGATATGTTGGTTCCCTGGAGGGTATTACATTTACCTTTCTGTTGTTTAGTTTGGGATGTCAATGGTCGCCCAGGACCAGTGGCCACCGGGAGGCTTCAATGTTGAGTACCCTTGGACCCCAATATATTGGTTAGTTATAACCCCTAAAAATGAGGGTTATGGGTTCCCATGGTAGGCAGTACATATAAACACGGTTACTGGGGGTGACCCCAATGTTTTGCTATTTCTATCTATCAGGGTGTGTCGCCCCTCCCAGGATGCACTGGTAAGAGCCGAGCGAACAGGGATCTCAACCCAGTACCTTCACTGTCCACTCTTACTAGGCATTTGACAACACTGTGTAATTCTATTAGTGTTCGACCAGCAGCCAAATTATGGATTTTGAATGACACACAAATATATTTTGCATTAAGTAGGTTAGAAATATATGAAGACTCCTGGCAGTCCTTCTTTCATGACATGATCCGGGACAACACCGCGGGCAGAACTGATTCGACCATCCCAGTTGGTAAGCGGTTAATAACCATGGTGATCGTAAGTCCCCTTACAAATGGCCTAAGTGGCTTATACATGGGGGTTACTAACCGCTTACTAAGTGGGGATCTAAGTAAATGAATATGACAATTATATGTCTATATGTTTTAATTTATCAGTTCCTGAATTTGTCAATCCTTCAGGGAGGAAATGTGGATTCAAACTGAGGTGGGTAGGTTGAGCCCTATGTCATGATTTTCGTGTGTCGAAATCGAAAGCAGGTTCGAATTGATTTGCGTGATATTCTTGGACAGCCCGTGGTGGGAGGCGTGGATAGTTGGGGCAACGCGGTGCGGTGCGGAGGATGAGTTGAAATAACTTATTTCGCCCCAGGGAGACCCATTGATTTCAGGCCATTTATTGGGGGTCATACATGTCACTCCATTTATAACGATCGGTTCGGGACTCACCTTGTAATGTCCCTGTTTTGGATTCTTATAAGTCCAACTTTGTGATTTGTTTACCGCAAAAAAATATGTTTACACCCCGAAGTTTAACATAGCCTCTGAAAAATGGTGGTTGAACGACTACTTTCCTATTGGAGTAACTTTTCAGGGACTATGTTAAACTTCGGGAGGGTGTTTAAACAAAAACATGAAACAAGGATGTCTTCCACCTGGCATGTAGAAAACCCTGTAAAGAATGTGATATTTACCATATCAACTGGTTAGCCGGATTTCTTCCCACTAACAGTGAAATAATAATCTGTTCATTTTTATGAAGGGCCTCTATAAACCTTCACTTTCCATTGTTAGTGGGCCGGGGATACCCGCAAAGGATCCCTATTAAACAATCAGGATTTATTGGAAAGCAGTCGAGGTGTTTTTTTTGTTCGTCGCTCAATCGATCCATGGTTAAAACCTTCACCTTATCATCAACTGAGCATTAATTTATCACCCGGGTTGGTTGGGTTATGTCAAGGGGATGAAATACTACCCAATCTACCCAGTTAGTTTTGGTGATTATTTCATAAGCCATTACATCAGTCGATTCCTAGAAAAAAAAAGGATTTCATGGAACGTAACAAACCTAGGAATCATTAAACCAACCACAATAACAAGAAGGACACCTACCAGATATGGAATTGAGATATAACTCTTATAACATAGGGCGAAATAACCCCAGTGAAACCCATTTATGTAAGGCCATTTAACGAGGTTATAAGCTACTATCTATAAATGGTTGGGGGTCCCCACCTTGAATGTCACTGTGGTTGGCCGCAAGGTTCCATGATCGGAAGTATCACAGCTCGACTTTTTACCTTGAGAGGTGTCAAAGAGATGGCCACTTGGAAAAAAACAAATTGGTGACCCATGGGTAAACGACTAATACAACCAGTTGTTGACATTGGAGGGCAGGATCATCAATTTCCAATTGTACTACGAGGTGGTGCTTTCAAACTTTTTTTTTACCACGAACCTTGGGGAGATGATCCAATTTGACTTGCGCATATTTTGCAAATACAGAGGAGGATGTCACCTTAGTGAAGAATTGGAATTGATTATATATAGTAGAATTGGTTTTCAAAGAAGGCGGGCCCCGGAAAGCCAGTTATAACTGGAGTGAAATTACTTCTAACTCCCATGTTTTTTTTCATCGCAGGAAGTAACCATTTATTTCAGGATTTTTTTTGGGGCCCCACAATGGCCATTAATGGCCTATAATGTATACGGATTGGCTCGGGTAGCGCACCTTGAGTTGCTTCATCTAGGGGCCCGTATCAACCTAATGACCAGCTACGTGAGATTCATATTCCAAGGTACTTCTCGTGTGTTTTGTGTTCTTGGAAAATGGAGGTTGCTAATCCCATATGCTCCATACATGTAGAATATTTACACATTTATGGTAAATGTAGAATATGTTCCATGCATGTAGCCATGTTATTTTCCTACCATTGTATTCAATTTATGGGGTAAATGTAGGTAGATATTCCAATCCCAAGTAGCATCTGGGAGTCATAATTGGGGTGAAAGTGAAATCTCCAGAAAACATTTTAAAAAAATAATTTTATGGTTTTACCGGTTTACCTATAAAAGTAGGTGAAAAAATCTCCAAACAAACGAAGCTCACCACAAAAATTTCACTGAGGACCTACCGGTACGATGGGATCCGACAAGGCTTGCGGTGTGGCAGAGGTATTGAACAGGGATCATTACACCTACAAGGTAGGCCTCGTCACCAGTTATAACTGGGGTGAAATAACTCCTAACTCATATAAGTAGGGTTATTTCACCCCAGGAAGACCCATTTATTTAAAAGGCCGTTTAGGGGGGGGTTGTAACCTTGGTTTAGTTACCCATTTATTTCCAGCCATTTCTACGGGTTAAAAAGGTTAACCATAACTCCATGAAACACTAGTAGGGCCTAGTAGGGGACCACCTTGTACCCCCAAAAAATTTGACGAATGGATACCAATCATGATGGGAACATGGAAAATGTATCCCTCCGGTTGGCGTCATGTTTGGTATCTTTGTTCAATTTCAGGGGGTGCTTGACTTACCCATATTTTTCTGGGGCTAAGGATGAAACACAGAGCCAATATATGGTCAGTTTGACGGATATCACTGATATCACCTTAATCGTGCATTGTTTGGGTTGGTAGAAAAAACGAAAAAAACATGACCCTTTGAAGAGAGACAGCCAGATGGCTACTCAACCCACCCCTCACGTACCCCCCCCCCAGAAATAAGGCCATTTAATAGCCGGCCTTATTAAGGGAAACCAATGGTCGATATATATTTATATAAGCCCTGATCATAAGGCCGGCTATTTCTGGTGGGGGTAGGTTAGGGGGCATAGGTTGACCAACTCATCGCTTGACATCAACTGTTCCATTCGAAAGATTCCGGAGTAAAGTTCAAGATGTTTCAAACCCCAAATTGTAACAGTTATATAGTTGAAGAGCACAAAAGACAACGACTGGAAAAGCATTAAAGTTGAGTTGACCATGATTTGTGATTTTCCACCCAAAATATGCATAAATGTCCAAGTTGAAATGAACTTTAAATGAAAAAATTCTGCTTAACAACTATATCAAGGTTTTCTATGAAGGGTACGGTATGGTATATCTCAACCCCAAAAATATCCAAGCCCCACAAAACCACCACCACCAGCACCAGCACCATCACCCATCCCCCCAGCAACGGAACAGGGGATTTTACGCTGCTTCTTGGACGCCTTTACCCCCAGAACCTCGGCTCTTGTGGGGAAGGTTCGATGGAACGAAGTGAGGGAACGGAAGAACCAACTGGGGAAGATTTCAAAAAGGGGCCCTCCAAACAAAATGTAACTAGGTGGTTTCAAATCTTTGTTATTTTCATCCCTATTTGGGGAAGATTTCCAATTTGACTAATATTTTCAGATGGGTTGGAACCACCAACTAGGTAAGCAGATGAGTTGAGAAAACCGGTATCGGTATAACTATAACCGTATGTATGAAATTTCAGGGAAATCCAATATGAATCATAAATCATAAAAATGTATGGTTGAGGAGTTTAGTTGAGAAAAAAGGTGTAGCTTTGCTATTGTTTTGAGAGAAATCCAATGTAGATCATAAGTTTACTTGATTAGTGAAAGATGCATTAAATGAATGATGATCAAAAGCAGAAAATGTATATTTGATTGAATAGTAACATATGGGAATCCAAAGACCCCCCAAAATGACCAGAGCTTCGATGCTTCAGGGATTCCGGATGTGTGCAAGAATATGATCATGTGTTCACATATGGCTTGATGTATGGCTGTATAGATATAGATGCTTGATGTATGGCTGTACCTAAACGACTGCCCTCAACAAAAAGTGTGCAAGATTTCTGAACGCCATGAATTTCAGTGTGTCTTGAAACGAAGTTTTTTGGACAATGCCAAGCAACCATGAAACCAAGAAAAGAAGTCATGTTCACCAAGGACCCATTTTTGCCTCCTTAAGTCTGCAGTCTTTGCCAAATGAAATGCCTCCCAAAAATGTTGTGTGTTTTTTTGATGTTTGTTGTGGTTCTTAGACTCTCACCCCTGACTCAAAACAAGAAAACATAGACATAGCATAAATATCCCGCCGGGTCGGAAACCGTACCCGTGTTCATTGCGACTTTTCATATGAACGAGTTGTCGCTGACATGGTAAAAACAAGGTATTTCAGAGGTTGGGTGGAAGGAAACGATAGAAATTGGCTTGTCATTTGCATTACGACCTGGTTTTCATGGGTCAAAACGCACATCAGGACGTCAAAATCTCATGGATTTTTTTTAACAATGTTTGAAGACAGTTGCGTTTTACCATAGTGTCGCAGCCACGGAGCGGACCGCTTCGATTATTTCATTTCTCAGCATACATTCTTTGGTTCTTATTTTTATTGAAATGTGCACATTAGGAATGGGACCTGCTATATTTATATTGTTGATTTCGTAGTGGTTTTACTGGGTGTCTGGTACATCATGATGTCGATATCCATGTAC